>CM076570.1:7213641-7664881 GCA_034641835.2 Pinus albicaulis | reverse complement strand
CTGGGTTTTTCTGGGTTTTAAGCAAGGATCACCTTCCCAAATTCCTAGAATTTTCTACGTAGTTTTCAGTGGGTAAATCGGAGGTCGAAGTCAAGCAGTAGTATGGTTTGGCACAGCTGTGCAGTTTCTGAGGAGCCTGTAGACACATAGCAGAAAGTGCCAATGGCAGGTGATGATGGTGCGAAGAGACTTGAGGAGATTCTCCTCAAATCAGCACAGGATCTGTTAAGGCAGATTGAGGTGATGGGGCAGAGACTCACTGCGCTGGAGGTTAGGCAGCGGGAAACCCCAAGGGGTTTTCAGATCGGTGAGGGATCAGGCACGTCACACCATATGCCGGAGCGTGATGCTATCCCCATCATGGCATCGCATGCACCCACGCGACCCACTATGCCCACTTTCCTAGCAGAGGACACAGGGGCCGCAGCACAGCGGGAGCCGGAGGTTGACCCTGGCCAGATGGACGCCTACATTGCAGAGTTCTTGGCACGCGGGCCGGCGATCAGAGATCTTATCTCATTTAGAGATTATGTTCAGCTCCAGCGTGATGGTAGACCCCGTGATCATCACAGGGGACACAGACATCATCATGACGACCACCGCGCAGCTAGCTGATTTCATTTGCCCACGTTTGATGGCTCATCAAACAGTTCGGCAAAGTCTTGGGTAGAAAAGTTGGACATCTATTTCCAGCTTAATCAGATGTCGCAGTCAGAGGCCATTAAGGTGGCAACATTGCACTTGGAGGATGAGGGCACACAGGATTGCAGGGAGTCTGAGGTTACACCTAGTGTGACACAGGATTCACCCTCACTGGAGACCTCCTTGGCCATGTCGGTTGATGTGGTAGTGGAGAAGGTAGAGCCTACCTCAGTAGAGCCATCCATTGAGGTGATGACCGGAGTCGTGTCCGAGTCTTCAGGTGGTAGCAGCACACGACATATGGGTGAGGCATTAGGAGATATATCCACCTTCGATGAGGCACTAGCAGGTACAGAGGTATTGGATGATGGTCGCATACAGCGGTATCATCGGCTTCGGACGGACCTTCGAGTTTTGAGAGGGAAGGCCACGTCAGTACGAGAGGCCATTTTGTTGCAGGACCAGGAGCTGGAGGGTATGAGAGTGACTTGTGCCAAGTCGGCGGCCAAGTTGGTCCGCATTCGGGAACGACTGGATTCCCTGATGGTACAATCAGAGGGCACGTTGGAGCGTCAGATCATTCCCCTTCAGGCATGCATGGATGGGACTAGCAGTGTTGTTGGGTCATCTCTTCCCGTCGGAGAGAGAGAGGCAGAGCCACCTAGTCAGATCTCATATGTTGACTTGGATAGCGGTATGAGACGATCAGAGTTGCACAGGGTACAACATCCACATGTTGAGGTTGGATGGCGAGAGATTTTGAGTTGGTACTCGGTGGAGCGGGCTATGGAGATAGTGATGGATCCGAGTGTAGCTCAGCAGGATTTTCTATGCATGGGGAATACAGGAACCCCAGATTGGCATTGGGATCCAGGTGGGATCACCTATCGTTTCTCAGGCAGGTCGGCTGACTATGTCTTGGAGAGTACAGTTGGCCTAGTAGTAGAGCATGTGCAGTTTCGGTCAGCTCCAGTGGCCAACCAGTTTATGGGCAGACCCCCTAGGTTGTCTTGGCATGACATTCATACACGGGATCACGGGGTGGTCAGCACACCTTGGCAGGAGCTTGTCGGAGGAGGTGGCATTGGCAGGCCACCAGATGGCACCTTGTATGGGTCCAAGGATTCTTCACCTTTGTGTGGGGCACAGAGGACGCAGCGGAGCCGAGCAGTGGTGGTAACACTACTGACACAGAGGGAGATTCACTTCTCGGACCCCTTGAGGAGGATTTGGAGTGATGATCCTTTCGTCGGCAGGTATAGTGATACGACGGTGGAGACGATGTTACCGATTGGTGGTAGTCCGACATGTAGGGGCACAGCTCTAGGTCATCACATCCAGGGATGTGTGGGAGCCTCTAGCATTGAGCGGTGGATTGCTGGTGGACATGGAGTAGCATGGTGGTGTACCATAGTGTGTGGGACTGCATTGTGGAGTAGGAGTATCCTACATCACATTGTGAGCATGCGGAGAGTGACCGATGCCTGGACACAGTCAGGGCACGAGATGGTACAGGGTGTTACAGCAGTAGCACATGGTATCCAGAGTATATCGAGGTATGCCTCAGTGTGCAGTGGCATATGGATGATCAGTGGTATGCGAGGGCATACGGTTCTGCACAGCAGGGTCTTAGAGCATTGCTTCCAGGGAGACTCATGGACAGGGACATCGGGCTTACCTTTGGGAGTAGTTCACCCAGGATCGATGGAGAGACAAAGGAGCGATACTTGGCGGTATCTGTGGGGACTCACACACCTGACTCGCTTCGACATCACTCACAGGTACAGTTGATTATGTTTTTGACCTTTGGCACTTTGGGCGTGAGCAGCAGGGTACGCGAGGTTCACCTAAGATATTTGGATGACACTCAGTACACTAGGCGAGAGACTTCTCAGTAGTGGCACTGGGTTGGTGTGCTAGTTGACAGCCACAGGTTGGGGGATGAGATGATCCTTTGCAGAGGTGGTGCATCAGTCATCACTGAGCCTACGCTTGGAGAGCAGGTCATGAGGGAGACATGCATCACTTTTCCCTCACGGCATGTCGAGAACATGCATGGGCAGAGGATACTGGGTACAGCAGAGGTAACATCCCAGTATGTGTTTGGGCTCCAGACACTGTATCGACACTTTATCGAGAGGATGGGTGCCCACATTGAGTCGATGAGGGATATGCGGCTAACATTGGGGTCAGCCATCGAGGTGGGACAGTCATATGCACTGACATCGAGTACGGTGACAGCAGCTGCAGATCCATATTCTCTAGAGGCTTTGGAGGTCGATGGGATTGTTCTGCAGGGGACCAGTAGACAGCGGGAGCATGACATTCCTGATCGGGAGTGGGAGGAGTTGTTGGATACGGTGGAGCATCCATCTGTGGGTCGACACAGGGATGAGACGCAGATAGGTGCACACACAGTCAGCAGAGCTGCAGTGTTTTTAGTGTGTAGCACTCTCCAGGAGTACATCGATGGAGCTTGCAGCATATCTTGCCCACTTTGGCCCATTATAGAGAGAGGGGCTTCCTTCTACAGGCAGCTTTCACTGGCAGATAGGGCAGAGCAGTGGGAGTTGATTACGAGTTGGCGACAGCACTCCCGGCATGTTCCATATGCAGTTTTTATCGCTACATCAGATTCTTCTTCCATGATGGACTGGCGGGAGATCATGAGTTGGTACCCTCTTGATGTTATGGTATTCTTCTGAGGGAGCACAGCGGAGCAGGGGCCCATGGACATAGCACATGTTATAGATTCCAGCTGGCAGGGGGACACAGGTCATCATTTCTTCAGCACCCCATCTTGATTTCAGGGGAGTAGGATCAGCATGGGATTGAATCAGGACTTGGACTGGAGAGAGGTGAGGAGTTTGTATGCAGTTGGTGGGGCAGTATATGCAGTTACAGGTGTAGTACAGCATGAGCCTGGGAGCATTGATGCCAGTTGGTGGTCTTCACCCCTGAGAGCATCAGTTATAGCTAGAGATAGTGCGCAGCCTGAGCCGTGGGACTTGGGCGATGATTGGCCCTAGTGGCATTGTGAGTTGAGAGGACTGTCGGTCAGTGAGAGATCAGTTTGGGATCCTGGCATTGAAAGGACCCTTCATGTCAGGGTGATGCAGAGGTCAGAGAGGGTTCAGTGGCACATCTGGGACCCCGACACATTTTGCAGTGTTAGTGGGGAGCATCGGCTAGGGAGGAGGCTTGTTCAGGCATTGTTGGAGGACAAGCAGTTTTTGCCGGATGAGGATGCCACTTGGGAGAGCGAGGAGATTTTGCAGCATCCATCACTTTAGTTGCTTGAGGACAAGCAACATTTTGCCGGGGGAGACTGTAATATTCCTAATTAGCACCGCTAATTGGAATATTTGATTTTTGTATAGTTTTTCCGACTATAGTTTATTAATAAATAAAAGTGAGAAAAGGGGTCTAACTCACTTAAATAAAATAAAGTGTTTCCCTAGTAGATGCAACGTTGTAACTTAAGGGGGGAGCCAAGGGGGGCCACACACCACGTGGAGGAGCCAATGAGAGAGAGGACGTTGGTTTTGGAGGGAAACCAATGCTATAAAAGGTGGAGGAGCCTCCTCATTTGGGCATTCTTGTTGTTGATGATATTTGAGCTAGACTTCTGTCTTCTTGAGCACGCTGGCTGTTTAGCCTGTCTGCAGCACTGTTTAGTGCGACTGAGTGTCTCCAGTCGGAGATCTCACCCTTAGCCCCGGGGGACTTCGAGTGCCTGCTCGGGCAAGGTCTTTTCTACAGTTTTCAACGGAGGATTTGGTTGTTGTTTTGCGGAGGAGCTGGGCTTCCTTTGGTGACTGCGCAGTCCCTAGGAGAGAGGACGCAGTTCTTGGTGGAGGGGTGCTATTGCGGGTTTTTCTGCAGGAGATTCAGTGTTATTCGGTGTAGAGGTTCAGTATTTATCAGTTGGAGAGTTTCCTGAGGAGTTTGTGGCTCCATCTCAGTATATTTCATTTGGCATCTGCGCTGGGCGTGGAGGGACAGCGTTTTTCCTTGAGGAGGGTTTCTGGGGTGTTTTCGGAGGTGGTCCATTTTGTTCATGGTTTCTGGGTTTTGTCCGGAGCAGTGAGTACAGGTGATCTACAGATTTTCAGCTCATTCCGGCGAGGGGATCAGCCCCTAGCCCCAGTTCATTCCAGCAGCAGCAGTTTACGGCAGTTTCTTCCAGCAGCTGGGACGCAGTTTCTGTAGCAGCCATTTCCTGTTTCTGAGAGGGTTCTTCACTTGCCTTGTGCAAGGATAGGTGCTCTTATTCTGATTATCCATTGTACCCATTTATATTCTCAGATTAATAAAATGGCTTAGTATTCCCGGCATTTTATGTGTACTTGCTTTATGTTCTATTTCCCGCATTTTCATATAGTTGTATGCTTGTATTGCCGCCTATTTCCCGTCTCTGGATATTACAAATATCTACCAGTTTAGAAAAATACTATATCATTTCCTGTGATTTTCTAGGTCATGAACTTCCAACACTATTATGAGGCCATAAATAATTATTTTGAAAAAAAATTGGGCTTGGATGTGCATTTGCCACATTGAGACCATGATATTTCTCGGTGAGAGTTTTCCAACAAGACATTGTGAGCACAAAACAGAGGTAGTGTGCAAAAATTACACCAAAAACAATGAATAAAGAGGAATAAAGTACCAACTCACTTCCAAGAGGCATAAATTCATGCCCAAAGCTCAAAATAGAGCATGGGATGGAAGTAATAAATAGAAAACTCTTAAACAAGAGAATCCATCCTTGGAATTAGAATTGGAACCTAAGAATCTAAAACACAAGGAATTAGCCAAAAAAAATGTCTTGTGGATTTAAAGGACAAAATTGGCCAAATTGACCAACTTCGACACCATATCTTTCAGCACATAACTTAAATTTCGAAAAATGAGTCCTCAATGGAAAGCTTGAGAAGAGCACAAATTAGCCATCAATCCAAAAATTGGAATAAGTAGCATAACTCTTAAAAAAACTAAATAAGGCTACTAATGGCTTACAAAGGCAAAATATCATGACTTCATGAAATCAAAAAGATTTATTTAAATATAATTTTAATGTTTGACTAACAAAGATTGTTGTTTACACATTGAAAAAATAGATACATACAAAAAAAAATGCAATATTAGGACCAAAGATATAGAAAATACTAGAGATCTTGTAGCCATGAAGAAAAAGTTAGGGGAATGAACATCAATGTGAATTATGCTGAGACAAAATCAAATGGACATGGAGAAGGAAAATCAAAGAACAAGGAGCTATTGGAGACAATGAGGACTCTCAAGATGGAAGAGATGATAATAAAAGGATTATCAGAGCCCCATAAAAGCAAAATCACCTCAACAATCGAATTTTACAAAGCTTGAAAAAATTGCAAAAGCATATAAACGGGGTGTTAACTCATTAACATGTGATCTGTGTGTACATTCAATGAAATCAGCATTACATTTATACTTCAATAACTAACTGATCTAAATGATCTAATTGATCATAACTAACTGCCTAACCTAACTAAATAGAATCACATAGGATCTCGTAGGATTACAACATTTCCCCCCTTAATTCGAAGGGACATCTGACATACCAAGTAAGGATCTAAATTTTTCGAACTTTTCTCGCCCTAATGCTTTGGTAAAAATATCTGCAATTTGTTCAGAAGCTGGACAATGTGTCATATGAATTGTCTTGTCCTCTACATGATGTCGAATCAAATGACACTTGGTGTTGATATGTTTGGTTCGATCATGAAACTTTGGATTCCTGGCCAACTGAATTGCAGAAGAGTTGTCGACAAATAAAGGATTTGAAGATTTTTGTTTCTCCTACAAATATTCGAGTATTTTCCAAAGCCAAACGATTTCCTTAATGGCTTGAGATGTTGCAACATATTCAACCTCGGTGGTAGAATCAGCAGGAACAGACTGCTTGCGCAATGTCCAACTGATGGTTGCTGATCCAAGATTTATTGAATATCCAAAAGTTGAGACTTCATTTTCTTTATCTCCATCAAAATTTGAATATGAATAACCAGCAAGATGGAAGTCTAAAACTTTGGAATATTTGATGTTGTAAGTTTGAGTTCCCTTTAAATATTTAAAAACTCTTTTTGCTTCTACCCAATGCCCCTCACAAGGATGATGCATAAACCTGGAAAGTATTCCGACAGCAAAGGTTATATCAGGACGAGTAATAGACAAATAAATCAAACTTCCAACAAGTTGTCTATACTTTGTTGGATCTTCAAATGGATTTCCTTCTTCGGAAGTGAGTTTCAAATTCTGCTCCATTGGAGTAGCAATAGGATTACATTTTGTCATACTATATCTGTTCAATAACGTATCAACATATTTCTTCTGAGAGATGAAAATATGTTGTGGTTTTTTATCAACTTCAATACCAAGATAATAATGAAGTAAACCTAAATATGTCACATCAAAAACCTTTTTCAATTCCTTCTTTATAGATGACATATATTCATCATTGTTTCCTGTGATCATCAAATCATCAACATATACAACTAGATATACAACTGATCTTCCAAAGTTCTTAACAAAAATATTTGTATCTTCTAGGTCAAAATGTTTATAGTTTGATTTAAGAAGATGTTTAGTTAGCTTCTCATACCATGCTCATGGTGCTTGTTTCAAGTCGTACAAAGACTTCATTAGTTTGCAAACATTTTTTTCTTTCCCTTAACAGAAAAACCTTCTGGCTGAAACATGTTAACATATTTTTTCAAATATCCATTTAAAAAGGTAGTTTTGACATCCATATGATGAATTTTCCATTCTTTATGAGCTGCAATAGAAAACAAATATCTAATAGTGCACCATTTATTTGTAGGAGCAAAAGTATCTGTATAGTCGATACCCTCTTTCTGTGCATATCCCTTCGCTACAAGTCTTGCTTTGTGTTTTTCTAGCGAACCATCAGCTTTATACTTAGTTTTATAAATCCATTTGCAACCAATAGGTTTGATTCCAGCAGGAGGATCCACCAGCCTCTATGTACCATTTTTTATGAGAGCATCATATTCCTTTTGCATTGCATCTTTCCACTGTTCATAACTATCAGCGTCTTCAAAGAAAGTAGGTTCACAATCCATAGAAAAAATAAATTCACAATGAGAATAGTTACCTGAGGAACTTCCAGCCTTAAAACTCATCATATTTCTTGGGAAATGTTCTAATACGAGCTGACCTTTGCAAAGGTTGTGTAGGAATTTGTTCAGGAAGTTTCTCATCTTCTTCATCTGGCTCATTTCTTGTAATTTATGTCATTGTTTCTGTTAGACTCCGTCTTGTATGTCAAATGTGAGATTGATTCTTCTTCAAAACCATGTTTTGAAGAAGAAATCATTAAATATGTTTTTTAGAATATGGATCAAATTCTCCAGTCTTCAATGGCAGCAGCTTCAGTAGCTTCAATCCTTGCAGAAACAGCCAAAGAAATTATCAGATGTGTCAAAATACTTCAAAGTTTCCAATTCTTCAAATGACAGCCCTGCTTCAGCTTCAAACGCCAGTGCGTGAGGGAAATCCATCATGAGAACCTGAGAAGAAGCATGTCCTCATGACTGCTGGAGCAGAAGGCTGTTCATGATACTGGATAAACACTGAGACATTGTAGAAGAGGTTTTGGCATTGAATCTTGTTTCTTCACGATTGTCAAATGACAAGAAGACTAGCGATTTTCAGAACCTTACGTTTCACACATGGATACATGAGAATGGAATTCTTTGGATAGATAAGTGCATGACTAATACAACACGTGAGATTGAAGTGGCACTTTCGAAAGAGGTCCGGGTGTTCCTGAATGGATGAGTAAGCATTGTGATGTTGAATGGTTGGTCAATATGTACATTTGTATCAGCTCTGTGCACAAGGAAGAAGAAGGGATACAAAGTGCTGCAATCAAGGTCTTGTGCGAGCGATATTTTGATAATGATTAAACAGCAAAACAAGTCAGTGCATACATCTAAATGTCAGTGCATTGGAGTACGCAGAAGTCAGAGTGAGATTAAATTAAAGATTGTGGATGTGAAATCAACTTGAAGTGTCTAATATGTACAGAGCTGAGCTAAGACGCTATTGATGCTCATATGAGAATGTTACTGGTAGCTGAAGCATATTGAGACAAACATTGCTTGAAGACGTTAAAGCTTGTTGAAGAAAAATATTGATCTGATGGAAGTCCGAACCTCTAAGGCATCTTCAGCACTATAGCATCTTGTGGACTGAGACAAGAAGTGTAGCATCAACAGTTGACCTTACCAAAGGCATTTTGAATGACATCCTTTTGAGACTACTGCGCTGTATATTTGAGGGTTACATATGGTATAGCAAACCTTGTTATTTCTTAAAATTAACGTTATTGATCAGGGGCAGATCTCTTTGAAGAGGCATCATGTACAGCAATAATAATTATGGGCAGAGATATCAGTATATAGGAGCAGATCAGCAGTAGAGGTATTTTTAGTAAATTGTATGATGTTCAAGTTCGAGGCATCCGAAATTTAAGCTTATGCTCTTAAAAGTGAAGGTCGACGAGTAAGCTATGGAACACCTGAAAGTGCTAATGTAGCCAGAAAATTATTGGACAGGCAGATGTCAATTAATAGTGTGCCTAAGAAAATCTTAGCATATTTGTTAAAACCCCGTGGTTGGAAGCCTCCTGTGCGCCGGCAATTCTTCTTAGATTGCAATGAAATCGCTGAATTTTGTGATCATGCAGAACGCATATTTTCACGTGAGCCAAGTGTTTTGCAAATCAGAGCCACAGTAAAGATATTTGGGGACTTACATGGTCAGTTTGGAGATCTAATGCGTTTGATTGATGAGTATGGTGCTCCATCGACAGCAGGAGATATAACGTATATCGACTATCTTTTTCTTGGGGATTATGTAGACAGAGGTCAACATAGTCTGGAAACAATTACTCTGCTGCTGGCTCTTAAGGTTGAGTATCCACACAATGTTCATTTGATCCGGGGAAATCATGAGGCTGCAGATATTAATGCGCTTTTTGGGTTTCGAATTAAGTGCGTTGAGCGCATGGTTGAAAGGGATGGAAATTTCAGGGCCAAGCAAGCCTACCTATATATGACTATCATTTACACTATATCATACTCTTTGGCATCGTATGCATTGCTTTTATTTTATGTGGCTTGTAGAGATCTGTTTCGGCCATTCGATCCAGTTCCAAAGTTCGTAATCATCAAATCTGTTGGCAGGGAGTGCTAGTGTTTCTTGCAGCAAAGTCTGGCACGATTAAAAGTGCAGAAGATGCCGCTGATATTCAGAACTTTGTCTGATGGTTATTGCTGCGGTGGGACATTTGTATGCATTCCCTTATAAAGTGTATACTGAAAGCAAACATAGGTGCATCTAGTGGTTTAACTAAGAGCCTTGGCCATGCTTTGAAGTTCAATGATTTTTACCATGACACAGTACATCAGTTTGCCCCAACGTATCATGATTATATCCTTTACAACAATGAAGGTGAAGAAAGGATTTGCAGCAGACCAATATGTAGCTTTTTACAAGGGAAATAGTTGTTTAGGATCGCGGATTATTATTGATTCTTGGGGAGATCATAATTTCCCAGTTTACTCTAAGGCTTTTGAGATCGCAAGAATAAAAGACAAATCTGAAACTAACAGAGCCAGTTAAAATAAAAAATCAGGAATCCTATCCGCTTAACACCTTTACTGCTATGTGGACCTGCCAAGGAGCATCACTTATCTACGTGTCAGCAAATTAGTAGATCCGATTTGAAATTGTTCTTCATATTTCCTTATTCGAAAGGCCAACATATTTCCAGAGATTTGGGGGGGTGGTTGTAATTTCAGAATGTGCAAAGTGGCAGAGAAAAAGATGCAATTGCCTATGCTTATTTTTAGTAATGGGATTGACACCTGTAATGCCACCTCTTCATCAGATTCAACAGATTCGAGTAGAAGGAGCGCTATTCCATCTTCAGAAGCGCTGATTGTTTCTTTTTAGTTTTATTTATTAATAATAATAAAACAAATCCCTTGTCTTGGGGTCGATTTGTTTTTCCCTTAGCAGCATTTATTTAATGTATTAAAAAATCATTTGTAACGGAGTCAGGGAGGAGAGTTCTGAGAGTTGATGTAGGAGAAAATTAGAGCTTTATTGTACAGTCTTAGACAGAGATTTTAATGAAGAGATGCAGCTCTGTTTTTTGAGATTCTTGTGGCTTGAAATTTAGCAAATGTTTTTCCTTTTGTTTCATATGTCATCGTTATGTTCACAGTTCATTAATCGCCATTTCAATATTGAATGTTTCTAAGTGAGAAAGGCAGAATTCAATTTAATTGCTCTGTCTTGAGGAAGTATTCATAGTTAATGTTTTCTTCTGTTCAACAAGGATCCATCTTCTATGCCCTTGTCGACTTCTCAGCAGTCTTGTCATTCCGTTTATCTCAATTTAATTGCTAAACTTCATGCTTACCTTGCCTCAGGAGATAATCTGCGTTCTTTATTTAATCTCTGCTCTTGCTGTCTTTGCCCCACACAGGCTAGAAACCCAACATTTATTAAAAACCTTATTCATATCACTTTACTAGCCTAAGATTAGTTTTCCTTATCGGTCATCTCAGCCCCATTGAAAATTTTCCGCCGAGATAGACCCGGAGAGAGCCCTCTCCTGTCCTCGTAGGGCTAGCTACGAGGCTAAGGTTGGTTTGATGTTGCCTCGAGTTTTGCCTTCTTCAGCCTGTGGCAGAATCGAGCGCTAACAGTTTCTATAGAAACACTTGCATCAACTAATTCCTCATCAGCAATAACGGAATTATCATCATCAACCACAACCAATTTCTTATCATTGAGATAAGGAAACTCCACAGACTGATCTAATATAGGAATCCCCCCTTCGAGATGGGGAAGTATATTATCTGATTCATAATAAAACTTTTGAGACACAAACTTTTCTATTTGATTAAGTTGTCTATCAACAGTGAGGGAATCTTTATCAGTTTTAAGAAAAATTACATCTCTTGACAAAATAAACTTTTTGTTCTCTTCATCATACAATCGGTATGCCTTAGAAGTCATGGAATACCCTAAAAATATACATTTTCTGCTTCGTTCACTCAGCTTATTCCTCTGATGTTTAGGAATCAAAGCATAACATTGAGAACCGAAAATTCAGAAATGTTTAACAGCAAGAAGACGACTATACCACATTTCATATGGGGTTTTGTTGTTAATGACAGTGGAAGGGCACCAATTTCTAATGTATGCCGCACAGAGCACGACTTCTCCCCAAAACATTAATTTTACATTCTTAAAAAACATCATAACCTTACCATATTAAGCAATGTTTGGTTCATTCTTTCAGCAACACCGTTTTGTTTAAGATTATATGGTATTGTGGTCTGGTGTTTGATGTCATTCTCTTGCAAATATGTTTCAAAAGCATGTGAAGTATATTCTCCTCCATTATCAGTCCTTATAGTACCAGTAGTAAGTTGTGCTTCATTTGTTATCAAGAGATGAAATTTCTTAAACACATCAAAAACTTGTGATTTTTCTTTAAGTAGATAAACCCAGCAGATCCTCGAATACTCATCAATAAAAGTGAGTATGTATTTATTTCCATTCGTAGTTGATATAGGCATTGGACCACATAAGTCAGAGTGTATAAGGCTTAATTTTATTTTAGCTCTAGACTTAGAAGTCTGAAAAGACTGTTTGTGATGCTTGCCCAATATACAAGCATTACATGGAGTTAATTTTCTGGGAACTGTTGGAAGTCCCTTAATCTCCTGTTGTTTCATAATTCGAATACTTTCATAATTAACATGACCGAAGCGTGCATGCCATAATAAAGAAGAGGACAGAGTATCATTTTGTTGAACCAAATAAGTTGTGTTCAATGCAAATACATCATACCTACCAATACTTATCTTTTTCCCCACACCAAATAATATGCTTGTATTGTTGGCTATTTTTTAATTTCTACTTTTCCATCAAATATGTGAATGGAATGTCTCTCATGTCTTATTTGTAAATATATATATAGGCACCTTGAACTGCATCGTAAAGATCATTCAAAATATAATTTGAAAGTTCGGGAATTTTTAACTGAATTGAACCAATCCCTGATGGTTTGATTTGGGACTTATCAGCAAAATACACTACTCCGTCAATATTATCACTTAATTGATCAAAGAAATCTCTTCAAAAGGTCATATGAAACGTGGTACCTGTGTCTAGAACCAAACTGTCATACCATGAAGAAAAATAAGTACTAAAAACATCTTCCATGTGGAAATTACAATGAGCGACAACATAATGTGCTTTCTCAGAAGACTTTCCTCTATCTGGAATTATATGATCTTTCTTTTCAAACAATTGTTCTCTTTTTTCATTAATTTTATCCCACGGAATTCTACAATTTGCAGCAATATGATCCAGGTTTACCACATCTAAAACATTTTACAGTTGGTTTATTAGAAAATTTTCTTTGTTTTTCATTGTGTTGTCTATCTCCCTGAATATTTTTTCCCCCCCTACCTCTATAATTCTTCCTACCTTGACCTCTATTGCCTCTAGTATTTCTGAAAGATTCCTCCTAAGGTTTTTGGTATTTTTAAGCAAGACATAGGGTTTCGGTATTAGAACTATGTGATGCTTATTTCTTGCAAAACTTCTTCTCTCTTTCCGCAATTTTCCCTACTAATTTGTCAAAATCTATATCTTTTAATTTCTCACTAGCTTGGAGAGATTCCAAGTAGTGTGAATAACTAGGGTAAAGATATTGTATAAAAGCAGTAAGCAGAAAATCAACTTTAACTCAATACATTCAATTTCATGATTGATGGCTTTAATTTTAGAGGCAAGTTTTAGAAGATCATTATCGCTCATTTTCAGATTAAATAACTTCAACAATAACTGAATTATGTCCAATTCAGAATGTGAATCATAAAGCTCTTTTAGTTTTTTTATGGCATCATAAGTTGTTTTACTCTAGGTAATGTATCTGCTTACCTCTTCTGAGACTAAAGTGGAGATTAAGGCAAAGGTCTTCTCATCCTTACTTTGCCATACTGCTAGTTGTTTCCACTCATCAGACTGCTCTGGTGCATTCTCTCCTTCTCCTTCACTGACTCCATCCCATAAATCAATAAAGATAAGAGTATTTTTCACTTTCCTAAACCACTCATCGTAATTTTCCTTTCCGGAAATGACAACCCCAATTAAGGACACCAAGGAGTTCATTTTTATTTTAGAAATATTAAAAAAAATTGGTCTAAATCACTGGCACAAAATTCCTTTAAAAAAACTTTGTTTTTAACCACCTCTTGACACTGATTTCTCTTAAAAAAAACTCAATTTTAACTTGCAGCAGATTTATTAAAAAAAAAAAAAAAACTCTGGTTTCAACCACAGTTTATTAACTTGCAGCAAATTGTTTTTAACTTATTGGTTCAATCACAACCATTTGCCTCCTGTTGGTCCATACCACTGCAGATCACTTGCATTGCGCGAGGGTTCACCAGTTCTCTTGCAGCGAAGCTGGATCACGCCTCGCTCTGCTCTCATACAAGTCTTCTCCATAATGAAGTTCGAACCCTCTTCTTTTGATCTCGACGAACCATCACACTAACGTTGTGGCATGACGCTCCCAGAAACTCCAATTCAATGTCTTACGCTGGCAGATTCTCCAATACGAATGTTGGTTCAAAATGTTAACAGTATATTCCACAGTCAGACTGCACGCAGACTTTCCATAGGGTTTTGCAACTGCTCGGTTCAAAATACTCAATTCAAAGTTCAAACAGCACCATTTCCATCGTGCCATACGCTGGAAGTCCGAGCCGCTCTACAGTGTGATAACGCCAGGATAGTGGTTTAAAAAAAAAAACCATTGAGCAATTGTGTTAATGCCACATGCCCCTTCTCCTGGTTGTAACAGTTAGATGATCCTCCAGTGATGTGGATGCAGGGGCGTTTCAATCCTTCAGGATCAACCGCTCTTTAAAAAAATGGTTCAAACCCCAAATGTTTAGAACGCCAGCACATCAATGCCCCCGAGCCAGACTCTGATACCACTATTACCTCATAAACATGTGATCTGTGTGTACATTCAATTAAATTATCATTACATTTATACTTCAATAACTAACTAATCTAACTAATCATAACTAACTTCCCAACCTAACTGAATAGAATCCCGTAGGATTACAACACAAGGTATTAGATTCAAGGCATGGAACACATATCTCATGTCAATGGGTAGTATGTTAGAGGTTTAAGGCATTCCATGATTGCTAATAGGCATCAATGCCATTCACCAAGACACTCATATAGAATGGCTCTCGAATTTTACAAATCTTGAAAAAATTGCAAAAGCAGATAAACAAGGTATTAGATTCAAGGCATGGAACACATATCTCATGTCAATGGGTAGGATGTTAGAGGTTAAAGGCATTCTATGGGAGCTAATAGGCATCAATGCCATTCACCAAGATACTCATATATAATGACTTGTGCATTCTTTGAATCTAAAAAGAACCCAATATACTCACCAATCAAACATAAAAGGAGGGTTGAAATGAATGATTTGCAAGGAGGTATTAAGGAAAATTAAATTAAAATCCAACTTTTTATGGTGACCATAAGAGAGGTGGAGAGGTTGAAGCTTAGTTGTTGGAGATGAGAAAATATCTCCAATTGCACAACTATTCATCCAATCTAGATGGTGGAATTATCATCTATCATCTTCAACACAGTATCAATGTGGTGGAATCAACTCAAATAAGTGAAGAAATTCAATGACTGAGAGTGTCCCATGGAAGAAATTCAAGATCTGTTTTCAGAAAAGGGTATTTTTTTTAGGACTACTTTGAAAGGAAAATGTAAGAGTTCTTTGAACCTAAGCTTGAAAACATGATCATAGAGGAGTAAGAAAAAAAGATCTTTAAGTTATTAAGGTATGTCAACTTTATCAAGGATGAAAAGGTCAAGATACAAAAATTCTTGAGTGGGTTGCCTCTTTTTACAGTGACAAAATCAAATTTGATGAGCCCAAGACCTTGGAGGAAACTATTATGAAAGAAAAGTATCTCCGTGAACAAAACATAAGCAAGCCAACTTTCCAAAAGGCTCGAGATGAAAAGAAGAAAACCAATATGGAGCAAAGGAAAAAGGGTTATAAACTATCATTTTTTAGAAACAAATCTCAAACATATCAGCACAGCACACACCTAGTGAGCCAAAAAACTCAGATTCATTTAGAAAAAGACCAATATATCAACCCATCTGATGTTCCGGGTCGTGAGGGGGATCAAATGTACAAGGATTTCTCTCACAAAGGAGATAAGATGAGGATTGTACACAACATTCAAGGAGCTGATATAATTGAGGACATGGGTAGAAGTATGCCAAGAAACTATGCAACCCTGGCCAATAGACAGACAAATCATCCAACTCACATGATTGAAGTGGAAATTAAATCAATAACCAACCCAGAAGCATTTTAATAGATTCTAGAGCTAGCCATGGTTATATTAGATCCTAGGTTTGTTGAAAGCTTTCACTCGAAAAGAACCAAACATGGTAAAACTTGGTTGGTTCAGTTAGCTACAAGAGCCAAGAGAAGGATTAATGAACAAGGAAAAAAGTGTCCAATGCACATGAATGGCCTAAGTACAACGACAAATTTAAATATCATATTTTTTAACTCATATGACTACCTAATAAATATAAATTTATTTGACAAGCATCATGTTGTCTTATTTTGTTGTAACTTATGAGAAAAATATGCAAAGAAATATTCAAGGGATTCCAAACCTAGTCGATCAAAAAAATATTAATCATACAATTCATTAAAATATTTAGAAAAGATATCAAATTTATGCTTATCTCACTCACTTAAAAACTTTAAAAAAGATCTCAAATTTTTTAAAAACTTTAGAAAAGATTTCAAATGTATGGTATGGCTTATCTCGAAATTGAGAAGCATCCCAATAACTTCAATCGCGATGACGGATATCATTTAAGCCATTCTTGGAAGCCCACCATCCATTTTATGTCGTCTAAACTACCCTAAATTCCTTTCCCTCTCCCTCCCACTCTATTATCTCTTTTCTCTCCTCTCATCTCCCCCTTTCATGTCTTTCATCTTCCGTCTTTAATTCATTTCATTCCATTCTTTGGCCCTTCTTAGATAATTTCTTAATGGGTTTTTTCCTCCCTAAAAATCTATTTATATATTTATTGATTTGCTCAATTTTATCTTATTTTTATGTTCATGTTATTTTAAATATTCTATTAATATTTGTAATTTAGCGATCTCATTAATCATTTTAGTTATTTTAATTAATGATCAGCCATTCCCATTTTCTGGCCTCCTCTAGTAAATTCAAATAATTTTTGGTTAAAAACCCTTTTTCACTCTTTTTATGATTTTTAATTTAATACCCTTTTCTATATTTATTTATTCATTGCTTATCCTAACCCTGATTCATTCATTTCATTATATTCTAATCATTTTTATGCAAAGATCTTGATTTAATATTAAAATTCAAATTAAATTGTATTTGATCCTAATTCAAATAATATTTTTAAATAAATATTATAAATCCATCATTAATTTCCCTAGCTATCATTTATCTATTATTAATTCATATTTGCCCCATAATAGTATAATCTAAAAATAATAATAATAATAATAATAATAATAATAATATTTTATGTATAAGAACTTTCGGTTAAAATCACATGTAAGAAAATTTGATCGATGCGTTTCCAACCAATGTGGTTCATCATCAAGACAATATGAGAAATCTGATCAAGAACCCTGTTTAAATAGATAAGGACAACTCCAACTAGCGGTTGAAAAAAACGGCTAGTTTTATGGATCACAGAAGCAAAATTCCTAATTCTAATATCTATTTCCAATTTTTTTTTTAATATCTTTCTCTAATATTGTTTTCAATTCATTGATGTTAAAATATTTAATCGTTAGTAGTTAACTGATAGTTTAGAATTAGTTTTTAGTTGGACCATTATACTGTTTTCTCCGTAACTAAGTAACTGACCATCTACATGTATATATATATATATACACTTCTCATAATAAAATAATTTGTGTCAGAGCTTTCAACAAATCGATTATTCTCTAGTTTGTCTAAATTTGTCATGGTATCAGAGCCGGTTGCTCTGCAATCCTAGTTAAGATCTCCATTGCTTGAGAGCTAAAGCATAGTCCTTGTTGTTTGAAGTTGCCTACTTCATTCCTTGAGAGTTGAAGCAGAGTCCTCGTTGTTTGAAGTTGCTGCCTGATCTTTCATTGTTGCGTGCTTTTCGATTCTTAAAGCTGCCTGCAAGTTGTTGTTTGAAGTTGCCTGCAAAACGTTGTTTGACGCTGCGTGCAGCAAGGAATTTGTAAGCCCTTAATTGAATTTAGCGGTCGAAGGTGCATGCTTCACTGCTTTAATAGTTTTTGTAATCCAGCATTTACCTTCTTTCAAAAGTTTGTATATGCGATGATCTTGTTGGATCAAAACTCTGCACGGTTTTATTTTTAGTTGATTGGTTTGGCTTTTTAGTCTATAGCAAAAAAGGATTTATTCAACGTATATTAATGAGGATGTTGAAAGAAGAGGAATGAGGTCTTCGATGTTGGAGTGAATCTTCAATTATGAGATTTATAAAATTAATGTGCTGAAGTTAAAAAGAGTTTAAAACAATATAGTTTTTAATCACCTTCATCCAAAGTCTATTTGTGCTATCTATTTGGATGTGTTTTAAAAAGAGTTGTTTTCAGATTTATTTATTACTTTAAACATGGTCTCGACAAGTCAGTTTGCAATCCCTGCACCTCTATTTAGTGGGAAGAATTATGATTTTTTGAGCCTTAAAATGCAAACATGCTTACAAGGTTTAGGTGGTTGGGAATCAATGGAATTGAGATTTACAGAACTTGACGCAAATACAATTGTTGGAATAAGTGATGCTCAAAGAAAACAATTTGATGAACTTAAACAGAAAAAAGGTAGAGCGAAGTCGTGCATTTTAAATTCCTTAGATGACTTTATTTTTCCTAAAATCACTGTTGCTAAGAATGCTAAATCAATATGAGATATACTTAAGGTTGTTTATCAAGGAAATGATAAAGTAAAAATGGTAAAATTATAGACTCTCGGAACAAAATTTGAAACACTTAAAATCACTGAATTAGAAACAGTGGATCAGTTCATGACTAAAGTTATGGGTGTTGTTAATCAGCTTCGAATGAATGGTGAAGAATTTGAAAACCAAAGAATTGTTGAAAAAATTCTTAAATGTTTGCCTAAAAAATTTGACATGATAGTTACTGTTTTTGAGTCGAGAAAATTAACAAAATTATTTGTGGAAGAATTCACTGGTTCTTGTTAGCTCATGAAGCAAGAATTAATTTAGATGTCAGTACTTTAGAGCATGCTTTCAAATCTAAAACCTCTATGGATAAAGGTAGACGTAGAGGTTTTCGTGGCAAGAGAGGAAGAGGTAGATGACAATCTCAGTCTAATGATAAATCACAGGGAATTCAAACACATTCAGAACAATCTCAAACTGATCATAGTCGTAAGTGGATAGATAAATCAAAAATTCAATGTCACTACTGCAAAAAATATGGCCATTATAACTCTGAATGTCGAAAACTACAATATGTTTTGAGTAAAAACAAAGCCAATGTCACAAACACTGAATATGAAACATCAGATGCTTTATTTTGGGCATGCCAAGTGACTATGCAAATACCTAATAAAGATGTTTGGTTGGTAGACAGCGGATCTAGTAATCATATGACTGGTCATAGTGATTCGTTTTCACATCTTGATACATCTTTCAGTTCCTCTATTGGTTTGGGTGATGATCGCTAAGTTAAAGCTTCAAGAAATGGTGTTATACCTGTCTTAGTCAAATAAAATGTTGTGAAGAATATCTATGATGTTTATTATGTACCCAATTTCAAGCATAATTTGTTGAGTGTTGGTCAGTTAGATGCACATGGTTATGATGTTACTTTCACAACACTACTTGCACGATTTCTGATAAACATAACTCTCTTGTTGCAAAGATTCCTATGACAAAGAACAAGTTGTATCAATTACAGTTGAAAAGTGAGAAGTTGTATGCACATAATGTTTCAATGCCAATTGACTCTGACCTGTGGCATTTGCGATATGGTCATTTACCTATCAAAAGTATGAGTTTGTTGCAAACACAGACTATGGTGAAAGGTTTGCCTATTTTGTCTGATCATATCTCTTCCTGTACAAGTTGTATAATGGGTAAACATAAGCAAGATAGTTTTGCTTCAGCCTCTAATAGAGCCAAAGAACAACTAGAGTTAATGCATATAGATTTGTGCGATCCAATGCAAGAAAAATCAGTTGCTAGCAGTCTCTATTTTCTTACTTTCATTGATGATTTTAGCAGGAAAATTTGGGTGTATTTTATTAAATACAAATCTGAAACATTTTCAAATTTTAAGGAGTTCAAAGTCGAGGCTGAAAAATAGAGTGGCAAGTTTATTAAAGTTCTAAGGTCTGATAAAGGAAGTGAGTATGAATCTAACGAATTCATTGATTTTTGCAAACAACGTGGTATTAAAAAACAAACGACAATTAGTTATACTCAGAAAGAATTAGACAATTATGAATATGGCTCGAAGTTTGTTCAAAACACGAAATTTGTCTAAAGATTTGTGGGCTAAAGCAGTTGTATGTTCGATATATATTTTGAATAGATCACCAACTTCCAGTGTTCAAAGTTTTGTACCTAAAGAAGCATGGAGTGGACAAAAGGTAATTGTTTCACACTTTCGTGTATTTGGTTGTATTGCTTTCGCTCATGTTCCAGAAAAATTGAGAAAAAAAACTTGATGAGAGAAGCGAAAAGTATATTTTTATATGATATAGTGATCAATCTAAAGCATACATATTGTTTAATTATATAACTAAGAAGTTTGTCGTAAGTCAAAATGTGAAATTTCCAGAAGACAAGTCTTGGAATGAAATGGAGAACAATACTTGTCCTAATCCTTTTATTTTGTTAGACGAACATCAAGCACCTACAACAAGCACTCCAAGATTACAGGTTCGAGACAAAACCAGTAGTAGTTCATCAAGCAACAACGGTTCATCATCTTTTGAGTCTGATTCTGATAATCCTAAAATGAGAAACTTAAGTGATATTTATGCACAAGACAATGTTGATGATATTGTAAATTTTGCATTTCTTTCATTTGAACCTACTTGTTTTCAAGAGGCTATAAAAGACAAAGAATGGGTAGATGCAATGAATAATGAAATCGATACTATTAAAAGAAATCAAACTTGAGATTTGGTTGATCTACCTAATGATAAAAATTCTATAGTTGTAATATGGGTTTTTAAAACAAAGTTAAATAAGAGAGAAGAAGTTGATAAGCACAAAGCAAGATTAGTTGCCAAAGGTTTTTCACAACAACCTGACATAGATTATGGTGAAACATTTGCACCTGTAGTAAGAATTGATACTGTTTGATTTGTATTAGCTATTGCAGCACAAAACAAGTGCCCGATTTACCAAATGGATGTAAAGTTTGCTTTTTTGAATGGTGTTTTGAATGAAGAAGCATATGTTGATCAGCGACCCGATTTCGAAATCAAAAACATAAGGTGTACAGGTTGAAGAAAACATTGTATGGCTTGAAGAAAGCTCCAAGAGCTTGGTACAGCCAAATAGACCATTACTTGTTGAATAATGGTTTCAGAATGAGCGACCATGAGCCCACTTTGTATATCAAGAATGATCATCAAGGTAATATATTGAAGTGGGCTCATGGTCGCTCTTTTTGAAACCATTATTCAACGAATAATGGTCTATTCGGTTGTACCAAGCTCTTGGAGCTTGCTTCAAGCCATACAGTACTTTTCTTCAACCTGTACACCTTATGTTTTTTAGCAAACTGTGTCTTTATGTTGATGACATAATTTATACAAGTAATATGCAGTTAGATGAATTTAAAGCTGCAATAAAAAATGAATTTGAAACGACAAATCTTGGATTAATGAGATACTTCTTAGGTATCGAAGTGAAACAAACACACGATGATATGTTTACGAGTCAACAAAAGTATGCTACTAACATTTTGAAAAAGTTTAAGATGGACAGATGTAAACCAGTGGATACTCCTATTGAAGTTGGTACAAAGTTAAGTAAAGATGATGTGGGCACTGTTGTTAATTCGACTTTGTATAAGCAACTTGCTAGTAGTATTATGTATCTAACTGTTACTAGACCTGATATAGCATTTGCAGCGAGTTAAATTTTAGGTTTATGGAATCTCCTAAACACTGTCATTGGAACGTTGGTAAAAGGGTGTTAAGATACATTGCAGGTACATCTACATATGGTTTATCGTTTGCAGCCTCTACAGACAGTTAACTTGTTGGTTATACAAATAGTGATTATGCAAGATGTATTGATGATCGGAAAAGCACTTTTGGTTATGCTTTTCTATTTGGCAAAAACTTGATCTCGTGGTCATCCAAAAAGCAACCCATAGTTGCACTATCTTCAATAGAGGCTGAGTACGTTGTAGCAAATTCAGCTTCATGTCAAGCTATATCGCTGAAGAGACTTCTCTCTGACTTCAGTTATACAGAAAATGAACCTATATCAATCCTTTGCGACAACACTTCCGCTATTTCTTTGTCTAAGAACAATGTCTTTCATCAAAAGAGCAAACATATTGACACTCATTTTCACTTCATTCGTGAACTCGTCAAGAATGGTGATATTGTTCTCAAATTCTGTGATTCTAAGGAACAATTAGCAGATATCTTCACCAAACTACTGGGAAAAGTTAATTTTGAATTTCAAATGTCAAAAGTTAGACATAAAACAATGTAACCCTCAATCATTAAACTGTTTTCTCTGCCACTGAGTAAGTGACCATCTGCCTATATATATATATATATTTCTCATAATAAAATAATTTGTGTCAGAGCTTTCAGCAAATCGGTCCTTCTCTAATTTGTCTAAATCTGTCACTCATTTAATGCTCTCAACCCATTACTTTAACTGCTAATTTTTCTCTCTCTATAAAATTTTGGTCTAGCACTCTTCACATTCCCTGAAAATGAGTGAAGTGTTCATTTGAAACGTCTTTTTCATTGCTTGGGCTCACTAAGCAATCTACACAGTTTTCCAGAAATTCCCAACATTATATTTATGATTGTGGAAATGTCCATTCTCTAATAAGACTCTTGATAAATGTGATAAAAAATGCATTAACTTGGGCATTGTGATTAATTTCTTTAAGCACACACATGACATGCCTTCTTAAGGCAGACACCCTACCATGCCTACTTTCTTGATTTTATTGACACGGCTTCCCCCGTGAACAACTTCCATGGACAATCTGTTCTTGCTTTGCTCTGTTGATGTAGGTGTTAGATCACGTTCCTCCAGTTTGATGTATCAAAAGCATGGGTAGAAGGGGAATGCGTGTTAGAGTGGTAAAGATAAAATGCTACAAGGGATGGCAACGGAAAGCCCCAGTTAGCCTTTGTTCTCAGAAACCAGCGGACCAAGAAAAGCTACAGTGGAATTTTTCAGACGGGAACCTAGCCAAAATGCTGCCATTGACTTCAAAACTATTACATGGAGAGTTATCTCCTAGAACCCGAGAAAGTAAAATATCAACGTCCATCTGAGGAGAGGGATCATAAAAGTATACTGATTATAATAGTGACATTGTTCCAGTACTAGCCCACTTTCAATTGATCTAGCCCACTTTCAATTGATGGTACCTCCCTCGTCTGGAGGGGCAAACATGGAAAAAAAGGGAAGCTGGGGCCATATATTGCCCAGGGATACAGGCACGAGTCTACTGGAGAAAAATTTGGCATTGGCATCTTTTTTCTCTAGCATATAGCAGCAAGATTTATCGGCATTGTCTTTTGCTGTATAGAAATTTGGCAATGGTACAGTCAACCTATTGTCTTTGATAATATAACTCCGGTTTTCAGGAACTCGCAAATCCAAAAAGGAACCGTCCACCAACAAAACAAAACTAATTAAAATTATGAAATTTATTTAAAAAGGACCTATAAATATAATCTAGATTATCAAATTGATCTATTTCACTTTGCTGATGCTTAAATTCTTAAAAACTTGAAATGAAATAAATCTTTTAGTGTCTTCTGGATGTATACTTCCATATTGAATCTTGCTACTATGGTTCACATCCAAAACAGATATATACTTCCATATTGAATCTTGCTACTATGGTTCACATCCAAAACATAAAAAAATTGTCTTAAAGTAACGCATAATTATGTAGACAATAACACTAAGTTGCACGAAACGTTGAAATGTCTGTAAGTCCCCAAAATGGGCACGGCTGAAAACGTGACCCCCACACATTTCCAAAATGGGGATGGCTGAAAACGTGACCTCCCCAAAATGGAAATGTCCAAACGTCATGTGTCTAATTTTTTTAGAAATAAATTATAAACACATTATTATCTTGCAAGAAAAAAAAATGAGACATGATATTTTAAAAGGAAAACCCAGTCTATATTATATTATAACTCTCACAGATGATTAAATGATGCAAAATCCAAAATTATCATTTATAGATGAGGTTGTAGATTCAAAATTCCAAAATCAGCCTTTGTACTTGGCTACATGTGCTGAATATGAAATAAAACATGAGCTAATGACAAGTACAAGTACAGTTACATATCCTAATAATCCCCATCTTCATCCTCCTAAACAAAAATAGAACAAGGTGTTTTTTAGCAGAACTAAAAGATGAATTGATTAGAGATATAAATTAGTTAATGGAGAGATTACAGGGAAATTTTAGTGGTAGATTAAATCGTTTTTGGCCATATAAGGTCTCCACACCCTTCTTGGGTGCGAATCCATGGAAGCAAAAAAGCCATGGAAACTGGGCAGATTTGGGCCGAAACGCCCCCCCAAACATTTTGGCGGGCATTTCAGTGGTGTTTCCAAATCTGGATATGCCATACAGGCGTTTTGGCTGCATTTAGGTGGCATTTCGGTGTTTTGATGCTTTTCGGGTACGGGTATGTCAGTTTTGGGGCCTGTTTCCTGCGACATAGCAATAATCCCATAGAATGAGAAGTAAAGGTGTTGGGCATAGAGCTCACCAGGAATTGATTGGGAGCTAATAGAAGCCCTATTAGGAGCCAATAGCAAAATCAATGAGGTGGTTCTGGATTTTGTGAACTACATGTGACAAATTCATTTTATAGAGCGATACCTTCTTTGTAATAAGATTTCCCAATGCAACAATTCCAAATTTTATGGCATTATTTTTATTTGTTTTCTCTATATATTTTCTGATAGCCAAAACAACCAATAGTGAAATCAATGAGATGGTTCTGCATTGTGTGAACCACATGTGACAAATTCATTTTATATAGTGATACTTTCTTTGTAATAAGATTTCCCAATGCCACGATTCCAATTTTTATAGCCGTCTTTTCATTTGTTTTCTCTCCTATATAATTTCTGACAAGTGACAATATCATAAAAAACATTCAATGGGATGGCGTTATGCATTCAGTATCTATGAACCTCACATGGATCCTACCTTTTACCAATGGGCATGGACATCACCCTCCAACCAAAAAGTATCTCCATGCAACCATGCAACGTTGGATTGAGTTGAATGCATCATTTTCCTTTGCTTTTACAGTGTTTTTTCAATCATCATGGATACTAGAACATAACCTGAAATATAAATTTATTTCCCATAGTGCATTCAAGATTGGCTAGGCCCTTGAGTTTTCCTTGATGTCTTAGATTCATCATTTATGCACCCCATTACAGTTGAGATTCAAATAATATAAACTGTCTTATACTTAACCCCAAAATCTATCAACTTTGAAATTCATTAGGTTCATTCACCAATACTACTAGCCAATTGCATGTTTAAACCAGCGACATAAATCATCAATCAAAAGAACTCCGAATTCTGTCAGTCTTGAAATTCATCAGGTTCACTCACCAATACTGCTAGTCCGTTACATGTTAGAACTCGCAACATAAATCATCAATTAACATAAAGAAAAAGAGAAAACTCCAGTTCCATGCAAAAACATTACGAAAACTGTATGATAAACACTATCTGGAATCGAAGACCAGCTAAAATAACGTGTGAAACACAAACGGAAACATACAATACGCTGAGTTTCAACAACAATGCGAACTTCCGTAAGCTTAAGCTCTTCAAGAAGACGGAGACCCAATTTTACTGTTGCTTAATATATACCTACTGCAAGTAGTAAGACCTGACCTATTACGTGACTTGGGATTTGAAAACATTGATACCCGCTGATAATTGATCACTGAGCCAAGCTGACCCTGTCCCATTCTCATTCTTTACATGATGCTTCAGCTCAATAAAACATCTTTAAGTTTTGAAATAAGAACATGTGGAATACTATGAAAGAATATATGGAATACTGTGGACATGTGCAGCAAGAAAGCTGCATTTACAACTAAATCAGCTTAGTATATCAGAGGATCAAATTTTTATGGTGTAAACTTTTTATCATTTAATTCCAGTCATATATTTATTCCTTCATATTAAATAATTGAAAAAAATGAAAATCACATCTTAAAAACTTTGATCTTTCATATTAAATAATAATAAATATTACACCTTCAGAAATTTGAACCCTATTAGTGTTTGATAAATCCAAGTTTGAGATGGATCTAAGCTAGTTTAATGTTTTTGATGTTGTCATGTACAGAACTTTAAGTGATATCCATCTCCTTCGTACTGGTGCAATAAATCATTCAACTAAAACTGAAGGTAGATTTTATGCCAAATGTTAAAGGACTAATTTGCAAACATTCATTTAGGATAAAAATGTATTGCAAAGGATTTCATGGGCGAGGCTCTTCAAATGGCTCGGAACACTAAAATGAGAGATTAACAGAACAAGGATTGCCTAGGTGACGGTATCATATACACACGCTTTAACCCCTTGGCTAGCCTGAGGAAAAAAAGATGAGCAACAATTATTTTGAAAGCATTACAAACAGATAAATAATACACTGTATATTGAAAAATAGGGAAGGGAGGAGATGTGAACAGCCAAAAACTCCATTTATAACCATGTCAAAAGAATATTCCATACAAGTGCAGATCAAGCAAATTTCTTCAAAAAGTCATGAATCAATCAAAACAAATAAATCAATTTCTTTACAATATACAAATTAGAAACACACCTCCATCTCAGATAGACATCATACGAACAAAAATTTTCTGTAATTGTGACTCAGGGGAGAGTAAAACAATTTACCTAAGCTAAGGCCATCTCATGTCCTCCCAATTCAACTAAAATCAGTGGAATCGATGATATCCTCTGGACTGGTAGAGTTCGAGACGGCTTTTGGCCTCTGGAAGAAGGCTCTCCAAATGGGGATTCTGAATGAGAGAAACCTGCTTAGATGCCCATTCCAGCGCTGACAATGCTTCTGCTTTGGCAAGAGCTTCACTGTCACCAACATGTAAAGCAAGGTAACAGAGAAGAACCAACGCAGGAACCTGAGCCATCCCTTCCCCAAAGTACACAAGCTGGACCAAGTGCGGAGCACTAGACGACTCAATGATGGCCTTGGAATGCTCCATATGTAGATAATTTTCCCTGCAGGCAAACTTGCTCAGTGCAGTGGCTGCCTCTCCGGCCACAGATAAGTCTCTATTATCTAGATGTTTCACAAGCGGATGGATGAGCCTGGTTTCTCTAGCAGGGAAGGTCCGAGCAAGGCATCCAATCGATTTTATGCAAGGAATCAAAAGTTGAGATTCAGAATCATCTTCTTGTATAATTCTGAGAAGCTGATCAACCAATGCCTTAGCAGCAGGAGAGTTGGTCTTAAAAGCAGATCTTCTCAAATCAGGATACTCCTCTGCTACAGCTGCAATCTCCATCACTGCCATGGCCGAATTATACTGCACTTCACCTTTACCCTTTTCTAACAGTATTGCAAAGCAAAGCAAGGCCTTGGACTCCGTTATACTTTTACAAGTCTTTATGTTGTTCTTTGCAAGTTTCCAAAGAGCCCTGGCGGATTCCGCCTTCATTGAGGCCTTTACTAGTGGATCCTCGGCTTCCTTGCCTTTCAGATTTAGGCCTGATAAAGAGGGCAATCCTATATCTCTGCGGGTTGCATATTTGGTGCCATTATCATGTTGTGGATTTGGGGAATCGCTATTGTCACTATTATTATGCAGGAGGAGAGGCTGAGTGTGACTCTGACTCTGCGGATGAGGATGAGGTTGAGACTGAGGCTGAGGCTGAGGCTGAGGCTGAGGATGAGTCTGACTCTGAGTCTGAGTCTGAGTCTGAGTCTGAGTCTGAGTAAGACGATTATTATCTTTGGCTGCGAGATTGACAACAGATTGCATGCTCATGGCCTTGGCACCGACAGTATACTTGCTATGATCGGGAACTGTCTCAAAGGCCAAATGACCAACAAGTGACCTGATAATACCACTCTGGGCAAAATGCTCCTGTGATTCGGGATCATGGGAGACCAACTCAGACAAAGCCCAGGCAACCATACTCTGGACCTTCATGGGACCGCCGTCCTTCAAGACCTTGGCAAAAACAGAGCACACACCGTCCTGAATTATCTGCCTAACGCGTTCAGGATCCTTACCAAGTTTTCCGATGGCTTTAGCCGCGGCTTCCTGGCCTTCGACAGTGCCTTCCTTGATAAGCTTGAGCAAGGGGCCGATTCCGCCTTCTTCGACAATCAATTTCCCGTTTCGCTCGTTGTCCTGGGCCAGAGAAACCAACGAAGCTGCGGCGTCCGCTTTCTCCTCGGGGCTGCTCCCTGTGTGCAGCCGCGCTATCTGTTCCCAGATCAGGCCCAGCATCGGATCGTTTGTCGCTATGGGAGGCAACCCCAAATGATCTGCTCGATCTTCTCCGCTCGCAGACACATTCAGAAGCCACGTCACGTCTCCGATCGAGCTGTCCAGTAAGAAATTCATTTTTCTAAATGCCGCCGCCGATGTTATGGTGAAAACCCTCTTCAGAACCGCGTTGCGCCTGCATTTCGTCACCAAAACCAAAGCTTTTCCCAAAACTTGATTTATTTCTTCTGTAATTCGACCTGTTGGCCTCTCATAGAGGCCCCCCGACGCCCGTGCGGCTTGCCGCAACAGAGCAGCTAATTTCTCCGTCTGTCGCTTCACCTCCATGCATTCCTGCTTGAAAGAATGGGCTTCTTCAGCTGTTTTCGATACCTCATCCGCCAACTGGATGGGCGATGCCAGCATCACCTTTACTCTCTCCGCCATTCTATTAATTATCACTTCATTCAACTCAACTCACCTTAATTTCTTCCGGATCAATCCCGCACCCAACGAACCACTTTCAGCTCTGAATTCTTCAGCCCTTGATTCGATAAAGAAAAAAGAGGGTTTCCAAATCGTTCCACCACAGCGTAGCCCTTTGCTTCAGTCATACATACAGATACACACTGATCTGCTCATCGGGCTGCATGTTCACCCCGGACAGGAGTGGAAGCGCAACTGAAAGAGTCATGAAAACCCTCGCCCCTTTTTTGTTTGGTTGAGAAAGGGGTTCGACCCCAGGATCTTTCCAGATGAAATAATTAATGTGCAGATACCGGCTGCCCACTGTCAACGCGGTTTACACTAATTCTTGGCTCAAAAGCCTGTCCTCCTGGTCAAAAATTTAGTAATATTAATCGAATTATGTGTTTTTTCCAACTAAGCGGGGCATTTTGGTTGGGTTCGAGTTGACTTTGCCGTTTACCAAGGGAGGTTGCCTATTTTCCAAAGGTATTACAGCTTTTGTTGTTAAGTTGCAGTATTATCTGGTGGTGGAGTAATTGGAGATACTAAACCTCGTGTTGAAATACTTTTAACATATTAAATATTGCACGGATTGAAATATATAGTTGGATTTAAATCTTGTTTATATTAATAGTGTATATTCTAATTTATATAATATTTAATAATTTTTGTTATTAAAGTTAGATTTCATCTATTCAATACTATCTCATTTTTTAGCACAAATGAAATTAAATGTGGTTAACTTTTGCAATTTCTTTGGGTTCTCAATATCATCGACAACCTTTACATTTTTATAATCAAGTGGTTGGGCGTATAATAAATGGATTTCTTTATAATTTTTTAATATAAATTGAAAAAATATATAAATTAAAATAATAATTATGCATAAAATATATATTGAAAAATATATAAATTAAAATAATAATTATACATAAAATATAATGATTATTCAATTTTCAATTGGGATTATCTTAGATGGTTGGTAGGAAGGAATGGAATACTCCCAATTGAAAGTCATTTCTAGCTATTGACATGATGGATGTTGACAATATTGACAATTTATGTATATTCCTCATATAGAATAATGATGATGATGATGGTTAACGTCCACTATAACCAGTATGGTCTATCAGACCTGAAGACAATAAGCAATTAATTGAGACTCTTTAAATTTTTATTTCTATGATCAGAAAAAACGGAGAGAAGCTTTCCGAGATCACTGTAATTTTATTGATTTAACAAGTCAAGAAGGTTGGTAGTGTGGCAAAAGCTTTGAAAAGGAGAACGGATGTGAATAAGGGTCGGGCAATCCAAGAGAAAGTGATTTTCATCTTCAACTCTCTTAGTATCGCAAAGGGGGCAAATTCTTTTGTCCCAATGTGTTTTGAGAATAAACCAACACCCTATTTCACTCGGAAGGTCATGAGAATTAGTTCTTATCTTTGCAATGTTCATTTTCTTCTTAGCACCGATCAAGATAGAAATATAATTTTGGTTAGCAAGAGTGGGGTTGATCACCTCTTTATAGTACCTTAGCTTCATTTTCTCCTCTAACTCCTTATCATCCCACAACTTATCCTTAAATTTGGAAGTAATAGTGTTTTTAATATTATCTGTATTCTCCAATATTATCTCATCCTTTATCCCCCAATGGTCGAGTCACGACTGGACATCCTTATGTCAGCCTCACTTGCGCTGGAGATGGGGGTTTTGACTAGAGTTAGAAGCAATTTTTGGGAGTCGCTTGGCTTCCATGTTGTACAACTTTTTCTTGTACATCAGATACCTAAACATAGTCATGTTTTCAATGGGGGGAAGGCTAGCCCCAATCAAGAGAATAGGGTAGGGAGTGTTTCCTTTAATCTTGAGGTTGTAAGTTATAAATTGATTTTGCATCATCTCGATATTTCTCCACGATCTTTAGATATACTACAACCCCAAACCTCACATCCATATAAAATAACAAGGGTAATGAGAGTCTTGAAGAGGAACTTTTTTTTGCTCCAAACTCGAAGATCTGTCGACTTACAATTGTTTTCGAGCTCATAGTAGTCTTTCCAGCCTCCAATAATCTTTTTCTCAATGTTATAGTTCCAATTGAGCTAATGGTGAAAGTCAATACCTAAATATTTGTATGAGGAAACCTTCTCTAAGTAATTGTTATCATAAATGAAATTATCATAGTTAATCTTTTTGGATTTAATGAGCGTGACTTTAGTCTTATTTTTATTAATAGCCATACCCATCTTGGAGCAGTAATCATGGAGGACGCTAAGTTGCTTGTTGAGATCATGAGGGTTTATGGCAAGAAGAATGATATCGTCAGCATAAAGGAGAAGAGTAATTAGTATAACCGTGAGCTTGGGTCCATCGCATCATGTAGCTTCTAAACAATCTTCTAGTTTATCAATGTAAATTCCAAAAAGGGTAGGAGATAGGGAACAACCTTACTTAACTCCGATATTGCATTTAATCTCCTCAGACCAACCCTCGGTGGTCTTAAGCTTGGGAATAACATTCTTGTATAACCTAGTTACAACAACCCTCAACTTTGTTGAGGTTCAACAAGATGATGAGCTTAGTGAAAAGAGTCGCCTTCACTAAGTGGGCCCGCAGGCTATTTTTGGCGCAAAGTCTATTTTTAGACATGTCGATCATATTTTATGAGTTGCAGGATGCTATTTGTGGATGGTTGGTCAAGTTGGAAAAGTAGATGGACTTCTATTTTTAGACATATTGGGCGGAATCTATTTTTACATTGCCAGTATAAAAATAGATATGTCAAATATTATTAGCTCTTAATAATATTTGGACTCTAAACATTATGTTATTCTCTTGGAGCACTTCAGTTAAGTGCACAGATGTGGCACAGCAGCTAACAGAAGGAATTACGCTATTCCTGAGGGTTTGTTGGAGCTATTACATGGAGGACTTCAATTAGAACTCATGTGACAGAGTTTGGTGGAGTTGGAGAAGTAGTTGGTGGAGTTGTATTTAGTTTAACTCAGTTAGACTCAGTTGAGCTAGTTGTATCTAGTCTAACTGATTGATACACTAGTGAGAGTGGTGTGAATTAATTAGTTAATTAATTCATTAAATAATAACTCATTAATCAACTGAAGAATATATCAGTTAACTACAGTGCATGGCAGTTTCAGTGGAGACCAGTGGAGAGATAGGTGAAAGAGCAAGTGTGACTATCAGTTGTGACTATAGTGATGCATTGATTGCATCCAACACTCAGTGGAAATGCCAATGAGGATTGCGTGAGCAAGGCTGGAGCAATTTGAGTTCATTCAGAGCCATTCTTTAGCATGGATTGCACAGTAGAGGCAGGCTAGCAGGTGGCAAAGATCGGTGCATGGATTTGCAAGATCGGGCCTGATTAGTGTGTAGCGATTGTATTGTAATAAGAGCTTGATATGATCAGCTTTGTATGAGGATTGTTACATGATCTCTATGACATATATTATATACAAATAGTTGGGGTTTTCAGCTTCAGGCTTTCCTGTTAAACAACGATGTTAATGTATGTGATTTTTTGTTGTTTCATGTGTGCATTGCAATCTTGATTTAATTTCCGCAAATGATCAATGGTGGAATAGATTATGTATTTTGCATGAAGTTAAAATAGTGTGAGATCAAGAGAATCTTGGACATATAACACATAAGTTATATAATTTCTACATGGTATCGGAGCAGTTGATCATGGGAGCAGATTGCAATTATTGAAGCGGTTGAGTTTTGTGTTGGTGGAATTTGAATTTGCTACAGTGTTTTCTTGGTGTCGAAGTTGAGCATTCATTGAAATGTCTTTCAACGGATTGCGATTGGAGTATGCCCTTGATGGCAGCTCAAATTATGTTGCATGGAAGGACAAGATGGAGGCGGTGCTGGATGATAATGGGTTGAAGGAGTTCATAGATGTTGATATTCCAAAGCCTGGTTCTAGCGATGCAACCGCACTTGACGCATGGCAAAAGAAGGTAGAAAAGTGTCGAAGAATTCTGTTGGAAGGTGTGAAGGACCACATTGTGTCCAACCTTCACGGTAAAGCCACTCCATTCTTAATGTGGAAGGCTTTGACAGAATTGTTCCAAAGCAGAAACGACCAGAGGAAGTTGGTGCTTAAAGACAAGCTCAGAAAAATAAAAATGGAGAAAGGCGACAGTATACCAAAATACCTCACGAAGTTTGTCCACTACAAGGATGAGATGGGAAGTGTGGGGGTTACTGTTGATGAAGAATACTTGGTGAGCTTGGCTCTCCTTGGGCTTCCAAAGAGTTGGCATAGCTACGAAGACTCTGTCAATGGACGGGAGAAACTGCCAGGATGGGAGCGACTTTGGTCTGATCTTATGCAAGAGGAGATAAGGCGGAGTACCAGGGATGGATCTTCATCGAAGAATGAAGATGAAGAAAATTTTGCTCTGGCTACCAAAGCTCGAAAAGGAAAAGGGAAGAAATCTTCCAAATCCGAAGCTAAAGGCAAGAAGCAGGATTTGCCCAAGGTGAAGTGTTTTCACTGTCACCAGCACGGGCATTTCACCACTAATTGCCCACAGAAGAAGAAGATTAAGCAGGTTGTTGGATCTGCAACTGGAGAGGCCTTAGCCTCGCAGTTTGAGCTGGATTTTTCTTTGATCGCATGCTTGGTTTCAAGTGTGATGGGATCGATGTGGTTTCTTGACAGTGGTGCGTCTTTCCATATGACCGGAGACAAAGATTTTTTTAGTGATCTGGATGAAAAGGATCTTGGAGTGCACATCGAGATGGGCGATGATGGTAGATACAGTGCGACTGGTATCGGGACCATTTCCTTTGAGAGGGAGTCCGGTAAACCTTTCATCTTGAAGGATGTCATGCATGTTCCAGGATTGAAGAAGAATATGATCTCTGTGGCGATGTTGGAAGACAAGGGTTATGATGTTGTTTTTAGCAAGGGAAAAGCCTTCCTGCGCAGTAAAACAATTGGTCAAACCAGGAGGATAGGGATTCGAGTTAAGAATATTTATCAATTGCAGGTAGATGGCTATGCAGCAATGGCAGGAAAAGCAGAAGGAGTGGTGAGCCGAGATGAGGGCAAATTGCGGCATAGGAGATTGGGCCATCTCTACCATGGCGCTTTGAAATTTTGCAGCAGATTTCTACCGGGCTTCCCAAGGGTACACTTGTGCAGTCAAATCAGTGCAAGGGATGTACTTTGGGAAAATTTGTGAAGACCAATTTTCATGAGAAGGATAGTCGCGCCTCGACGATCCTTGAGAGAATTCACATAGACATGTGTGGACCTTTCTCGGTTGCTTCAATAGCAAAGCACAATTATTATGTGATATTTGTTGATGACTTTTCTCGTAAGTGCTGGATCTTCTTCATGTAGAAGAAGAGAGAGACATACTCAAAGTTCTGTGAGTTCAAGACGCTGGTTGAGAAAGATTCGGGGAAGCAGGTGAAAACTCTAAGGAGTGATAATGGTGGTGAATACATCTCTGGCGAATTCAAAGACTTTTGTAGCAAAGAATGAATTCGAAGAGAACTCATAGCGCCTCATAACCCACAGAACAATGGGGCCGCGAAGAGAAAGAACAGAACGATCGTGGGTGCTGCACGGGCGATGTTGCATGATCAGGACCTTCCCATACACTTGTGGGCTGAGACATGCAACACTGCAGTTTATGTGCAAAACTGTTGTCCTCATAGAGTACTTGGCATGAGTACACCTGAAGAAGCGTTTTCTAGTAAGAAGCCTGATATTTCTCATTTTAATATTTTTGGCTCACCTGTTTACATTCATGTGACGAAGGATGCCAAGAAGAAGCTGGAGCCGACCGCAGAGGTTGGGATATTTTTGGGGTACACAGAAACACCCCACAACTATCGTGTGTATTTAACATACCGTCGGATGACTGTTGTGCGACAGGATATCAAATTTCATGAGGAGAAAGCCATGAAGTTGTCGCTTGAGAGGGAGCTACAGTTGCATGTAGATGAGGAGCTACTTGTCCCTAAAGATGAGCCTCAAGATGTGGATTAGCCACAAGAGGAGGTTCATGGAGTGGAAGAAACCACTCATGTAGCGCCAAACATCAGAGGGCGGAAGCGCACTACAGAAGCTGAGTGATTGAATCTTGATGCAGCGCAGAATGTAGGAGCTCCTACATCACAGCGTAGACAGAGACAGTCACCTGACCGATTTTGGATACATGGCTCTGATGAGCAAGTGTATCGTGACAAAACCATCCTCTTTCGAGGAATCTATGGAGGATCCCACATGGGTAGATGCCATGGTGGAAGAGTATGATTCGATTGTCAGAAATAGTGCATGGGAGATTGTCCCAAGGCCAGAAGGGAAATCAGTGGTAGGTTCGAGATGGATCTACAAAATGAAGCAAGCTGCTGATGGGAGCGTCGAGAAGTATAAGGCAATATTTGTTGCTCGGGGCTTCTCACAGATCGAGGGGATCAACTATGAAGAAACCTTTGCACCTGTCACAAGGTATTCTTCCATATGGACCATCCTTGCTCTCTCAGCGCAGATGGGTTGGCACATTCATCAGATGGATGTGAAGACTGCGTTCCTCAATGGTGTCATTGAGGAGGAGGTGTACATTGAGCAGCCTGAAGGATTCAAAATCTTCAGCAGCAAGTCGCATGTGTGCAGACTCAAAAGAGCGTTGTATGGGCTGAAACAAGCACCTCATGCTTGGTACACACGGATAGACAGTTATTTCACTGGACTTGGTTTCGCCAAGAGTGAGGCGGATCCAAACCTATACCAGATTGTGGTGGAGGGTAATCTTTTGATCATTGTGCTTTATGTAGATGATTTAATACTAACAGGTGATGAACTATTGATACACTCATGCAAGGCAGATCTTGCAAAGGAGTTTGAGATGAAGGACTTAGGTCTCCTTCATTATTTCCTAGAATTGGAAATTTGGCAGCGGAAAGGTGAACTGTTTGTGTCTCAAGGCAAGTAGGCCCGAGAGATACTGGAGAAGTTTCACATGCAAGGTTGCAAGCCTATCGACACTCCTCTTCCTGGTTGTTGGAGGAAGGAGGATGCTACATCGGCAGAGGTAGTGGATGCCACTATTTATCGACAGTTGGTTGGTTCACTCATGTATTTAGTCAATACACGACCGGACATATGCTATGCTGTGAACCATATTTCACAAGTGATGGTGAAGCCTACCAAGATATTTTGGAAAGCAGGCAAGCATGTCTTGAGGTATCTCAGGGGCACATCTAGGTATGGATTGTGGTACAAACAGTCAGATGAGTTGAAGCTGCATGGCTTCACGGATGCAGATTGGGTAGGAAGCCCAACGGACAGAAAGAGCACATTTGGAGGGATTTTCAGTATCGGATCTACAACAGTTTCTTGGTACAGCAGGAAATAAAGATTCGTGGCACTCAGTTCAGCGGAGGCCGAGTACATGGCAGCAAGTTTGGCCGCATGCAAGGCTATATGGACGAGGAAGATCCTGGTCAGGTTGTTTGGTTCTCACTTAGATCCTACTGTGATATATTGTGATAATTAGAGTTGCATTAAACTCTCAGTTAATCCAGTATTTCACGATAGATCTAAACATATTGACATCCAGTACCATCATATCAAAGATTATGTGTAGCGGAAGATCATGTTGCTTTCTTACATTCCTATGGAGGATCAGGATGCAGATATTTTGACGAAGGCGCTCACCACGAGCAAATTCGAATACCATAGAGACAGGATCGGGGTGGCAGATAATCCCTATCTTGTTGAGAGGGAGTGTTGAGATTCAACAAGATGATGAGCTTAGTGAAAAGAGTCGCCTTCACTAAGTGGGCCCACAGGCTATTTTCAGCGCAAAGTCTATTTTTAGACTATGTCTATTTTTAGACACGTCGTTCATATTCTATGAGTTGCAGGATGCTATTTGTGGATGGTTGGTCAATTTGGAAAAATAGATGGAATTCTATTTTTTGACATATAGGGAGGAATCTATTTTTAGATTGCCAGTCTAAAAATAGATATGTTGAATATTATTAGCTCTTAATAATATTTGGACTCTAAACATTATCTTATTCTCTTGGAGCACTTCAGTTAAGTGCACAGATGTGGCACAATAGCTGACAGAAGGAATTACGCTATTCCTGAGGGTTTACTGGAGCTATTGCATGGAGGGCTTCAGTTAGAACTCATGTGAAAGAGTTTGGTGGAGTTGGAGAAGTAGTTGGTGGAGTTGTATTTAGTTTAACTCAGTTAGACTCAGTTGAGCTAGTTGTATCTAGTCTAACTGATTGATACACTAGTGAGAGTGGAGTGAATTAATTAGTTAATTAATTCACAAATAATAACTCATTAATCAACTGAAGAATACATCAGTTAACTACATTGCATGGCAGTTTCAGTGGAGACCAGTGGAGAGATAGGTGAAAGAGCAAGTGTGACTATCAGTTGTGACTATAGTGATGCATTGATTGCATCCAACACTCAGTGGAGATGCCAATGAGGATTGCGTGAGCAAGGCTGGAGAAATTTGAGTTCATTTAGAGCCATTCTTCAGCAGGGATTGTGCAGTAGAGGCAGGCTAGCAGGTGGCAAAGATCGGTGCATGGATTTGCAAGATCGGGCATGATTAGTGTGTAGCGATTGTATTGTACTAAGAGCTTGATATGATCAGCTTTGTATGAGGATTGTTACATGATCTCTATGACATATATTATATACAGATAGTTGGGGTTTTTAGCTTCAGGCTTTCCCGTTAAACAATTGTGTTAATGTGTGTGAATTTTTATTGTTTCATGTGTGCATTGCAATCTTGATTTAATTTCCGCAAATGATCAATGGTGGAATAGATTTTGTATTTTGCATGAAGTTAAAATAGTGTGAGATCAGGAGAATCTTGGACATATAACACATAAGTTATATAATTTCTACAGAGAGGAACCATTATCTCATCAAGCCTTTTCTATAACTTCTCTCGAGGAATAGTATCGAAAGATTTTCTAAAGTCAACAAAACAATTAAAGAGATCAGTTTTACTATTGCGACACTCTTCGACAATGGACCTAAGAGTAACATTGTGGTCAATCGTTGAGTTATGCCTCCTCAATCCAACTTGCCCTTTAGATATTTTACCACATATTTCAAGCCAAAGGTTAATATTACTCTCCAAAATGAACCTGTTAGTGTTAGTTTTTGCAGCCTTCCTCCAATGATCAAACATTCTCTTACAAAGTGATTTTAAGGTGTCAAGGTCAAATTTTGTCATTTCAGTGAGTCTTCAAGCAAAATTTGGTCACTAGGTATTAGGTCTAGAGTTTGCTTTTACTCTTGTCAAAGTTGTCCAAATGTCGGTCCATGTCACCATTCAGCTGAGTGTACCATCATTCAAATGGTTTTCATCATCATGCCAGATTCCAAAGGGTCACTTTACACCTTGTTCATGCTTCCGTTGTGCCTAGGTAAGGTTCATTTCCCTCTCCTAGGGTTTTGAAGGTAATTTCTCTTAGATGGTCAAATCATTAGCAATACTTGTATCCTGATGTTCATACACCTTCCTCTATCCTTAATGTACCTTATTAAACACTTCCCATCACTGAGATCCCCCAAATTCCTCATTTTCACACAAACCCTAGTTTCTTGCTAGAACTTGGCAATTTTCTAGTCTAGGCCTGTGTTCTGCCCTTTTGGACCCCTTCACCTCACTCAATCTTTGAAATTCCACTTTCCCCTACTTCCTAAAATCCCTCCCTACTTCCAAAAATTTTCTCAAGAATTTAGAAGCCCCTTATCCCCTTCATTTCGCTTCATTTTGACAAATTCCTTGTTCCACACATCGGGATAGGTTTTACTCCAATGATGTTTCTGAGCAAGAAAAGAAGAATTTGGGAAAAATGAGAGAGGTTTTTGTCCAAAATAGGCCAAGGAAGAAAAACCTCCTTCACTTTTTACACAGGTGTCATGGTTTTAGAGAAATGTAAAACATACAGTTGCCTCAAGAGAATTGATGCACCTCTAAAGTGACCTTGGGAAAATCAAGTTTTCTCCTAGCTTGGTTGGCCAAATGACTTGCTTGATGAGTCAAATGATAACTAGAAAAAAATATATTTCCAATGAGATATCATGAGTTCAATTTGGAGTTGAGGAAGACCTTCAAAAGTTGACTACAACAGCACTCTGCCTTGAGGCAACCTCATTTTGCACATTTTGACCAGTCTTGGGAGATTTGATTTTTGACAAGTCAAATGAACTCCAAATTGAAAAATTATAGTTGGGTTGGAAATTATACTCAATAATATTTCTAAAGAGCTATTCTGTGCCCAATTTGGACACCAGGAAGGTCTCCAAAAGTCTCCTGCAAAAAGGCGCAGCGAATAGAGATGGTGTGACGCATTGGGCAGCCCTCTGTAGTGTAAAAAATGAACTGGCGCGACGCATTGAGATGGCGCGGTGCATTGGGCTAAAAAGCCCGAAATCCATTCAAATATTCCACCAAAGCTCTCAAATTTCTAAATTCTTCATTTCCCAAGTAAGTTAACATCCCTTCATGACCAATGAATGAATTTCTCTTGGTGCTTATGGTGATTTAATGAGAAAAAATCAAAACCCTACCTCTTTACATTTCTTGCTAAAAGAAGTTGCATAGGGTTTGCAAATTGCATGTTTCACTGCCAATTCCACTCCTAGCTATCTCTCACTCCCTCACTCCTTTATTCCTTCATTTTTTCCCTTTCGTTACATTTCATCCACTCATTCCTTAATTCCCATATACCTAATCAACTAACCCTAAATCCCTAATCCCACTATCCGAAACCCTAGTCAAATATCCCCAAAACCCTAATTGTCATCCCAAACCCTAGATATCATCCCCTAAAACCTTCATTCCCTAAAATCACACATCTAGCATCAAAATCTCCCCTCATCAGTCCTACTCATTCATGGAGCTCCAAAACATGAAAGCAAAACGACAAGCTGCCTAAAGGAGCAAAACTGAGATGACATCACTTGAGCAAGAGATTGAGGCTGATCGTGAAAATTGGCTTGAAAGGGTAAATATTCATTTGGAAAAGCTATTGGAGAAAGCCAACACAGAAAAGAACATGTTGAGGCACATGGCGAATCATTATTGGGCAAGAAATCATGTTTGCGAGGCATGAATCAAGATCCTGAAGGCTAAGTTGAAGAGGGCCTTAAAGCGTCGGAAAAGGCAAGATAGACTTCAGATTTTGGCCGAGGCTTCCTTGGCCCAGCATAGTACACGAGGAAGGACATTCAGCCCAAATTTCAAGAAATTTGGGACACATTTTGCAAATTTTGTTTTTTTTTTGGCCTAAACACAGATTTTTTAGCTCTTCGCGTCGCGCCACGTGGCGCGCGCTTATAATTGGGAGCTCCTCTGGGGTAAAAATTTATATTTTTGGTTTTTTTATGAAAATTTGTGCATGCATACCCATGGCCAAGAGATTTTGACAGGTTTTGGGCTTCCAAAAGGGTCAAAAATACCCTAAAAATGACCTTTCTGCCCCTTTTTGGACACACAGGAAGCAGTGTTGGGAGAACTCATTTTTGGAGGGGTAAATGGAAGCCAAATTCAGAAATTCCACTTGTGTTGGAAAGTAGACAGGTAGAAATTTCCAAAAATCCCACTTGGAGCTAATTTGGACACCAGGAATGCCTTCAAAATCAACTCCAAACTGGCGCGATGCATGGAGAAATTAGGCGCGGCGCATTGGGGATTTTTGCTCATTTTGGACTCAGTAACTTTGTTTTTCGCCTAGTTTTTGACATTTTGACTTTATTACTTCCAAATTTCAAAATCATGATGTAATTTGATGTAATTTGATGGATCTTGATGTAATTTTGTTAAATTTTACTCATGAAGGTAGATTCATCCATCAAAAGGTGAATTGCAATTGAATGAATCAGTTTCCTAGTTTATAGAGGCAAGCTGTTCCACTGCCTACTTTCTAGTTCTCAGTTTAGATTTTGTTGGAACAACTCCTAAACTTGTGAGCTCGACCCCTAGAGGCTGGGATGATTTTTTGGTTGCTTATATCTTGTAATTTTTCAGTCATTAGCATACTGGGGATGAAAATTTTGTTGTTTGCTTTATAAACTACAGACGGAGCCTGAAGTTAGCCAGGTAGCCTTTGAAACGCTCTTGCTTTGCATTAGCGAAAGTAGATGAATGTTGCTTCAGTCAATCTCCGGTCTAGTTTATGAACTGAACATCTGATTTCCTCAGTAAAATGTAATCAAGTTCAGATCTGATGGTTGATGGTGGACAACGATCAGACATTGGAAGGCTGAAATCATTCACCTGGCGACTCTAAATCAGTTTCGAGATCAGATCCAAGGACTCCACTGGAGGATGAACCTGACTAGCAGAAACATGAAAGGAAAATATGGAAGGATTAGGTATTCAAGTTGGAATTTCATCCAAGACATTTTGTTCTTTGTCATAAATTATTTCTTCTCTTTTCCTGAGAATGTGAAGAAGGCTTTACAAAGTATATTGTATTTGAGAAAAGATCCTCGACCTGCATTTGATTCCTTCACTTTGAAGATTGTGGATGCCAAAGATTTGCATGCTTTTGAGCTTGATCAAGACCCTTTTTCTGAATCTTGTGATGACCATCTTCAAAATGATGAGCCTCAAGAGACCACGACTGATTCTATACCTTCTGTACATACCCCTATACCTTGTAAAATTCCAGATCGATACAAGCCTCTGATTTTACCTCCTATATCCCATGCTTTCCCTAAAAATCATGACCTATATCTACCAAGATTTGATGGTGAACGCGACAACATCACTGCTGAGAGACATGTTCTAAATTTTGAGTCTTTTCTTGACCTTTTTGAAGTTGATGAAGACGATGTCAGTATTCGGCTTTTTGCTCTTTCTTTTCAAGGCAAAGTCAAGGGTTGGTTCAAAACCCTGCCTGATGCGAGCATCTCAGATTTCCAGCAGTTCGTCAAAGTTTTCCTCGACAGGTGGGTGGTCAGACAGAACCCTTTCTTGATTATAGAGGAGTATAACCAGCTGAAAAGACTGCCAGGGGAGACAGTACAACAGTTTTCTGCCAGATTTAACCAAGTTTATTATTCGATGCCAGTTAATATAAGACCTCCTCTTGGATCCGCTCTCTTGCACTACCTGGGTGCCTTTGATCTAGAAATGGAGTTTCAACTGAGAGAAAGGAATCTTGCAACACTTGAAGAGATGCAGAACAGTGCAGTAGATGTAGAGGCTCATTTGTTGATCCAAAGGGAAAAGTTGAAGGAAGAAGAGATGAAAAACATAGATCCGAAGGAATCGACATCTCTAGAGGCAAAGCTTGACATTTTGGTAAGTGCAGTGGAAGAGATGATGCACAGGATCACCACAAGGAATGAGTATAATGTTCAAGCCCATGGCTCACTGATTGAAGAAGAACAAGTTACTAATCCAAAACATTTTGTTTCTTATCCCAGTTGTCATAGATCTGATAATGATTGTTTTATAGATCATCTTGGAGAAGAGAGAGTTGTTGATATGACATGTATGCTTGATGATGTGTTTTATATGGATGTTTTGCCTCAGTTTGACCAGTATGATGACGATTATGTTCTCCAAACAGAAGCTAATCTTGTAGACAAATCATCAACTAGTTTGTGGAAGGAGGCAGTTCACTTTCAACAGCTCGAGTGCAATGATCAACCGATGCATATCAGCTATGACAGTGGCGAGGAAAGTGCAACAAATTTTGAAGTAAGTGAAGGATCTTTGCCTTTTTTTTTTGATTCGTTTTAGTTCATCAGAGACAACTTCCATGCAATCAGAAATCAACTGTCAACAAGTCTTGATTTGGACCATCTTGAGGGCAATAAAAACCTTGTTCAAGACTTCTCATATCCATATTTGCAGCCCCCGAATGCCATTGATTTTCAAGTTGCAGATGAAGACATGGAAGTCGGCACATATGGTCAAATGATACAAGATGATTCCGTACCATTTTGTTTTGAATCATTTCAGTTTTTGAAGGGTAAATTGCATAGTATATCTTCAAATGAGCAGCATGTAGAAAATCATGTAATCTCATCGAAACCAATAAAAAATGGGTTGCAACAATATTTTCAAGTTTTTCACGATCCAATAGCTGATGTCTGCAGTCAAAGTCTTTCTCCATTGACTATATGTGAGCTTGAAACATGTGCTGATATAAACTTGATCTGGCAGTCGGTCTCTTTGTCATTTTTAGCAGGAGTATCATCAAAAAGCTCAAAAAAAAGTTTGCATTCATGGTATGAGGAGAAAAGGACTAATCCATTGGATGAGCTAAGTCCCACTGTGCATGAACTTCAAGATCCTTATGCATTGTTTTTGGAGGCGGATAGAGAATCCATAGTATTCAACGGATCTGTTCACAAGTTTTCATGGGAGTTTTCATGGGAGTTGCCTTTCGGTAGTTCTCTCTTGTTGTTCATAAACGAGCACTTGCGGAGAATTCAAACAGCAGCTGGAATACTTACTTGGTTGCATTGGTTGTTTCATTTCACTTGATTAGGTGATGAATGAAACTGTTAGAGTAGGTTGTATTGAATAAGCTTCATATTGAGCATATTTTCCAGTTTTTCGATTGTGTTTAAGTATCGAGTCAGTTTTTAGTTGAGTGAGAGTCAATTTGTGTCATCAAGTCATCAGTTTTCAGTCATGCATTTCAGCTTGAGTTTTTGACTCCATTGCCCAATGGATGAAGGCACTGTCTGCTTTCCAAAGATCTATAGTTCTTGGCACCTCCAAGGAACTACCATCCCCATTGGAGCCAATGTTAGTGTCAGTCTTTGCCAGCCTTCCTCCAGTGATCAAACATGCTCTTACAAAGTGATTTTAAGTGTCAAGGTCAAATTTTGTCATTTCAGTGAGTCTTCAAGCAAAATTTGGTCACTAGGTATTAGGTCTAGGGTTTGCTTTTACTCCTGTCAAAGTTGTCCAAATGTCGGTCCATGTCACCATTCAGCTGAGTGTACCATCATTAAGAGGGTTTTCATCATCATGCCAGATTCCAAAGGGTCACTTTACACCTTGTTCATGCTTCAGTTGTGCCTAGGTAAGGTCCATTTCCTTCTCTTAGGGTTTTGAAGGTAATTTCTCTTAGATGGTCAAATCATCAACAAAACTTGTATCCTGATGTTCATACACATTCCTCTATCCTTAATGTACCTTATTAAACACTTCCCATCACTGAGATCCCTCAAATTCCTCATTTTCGCACAAACCCTAATTTCTTGCTATAACTTGGCAATTTTCTAGGCTAGGCCCGTGTTTTTCCCTTTTGGACCCCTTCACCTCACTCAATATTTGAAATTCCACTTTCCCCTACTTCCTAACATCCCTCCCTACTTCCAAAAATTTTCTCAAGAATTTAGAAGCCCCTTATCCCCTTAATTTCACTTCATTTCGACAAATCCCTTGTTCCACACATCGGGATAGGTTTTACTCCAATGATGTTTCTGAGCAAGAAAAGACGAATTTGAGAAAAATGAGAGAGGTTTTTGTCAAAAATAGGCCAAGGAAGAAAAACCTCCTTCAATTTTTACATAGGTGTCATGTTTTTAGAGAAATTTCAAAAATACAGTTGCCTCAAGAGAATTGATGCACCTCTGAAGTGACCTTGGGAAAATCAAGTTTCATCATAGCTTGGTTGGCCAAATGACTTTATTGATGAGTCAAATTATGACTAGACACAAAGATATTTCTAATTAGCTATCATGAGCTCAATTTGAAGTTGAGGAAGACCTTCAAAAGTTGACTGCAACAGCACTCTACCTTGAGGTAGCCTCATTTTGCACATTTTGACCAGTCTTGGGAGATTTGATTTTTGACAGGTCAAATGAACTCCAAATTGAAAAATTCCAGTTGGGTTGGAAAGTAGACTCAATAATATTTCCAACGAGCTATCCTGCACCCAATTTTGACAATGGGAAGGTCTCCAAAAGTCTCCTGCAAAAAGGCACGGTGCATAGAGATGGCACGATGCATAGAGATGGCGCGATGCATTGGGCAACGCTCTGTAGTGTAAAAAATGAACTGGCACGACGCATTGGGCTAAAAAGCCTGAAATCCATTCAAATCTTCCACCAAAGCTCTAAAATTGCTAAATTCTTCATTTCCCAAGTAATTTAACATCCCTCCATGACCAATGAATGAATTTCTCTTTGTGCTTATGGTGATTTAATGAGAAAAAATCAAAACCCTACCTCTTTACATTTCTTGCCAAAAGAAGTTGCATAGGGTTTGAAAATTGCATGTTTCACTGCCAATTCCACTCCTAGCTATCTCTCACTCCCTCACTCCTTTATTCCTTCATTTTTTTCCTTTCTTTACATTTCATCCACTCATTCCTTAATTCCCATATACCTAATCAACTAACCCTAAATCCCTAATCCCACTATTCGAAACCCTAGTAAAATATCCCCAAAACCCTAATTGCCATCCCAAACCCTAGATATCATCCCCTAAACCCTTTCATTCCCTAAAATCCTACATATAGCATCAAACGCTCCCCTCATCAGTCCCACTCATTCATGGAGCTCCAAAACATGAAAGCAAAACGACACGCTGCCCAAAGGAGCAAAACCGAGATGACATCACTTGAGCAAGAGATTGAGGCTGATCGTGAAACTTGGCTTGAAAGGGTAAATATTCATTTGGAAAAGCTGTTGGAGAAAGCCAACACAGAAAAGAACATGTTGAGGCACATGGAAAAGCATTATTGGGCAAGAAATCGTGTTTTCAAGGCACGAATCAAGATCCTGAAGGCTAAGTTGAAGAGGGCTTTAAAGCGTCAGAAAAGGCAAGATAGACTTCAGATTTTGGCCGAGGCTTCCTTGGCCCAACATAGTACATGAGGAAGTACATTCAGCCCAAATTTCAAGAAATTTGGGACACATTTTGCAAATTTTGTTTTTTTTGGCCTAAACACAGGTTTTTTAGCTCTACACATCACGCCACGTGGCGCGCGCTTATAATTGGGAGCTCATTTGGGGTAAAACTTTATATTTTTGGATTTTTTATGAAAATTTATGCATGCCTACCCATGGCCAAGATATTTTGACAGGTTTTGGGCTTCCAAAAGGGTCAAAAACACCCTGAAAATGACCTTTCTGCCCCTTTTTGGACACACAGGAAGCAGTGTTGGGAGAAATCATTTTTGGAGGGGAAAATGGAATCAAAATTCAGAAATTACACTTGTGTTGGAAAGTAGACATACATACCTTTCCAACAAGCCCACTTGGAGCTAATTTGGACACCGGGAAGGCCTTCAAAATCAGCTCCAAACTGGCGCGACACATAGAGAAATCAGGCGCAGCGCATTGGGGATTTTTGCTCATTTTGGACTCAGTAACTCTGTTTTTCGCCTAGTTTTTGACATTTTGAATTTCTTACTTCCAAATGTCAAACTCATGATGTAATTTGATGTAATTTTTTTAAGTTTTACTCATGAAGGTAGATTCATCCATCAAAAGGTGAATTGCAACTGAATGAATCAGTTTCCTAGTTTATAGAGGCAAGCTGTTCCACTGCCTACTTTCTAGTTCTCAGTTTAGATTTTGTTGGAACAACTCCTAAAATTGTGAGCTCGACCCCTAGAGGCTGGGATGAGTTTTTGGTTGCTTATATCTTGTAATTTTTCAGTCATTAGCATAGGTTGGACATTTGGGATTGCCTTGAGCATCATTGTACATTCATCTCTGCAGTTTGGCAAAGGAATAGACCAGGGTTTGCAACACTCCTTGGGATTCATGTGGCTCTTTGTTTTGATGATGTGTTTCTCTCTGTTAATGTAATTTTACTGGTGTTTCATGTGTATCATTTTCCCTCTTATTTCTTCTTAAGTTAAATAAACAAGGATAAAGGTGGAATTCATTAAAATTTGCAGTGCTCTACCTAGGGTTTGTTTAATTTTTTATGTTTTCAACTGTTTGAAGAGGATTCTTGAAATTTTCTTGCCCTCTTCAACTCTTCACCGATCTGAGCTATCCATTTCATTCAAAATTGAAGCGTCAAAACAATTTCCTACCTTGCCCCATTCAGATCACTGCAAAAACTTGGCCTCATTCCCTAGACCCAAAATTTGCCCTTCCCTTTGATCCAAAAAACACCCTCAAAATCAAATCAAACTCTTTTACATATATACCTAGCCTAAAATCAGCCTTTATTCAAGTCATCTCAAGCCTCACTGATTATTTTTTATGAGATTGACCAGGAGAGAGCCCTCTCCCGATCTGGTAGGGCTAGCTACTAGATTAAGCGTGGTTTGATGTTACCCTAGATTCTACCTTTCTCAGCCTGAGGTAGATTTAGGCCATAACAGAACCCACAAAATTTAACTAAAATGTGGCTAATCATGATAGCGTTATAGTTAAACGAAACATTTTTATCTCCACTTATAAAGATATGCACAATAAGGCTTTACGTCCAAGACTTAGGGAATTCATGTTTCACTACCAAATTGAGGAGTTTGTGTATATGAGGGATGAGAATAGACCTTCCCATTTTGAAAATTTCAGCTTGGTAACCTTCAATATCCCTAGTTTTCCTATTAGTGAGCTTCTTAATCTTGAAATCAATGTCTTCCAAAAAAAATATATCTTCCTCTATAGGAGTGTTTATGATGTTTCCCATGGTGTCGAGGGAATCATAAAGATTCTCAAGATAGATATCTCATTCCTTTAAGAGGATTGAATTATCTTCTTTCATTTTACAGACACGAATATTCCTCCAAAACTTTCTAGGCTCAACTTTAGAGAGGCGAAGAAGATGCTCTTGCCTCTTATTTATATGGTACCTTTTCTTCCTTTTGATAGGATATTTGTACACACTTATATTTTCAAGCTTAACAGTTCCTTTAGAAGCATCTCTAATCGCCTTCCTAGAAAACTTATAGTCCTTATCATACCAAGGATTGAAAGATCTATTGTTCATTTTATACGATGCCTTCGTAGATAATTTTTTAATGGTATTGGAGAGGGTTGTAGTAAAATCGTGGTAGATGTGGTCAATGTTATAATTATACGTTAAGGAACCTAAATCCCTTGTTAAATATGTTAATAAGAGATCCATTTTACTTTTGTCAAAGTGAATGTGCCTTTGGCTTTCACCATTTTTTTGCACGTGATTGGTGTGCATGTAAATTTTTAAGGTTAAGGATAGAAATATATGGTCTGAAGCAATCTCGTGCCCATTTAGGAGGTCAAGATTAAAAAAACGGTTGAGAACTGGGGTATCAGATATTGCATTGTCCACAACACCACTACCGTGCCCATTAATACAAGTCATCTCGCTAGAGGTAGGTGTTACACAGCAATTTGTCACCGTCCCTGCAATTCCCCGTCCCGCACATTGGAGGGCTTATTCTGTGACCTATGAGCAGTGACATGGTCTGAAAACACTTTCATGGCATTCCCCTAGACATGGAATTTCATTCCCCTAAAGACATATCCTTGTGAAAAACCCTAAAAATAGCCTTTTCATCCTTGGCACGACTAGCCAATGTTATACCTGCGCCAATGGGGGAAATCTTCCAAAGAGGGCGCGCCAATTGGCGCTCTGTCTTAGAGTCACACTCACGCCAGGCTTAATAAAGGGTGTTTTTAAACAATAAATGGCGGAAGATTGACTCCAACCAACTCCTGAACTGGTCTCTAAATTGATTTGGGACGTTTGGCTCTAGATTTCCATGTAGAGGAAGTAGTTTGCCACCTCTCATGGAAGCTTCCTTGAGGATAGGGAAAATCCCATGATTGTAGGGATCCCAACTCCTCTTCCACCATCTATATAAGCTTGCCATTTCCCTTTGCAAGCTAATCTCCAAGAGCCTTCATAGCCTAAAGAATGCTGCAATAGCTTTGATAGTCCTCATATTGCCAAATCCATAGCAAGGAGATTGACGATCGAAGAGAGAGGCTTGTCCCCATTCCCGACAAGCTTTACCGAGACGTATTCCGATGACGACCCGCTGAAGGAAGGTTCAGCGTCAGAGCCAGGTTTTATTTTCCTTTGATGAATTAATGATAAGCGACTATTGGTTATGGTTCCACTCGTATTGTTCATTATGATCATGAGTTGTGTCTTCTATGACTAATACATAATTGCATATATCGGGTTTTACGCTTGTGTTTGTCGTGTTTCTTGTGTGTGCAGGTGTTCGATTGCCGCAAGCGAGAGGATTGTGATCTGCTAGAGCAAGGGAATAGGAGTGCCATCTTCCCTACGAACAACAGCGTCAGACTCGAGGTAGGCCTTCATCGCAAGTTGGTTTATTGCAATTAGGAACTTGCACCTTAGCATGATACGATTGTTGCTAGACCTGATCTGGGCTAGTAGGGATCGCCTCTGTCCACAGAGGGGATTTACCTCTACAAAAAATTGGCGACTCCGCTGGGGAGTTAGCTTGTTGTTTTCTTTGTAAACTATAGAAGGAGCCTGAAGTTAGCCAGATAGCCTTCGAAACGCTCTTGCTCTAAAGTAGTGAAAGTAGATGAATGCTGCTTCAGTCAATATCCGGTTTAGTTTATGAACTGAACACTTGGAGTATTGTCTTGTCTTCCGGTCGATTCTTGACTTTGTCTGCTTGATCAGCTCTTTTGGATGGCTCTTTTCGTGAGTTTGGCTTTTGGCTTGAGCTCCAACATCACTGGTCTGCTTCTTGGATTGCTTATTTTTATTTTTTCATAGAAAACTTGACTGGCGCGCTTAATAGCCTGACAGTCGCGCCAATTGGCACTAGTTGCTAGTTTACTACCCGCGCCAATCCTGTCATGGCGCTAGTTTTAGCCTGACAGTCGCGCCAATGCTGAAAGGTGCTAAGGTTTGCTTGGTTTTGAGCTTTCTAAGCCTGATCTGTGGTTTTGGTTTCATCTTTTCGACCGCCTGAGTGTTCTGGAGCCTTGTTTGACTATGTAGAAATTTGAATAACTGTTAAATATTCACCGAGATTATCCCGATCACACACTATTTGAGCTTCATGCATAATACATAACCTCTTCTACTATTTATCATCAATTTGCGGAAATTAAACAATCACATGCGCACATTAAAACCATAAACAATCACACATATAAACACAGTATTTATGGGAAAGCTTAAAGTTGAAAACCCCCAACTATATGTATATTATAATGATAGAGATAATGTAACAATCATCATACAAACTCACAAGCTCTCAGTACAATCTCCAATTGTTACACACTACACAAGCTCAAATCATACAAAACACATGCTCCAATCTACTCCACCTGTTAGCCAGCCTCTATTGTGCAATCCAATATGGATAATTATGAGATCCAAGTTCAAATCCCACCAGTATGTACTGCGCAATCCTCATTGGCTTCTCCATCAATGTGTGTGCAAATCTCATGCACCAGTATAGTCACAATTGATAGTCACACTTGCTCTTTCACCTACCTCTTCTTGGTCTCCAGGCTTGTCCATGCAACGCTGGGATAGCGATGTATTCTTTAGTTGATTTATGAGTTAATAATTAGTGAATTAATTAATAATTAATTCACACCACTCCCACTAATTGTATCAATTAGTTAGACTAGATACAACTAGCTCAACTAAGTTAAACTGAACACAACTCCATTAATTGTCTCATCAACTCCACCAAACTCTGTCATTAACTGAAGTCAACCATGCAATAGCTCCACTAAACCCTAGGAATAGCGTAATTCCTTCTGTCAGCTGCATGTGCCACATCAGGCATCAAACTAAAGTGCTCCAAAAGGATAAGATAATGTTTAGAGTCCAAATATTATTAAGAGCTAATAATATTCAACATATCTATTTTAAGAATGGCAATCTAAAAATAGATTCCGCCCAATATGTCTAAAAATAGAAGTCCATCTATTTTCCCAGGCTTGACCAACCATCCACAAATAGCATCCTGCAACTCATAGAAAATGATCCATATGTCTAAAAATAGACTTTGCACAAAAATACTGCAGTAGACCCACTTAGTGAAGGCGACTCCTTTCCCGCAGCTCATCATCTTGTTGCAATCTCAACGGTGATGCTGACCTTCTTCCTTTGGTTGTTTTCCCATTTCTATCGATTTTACATTTTAGCCCTAGGTCATCTAGGTGCTATTGTGCGTCGAGCCTCCCTTGGGAGTTTTTGGTTTCTGTCTACTCAGTTAGCTTTGTGATTTCTTCTCTGCACTCGTTTGGTGGTTGTCTATTGTTTCATTGCGTTATTTGAGTGATTGGCTCCTTCTTCATTCGAATTCCGCTTTGTCTCATTTTGGCCTAGATTACATGGTTCAATTGAGTCTTTGGGGTGTCTTTTGATTTGAGGGACTTTTTGTCAATTTGAGATCTGAATGTGTGCTTGCATTGAGTGGAATTTGATTTTTTTTCTCTTTTTCTTTTGCTTCTCAAATTGCTTGTCTCATTAGTTTTCATTTTGTTAGTGCATTTTGCTCTTAAACAGTGAAAATACAAAAAATCTCTTTTGCTTTGGATTAGTTAGTGTGAATTAAATCTTTTCGGTGTTATTAGTGATTAGTAACTTTGAAAGAAAAGCTTTTAGTTTCCATTAGCTACATTAGAGACATCACTGGTTGTTGTCTGGTCATTTTGTTATTGTGTGAAAAGCTCTTAACTCTCTCGTAATTAGCTTTCATCGAATGAAATGATATACTGTGGCATGTAGTGTGCATTTAGGAGATTTTGAGACATAACACTCGCTAGGGCCTGAAAACTGAAACATAATTGAAGATAAACATTAAAATTCATTCAATTTACACTAAGGCAGCATTGAAACATTAACGAAATATTTAGAGGTCTAGGCTAGAGACGTGTTTCGGCGTCTTTAAACCTAGTAGCTGTCGTTCGCCTCTTGGCTTTAGACAGCACTAGTACGGACTTGTGCTCCCCGTACCGTCGCGTATATAAAGGGAGACCCCACTAGGTTTCTATCCTTTATCCATAGGAAGCCGAGTCTGCTGCCCTATACCCGTGATACACCGGACACAACATTCGGGGAGATTTCCTGCACATACGTTAAGTCCTTGGTTGATTTCTCTTTCATTTTGAAACCAAGGTGTATATTTCAGTTCACAGTTATTTGGTACACCCTTTGCCTAGCATTCCTGAGCAGTCATTTTGATCTTATCTGACTCCTTAAATTTGAAAATATCACCAAGCGCTTGTCCTTTCACGCTTGTTTCAAAACTGAAAGAGATAGAGTCATCTTTCATCCGTTTCTCGACTCTTAAAACATGAAATGGTGAAGTTTCTAAGTTTCAATGTCGTAAAATAAATCACTCGCGATCACACGCCCTGTTAGATTTTCCTTGTTGGCCGTTTGATTGTGTGCCTTGAGTCTTTTTCAACCCGTGTGTTGTGTTTTATATTTTCCTTTCGTCATTACTGTCATAGTGGCGGAACCTTCAGTTTCGTCTACTAGTAGTCCATATACCGATGATTCATCAGAGTTCTCGCAATCCTCTGCTGAGCCACGGCAGCCCGCTGTTTCCAAGTTTCCTGATGGGGGACCGGTTCTGTCTGAGCTTCCCTTTGGAGGACCAGTTGAGTTCAATTGGCCCTTATCCGACCCTTGGTCTGGATTTGGAGTAGGGGAGCATTTCCCTCCTCTTACATCGGGTTCACCTTTTTTAGCTGCTGTTATTCCTCCTAGTCCTCGCCGTCTATTATGAGATCTAGCGACAGGTTCAAATATGAGTGAATCCAGCCATTCTCCTAGTGAGGAAATCCCCACGTCTGGCGAAGATTGCCAGCTATTCCCAGAAGTAACCCGGAAGTTATTCCCAGAAGACAACCCCGAATCATCTGTTATGTCTTCGCTCGGTCCCTCACTGCCAGCGGGGTATATATCCTTGGGTCAGATTATCGCCGCCGCTGCCTCTATGGGGGTATCAGCTCCTTCTACGAGACCGGTTATTCCTTCACTGGGGATGTCTCCACGGACACCCGTTACGTCATCCCTGTAGGTCGCTTCTGTACCCGTCAAGCCCACTGTTTGTGTGGCTGCATCTACACCTGCTGTTATCACTCAGTCTGTAAAGACTGCATCGCTTCTCGAAGACATCTATATAGCTTCTGCTATGCCGGAGAACATCTCTCCTGAGGAGTATCGATTGTCCCTACAACAATCGAACCCCAAGGTCGGACAATCCTCTCAAGATCCCAACCGCTCATATTTTTCGCATTATGCACAAGATGGTATGCCTATGTACGTCTTTCCATATCAGTACGATGAGTACGGGAATCCTTTACGTTTACCCGCTCCTGAGGCTCAACTTCATGCTGGGCAGTCTTATAACTCGCAAGGACAACCTTTTCAAGGCCAACCTTCAGGCCAGCCTAGCTATCCTTATGACCCGCAAGGTTACCTTGCGGCCTAGCTGGGGCCGTTATACGGTCCGCAAGGACATTATTACAACCCTTCAAGTCAACTCGTGCAACCTCTTCCTAGAGTCCAACCTGGGCAACCTCAAGGACTCACAGGTCAATCGGGTTACCAACTAGGGCCGGTATATGGTCCCAGGGGGCAAGTCCAACCTTCACAACCCATGCAACCTCAGTATCCCATTGCTCGAAATGTTGCACATCAGCTAGGATCATCTTATGGTCCTGTTGCAGGTTAAACCAGTTACCAGCCACCACCCGGCTCCATTCCACCACCAGGCCAACCAGCCCATCCGGCACAACCTAGTGCTCCGCAACAGCCAGGTCAACCTGCACAACCTGTTCACCCAGGGAAACCTGTTCAACCAGGTCAACCCGTTCACCCAGGGCAGCCTGTTCAATCAGGTCAGCCCGTTCAGCCTGTCCAACCAGGCCAGCCTACACATCCTGTCAACCCTGCTCAACAGCCGATTTACTCGATGCCACAACTGAATCAACCGGTGCATCCTAATTATTGCCCTTAGCAGGGTCCCACCTATCAGCAGCCCGCTCAACCTCAAGGCGGTTATTACCCTCACGGTCAATCTCGACCGACTTATAATCCGCCCCAAGGTTCCCACTATTACACTCAACAACCTGGCTACACCTATACTCAGCAGCCAAATCCACAGACTGCTCAAACAGGGCCGACATATAATCAGGGTCCATACTCTGGCTATCAACCCCCATACACTGGTTATCAGCAACCGAATTAGACTGGTTATACGCCCTATACCCCCTACGGCTAGAATCCTTCAGGAAAAAACCCATGGGGGCAAGGATATATTCAACCAGCATGGAGTATAGGTACAGGTCCTTATCGAGGGCCTGGCATGCCGTTTAATCCATAATTGTCGTTCTTGGCTACCTTGGAGTTACCAGACGTTTCTAAATTAACTAATGATCCGATTCTTCATAATCCTTATTGGCCTCCGGTTCCGACCAAAGTACCCGACGACTGCCCTAAGTTTGAAGGTAAAGCTGGTGAAGACCCCCAAGCTCATGTACTGACCTACCATTTGTGGTGTTCGTCTAATTCTTGGGTTGATGATTCAATTCGTCTACATCTCTTCCAGCGCACTCTCATCGGTGCTGCCGCTAAGTGGTATATTGAACTACCCCGTGACATCTTTCAAGATTTCAATACTTTAGCAATGGCTTTTCTGACCCACTTTCAGTTACCGGTTCGCTATGAAGCCAGGACGCATCTCCTGACTTCTTTGAAGCAGGATAAAGCCACCCACATATCCGATCATATTCATGAGTGGCGACATCGTCGTAGGCTGATCAAGTTTGACATACCTGATCAAATACTAACTCATTGGTTCACCACGTCCTTCGTTAACAAAATCGCTCAAGATATTGCTATGAGGGCATGTGTGACTGAGGAACAGGCCATTGGGCGTGCCCAATATCTTGATCTAGTATACTCTCAGTCTGGCACGTTGTATGATATTTTGACTGATGCTCCACGCCCAGGAACCTCTAAAGCTCCACCTACCCCAGCAGTGGATGGTGTTATTGGTTCCGTGTCTCAAAATTCTCGGAAATCTTCGAATGGGAAGTAGAAGTCCAATTCTTCCAATAATTCTGTTCTTCCCGCCCCTCCAGATTCTGGCAAAACTGCGGAGGTCAACGCCCTTCAGGCTAATCCTACGGAAAAAGCCTCCAAAGGAAAGAAGAAGGGAAAAGTAAAATCCAAACCGACGCCCCAAAGTCAGAGTCTTCTAAACCTCGTACTGATGACGATTCCCAACGTAAACCGAAGTACCCCTGCCTTATCTGTGAAGGATATCATTATACTAAATATTGTCCTCGACAATTTGAAATTAGTCAACTCCTGAAAGGCTCCAAAGGGACTCTGACAGTTCTTAAAGAACTGTTCCCATATCAGCAGACCCAGATGGTTGAGCAGCCCTCACCATCTGCACCATTTGGGTCCCAGGTCTTTATGATGAATGGTGCTGCACCTGTCTCAATTGCTACACGTTCGAAGGATTACGCTGGATCGCGTCAGGCAGCTGGGAAGGAAGTTGTGGATGGTCCACCTCCTCCTCCTGTCTCCGGTTCTTTGGAAATTGAGAAGCCTACTGCTGAACCTGTTGTGAGGCCACCTTCTAAAGGTGTTCTGCGTAGGTCTTCCTACAATCCAAATGCCCGTGCCGCTCAACACTACAGTATTGTTGAGGATTTGGCTCAGGCGCCTTCTGCTATGTTCGCATTGGAAGTCCTTCAAAGTTACCCTTCGCAACGGAAAGCTATTTTGTCTGCGAGTGGTGGGATTGATCCCACCGATTCTATTCTTCTCACCTTCGACCTAGAAAACTTTACCCCTCGACTTCTGCATCAGATTTCTCTTGTGATACAAGTCAGGATTAACGGTCTTAACATTCATAGGGCCGTTGTGGATGAAGGTGCTTCTACTGGTGTCATGTCGTCCGCCTGCTGGAAGGTCATTGGCTCTCCAGCGCTTTCATCATCTCCCAATGCCTTAGAGGCATTTGATGGTCAGGAATCGAAACCCCTGGGTGTTCTCGAGAGTCTGTCGATTACGTTACAGGGGCAGATAGTCAACGTAGAAGTAGAAGTGGTTGACGCCAAGCTTAACTACAATCTGCTTCTCGAACGTAGTTGGACTCACGCCATGTTATGCGTGCCATCCACCCTCTTTCAACTTCTTAAGTTTCCTCATGAGGGCAAAATTGTTACTGTGGATCAGTTGTCTTTCTTCACCTCCACCTCTGAGAACAATGTTCCTTACATGGATAAGATCCCTAATCCCCCTGATAGTATAGGACCCGATCTCTTCAAGGACCTCGTCCTCATGGGTATTTTTCCCGCGTCGCCACCACACACCATTCAAGTTAATATGGTCTCTAGATCTGACGACCCATGGATCATCCCTTCGCCTGAACAGGTGACTGATTTTGGAGAATCGATGCCCTTAACTCCAGTAGAGATTAATTACTGTGAAATCGTCACCACATCCGATCCTCCTCCCTCTCAACTTGCTCCCTCGAGCATGGCTTTAGATATCTACTCTCAATCCCCCTGGCTCAGCGAGGCCGACTCGCCTGATCCTCTTAAAGAGACTTTCCCTTCTGACGAAGCCATTGTTGAAACAATGTCTCTTGAGGAGCTACCTTGGAACAATGGACATCATCGTTCCTCCTTCATGCCAAGCCTGGGGGCAATGTCTGATTGTCTAGAGCGTTTTGCATCTCAGGTTCCTACTTCTCCTCTCTAGATGCCTATATTGGTACATGAGGTCCTTTCGGAAGGAAACCTGAGCAACATTACTCAAACCACTCCGATCGACATCTCCATCAAACCGAGGATAGTTGAAAACATACATGTGGGAGTAACTTGTGCTCCTGATGAGATACTAGTTTATACTGATCTTTTCCATGAATTCAGAGACGTGTTCACTTGGTCCTATGAGGAAATGCCTGGGATTGATCCCAGCATAGTAGTGCACGAGATTCCTACCTATCCCGGTGCGAAGCCCGTGCGCCAATGCCTATGCCCAGTGCATCCTCGCAAAGCCGTTGCCATTAAAGCAGAAGTTGAAAAACTTCTGAACGCAGGCTTCATTTACCCGATTCCCCTCACAGAATGGGTCTCAAACATTGTCCCTGTAGATAAGAAATAGGGTACTATAAGAGTTTGTGTTGATTACCGTGATATTAATCGAGCCTGTCCTAAGGAAAACTACCCCACTCTTTTCATAGATCAAATCATTGATGAATGTGCTGGGAGTGAGATTTATTCCCTGATGGACGGCTTTTTCGGGTATAATCAGATAAATATTTTGCATGCCGATCAACACAAGACTGCATTCATCTATCTGTGGGGTACCTTTGCTTATAAAAATCTCTCGTTCGGCTTGAAGAACGCTGGAGCTACTTTCCAGCATGCTATGTCTTACGCATTCCATGACATACACCATATCGTTCAGCCTTATCTGGACGATATTCCAGCTCACTCAGCTCAGCGAGAGGACCATCCCGAACACCTCCGCCAGATTTTTCTTCGCTGTCGATGCTATAATATCCGACTTAACCCTCATAAATGCGTCTTTTGCGTGGATTCTGGCCGTCTTTTGGGATTTATAGTCTCCAAGGACGGGATTCGCCTCGACCCTCTAAAGGTCGAGGCCATTGTTAATCTCCCATCACCCTCCTCATTACACCAATTGCAGAGTCTGCAGGGAAAAGCTAATTTCCTTCAACGCTTCATCCTGAACTACGTGGAAGTGGCCAAAGGTTTCACGCGTCTTTTAAAGCAACACGTTCCCTTTCGCTGGGACGAGATTGCTCAGCGATCCTTTGAGAATCTTAAGACGTTACTTGTTAATGCTCTGTTGCTTCGTCCTCCCAACTATCACCGTGATTTCACTCTATATTTGGCCGCTGCGTTTAGCACCATAGCTATGGTTCTGGTGTAGGATGACGATGATGGAAATGAACACATTTTTTATTATCTATCACAGAATCTTCTCGACACAGAGACACGTTACACTCATGTCGAGAAATTGGCATTAGCCGCAGTGCAAGCTGTGCAGCGTTTCCGCCACTACATCCTGCTGCGTACAGTAACCGTGGTTTCGGATTGCAACCCCATGACGTACATTCTATCTCGACAATTACTAGGGGGAAAATACTCTAAATGGATCATTATACTTTAGGAGTTCGACTTAGAGTTTACCACTGCTAAGTTGACCAAATCACTGGTTTTTGCGGATCTCATTTGCTCACTCCCGACAGACTCCACCCTGTCTCACTCTGAGGAACATATCCCGGACGAAACCCTCTTCCTTATCAATACTCGCGATCCATGGTATGGCAATATTATTGTATATCTTCAAACATCAAAATTTCGGTCTGAGTTGACCAAGGATTCCCGACGTCGGATTCAGCATCAGTCTCAACCCTACCGTATTGTAGGAGATACTTTATACCGCGTTGGAGTAGATTCAGTGCTCCGCCAGTGCCTCACCCTGGAGGAGGCTGAAAGAGTCTTGAATGACTGTCACAGTGGCACCTATGGCGGTCACATGTCCGGATATGCCACCGCCCAGAAGATTTTGCATGCGGGCTACTTATGGCCGTCGATATTCAAAGACTGTATTGTTGCAGTCCGAAAATGTCATGCGTGTCAGGTTTTTCAACGCAAAATGCACGCGCCACCTCTCCCTCTGCATCCGGTCATTACTGTCGGCCCTTTTGCAAAGTGGGGTGTAGATTTCATGATGTGTAACCCTCATTCGGCTGGGGGGCATGCATATATAATCATCGCTGTCGACTACTTTACTAAGTGGGCCGAAGGGATGCCTACACTAGCCGTCGATGGTAAGACAACTGCCCAGTTTATTTTCAACCACATTATTGCACGTTTTGGGGTCCCTCAGGCCATTGTTACCGATCATGGTACTCATTTTCGAGATTACATGATGGCCGAGCTGACATCAAGATTGGGCTTACGACATGATAGCTCAACGCCATATTACCCCCAGGCAAATGGCCAGGTTGAGGCTATAAACAAATTTTTGGTCACAATGCTTCAACGGACAATTGGGATCCATAAGTCCAATTGGCACCTCCAATTGTTCTCAGCTCTATGGGCCTACCGGACGTCAGTAAAGAGTGCGACTGGATTCACACCTTTCCAATTGGTGTATGGTCTGGAAGCAACTCTTCCGGTTGAGTGCGAAATTCCTTCTTTAAAGTTGGCTGTGGAACTTTTGCCCGACACTTCTCCTGAAGAAGAGCGTCTCTTGTATTTGGAACGGCTAGATGAAACCGGCCGCTTAGCTGCTTTAGTCATTGAAGCACAGAAAAAGTGGGTTAAAGCCCACTTTGATCAATCTGTATCTTCGTGTTCCTTTGTCGAAGGGGACCTCGTCCTCCTATACGACCAAACACACAAAAAGCTTGGAGCAGGAAAGTTCCAACCCATGTGGCATGGGCCTTACATAGTAAAATGAGTATTGAAGAATGGGGCTTATGAGCTCATTGATTACGAAGGAGTTCCGTTGGCGCAACCTAGAAATGGGATGTACCTTAAAAATTACTACGCTTGAAGTTATTTTTTGGTGTGGTGTGTGTACATAGGTGTGTATATTCATTTGTGTGCATGTGTGGTGTGGTGTGCCATGAAAGCATCTTTCTGCTGATCGGGTCTTCCTGATTGTGTAGATGTCTATTACTCCGTTTGTCAGTTTCGCGGATGGTGCCTCCCGCAGTACCAGGAATCTGTCCTCGGCAGCCTGGGTAATCTATGATCCTGCTGGTGAGTTGGTTAATTTGCAAGGTGTGTGTCTAGGGCCTACCACAAATAATGTTGCGGAATATAGTGTTGTTTTAGAATTATTAATCGAGGCCATTAACCTCGAAATTCATGCATTACTTGTGTATCTGGACTCACAGCTTTTAGTATTACAACTTAACGGTCATTATTCATTAAGAAACCCGTCCATTTTACATCTGTATCTGCGTATTTGTTTACTGGAAATAAATTTTGATTATATCACATATCAACACATACCCAGGCATATGACTACATTAACAGATGCAGTAGCTAATTTGGTTTTAGATAGACATTTACGCAATTTATAAAAAACATCATCACATGTAAAAAGATCCATCCAGAAATAGGTATATATATATATATATATATATATATATGTCAAAATGTTTCCATAGTGTGCATCACATAAAATCAAAAAATATACATGTTTGTCTGATAACAACCAGAGACAACATGTCTCTCAAAAAATATGCATGAGAAAGCCCTAAACAGCTAATCAGCATGGTGCTCGTGGTAACATGCCACCGCGCGCACCAATCGCCTCAACAGTCTGTGTAGGCGACTAGGCACCCCCACAGTGTGTCGCTGGTAAGCTAATGGGACGTCTGCCAGCCGTGCATAGTCCGGGATCCCCTGGGCAATGACCTCCAAGTTCTGGATCAATTCGCCCCCTTCGCCACCCTCATCTTGAGGGTCATGTGCGACATGGGTTCTCCGCGCAATGGGCGACATGCCCACGGGCCTCTTTGGGACGACGTCTGCATACAGATAAAATTGTTGTTAGAACAGACATGTATTACCAAAAAAATCATAAATACATAAAAAACAAAAAGAGTATCATACCCAACTCCTCGTCCCAATCGTCCCCCTCTGGGAGCGGAAGATCGAGATCTCCGGTGAAATCGGTCCCAGCATAGGGCCAATCTTCGACCATGATCAGTTGTCGCCGTAACCACCCAAAGAACTCCGGTCTCCAGGACATCTGTTGGCCTCCTCCTGATCTAGGAATAAGTGCTGCCCAACGAGCCATCCTCGGCTCTCTCGGTATCGGCTCGGCAACTATGGCCCCTTGGCCATGGAAAATGGGTAGTCGTTCCAGGATGAACGACACCAAAATGGAACCGTAGCCGAACTATTTTATTTTGTCTTGCTTCCATCTTGTTAGCTGCCTCTTTATGTTGGTTGTCACCGTTGTATCCCAATCGAACAGGACTCATACACTTAAAGGCTAGTATGAGTTGGGCCTTGGTTGCCTCATGTGGAGCTTGCGATCCTGCAACTCATGTAATGGTATGAAGCACTACCCTGAGTGCTAGGTCGCGGACAGTGTGGATGTCCACCTTCCCGCTTCCCGATCCTGTTCATGCCCTTGGGCACACTCTTGCCATTACCATCTCCATTTTTTCTCTGGAAAGTCTGCTGCTGGTTATGATTGGCACTGGACCTCTGTGCGACAATCCGGTTATAAAGTAAACATTAGAGACCTCAAGAGCTAATACTTGGACCCGAAGTTTGAATACTTCCTCATTTTCATCCCATATGTTGGCCAAGTACTACAGCAGCTCAGGTTGAGCTCGTAAGCATGGAGTAAGGAAGAATTTTTTGAGTCCACAATTCTTGAGTGCATTCATACAGGCTTCGTTTTCCATAGCCCTCTTCAACTCTTGCCGATATGAGCTATCAATTTCATTCAAAATTGAAGCGTCAAAACAATTTCCTACCTTGCCCCATTCAGATCTCTGCAAAAACTTGGCCTCATTCCCCAAACCCAAAATATGCCCTTCCCTTTGATCCAACAAACACCCTCAAAATCAAATCAAACTCTTTTACATATATACCTAGCCTAAAATCAGCCTTTATTCAAGTCATCTCAAGCCTCACTGATTATTTTTGCTGAGATTGACCAGGAGAGAGCCCTCTCCCGATCTGGTAGGGCTAGCTACCAGATTAAGCGTGGTTTGATATTACCCTAGATTCTGCCTTTCTCAGCCTGAGGTAGATTTAGGCCATAACAGAACCCACAAAATTTAGCTAAAATGTGGCTAATCATGATAGCGTTATAGTTAGACGAAACATTTTTATCCCCACTTATAAAGATATGCACAATAAGGCTTTGCGTCCAAGACTTAGGGAATTCATGTGTCACTACCAAATTGAGGAGTTTGTGTATATGAGGGATGAGAATAGACCTTCCCATTTTGAAAATTTCAGCTTGGTAACCTTCAATATCCCTAGTTTTCCTATTAGTGAGCTTCTTAATCTTGAAATCAATGTCTTCCAAAAAAAATATATCTTCCTCTATAGGAGTGTTTATGATGTTTCCCATGGTGTTGAGGGAATCATAAAGCTTCTCAAGATAGATATCTCATTCCTTTAAGAGGATTGAATTATCTTCTTTCATTTTACAGACACAAATATTCCTCCAAAACTTTCTAGGCTCAACTTTATAGAGGCGAAGAAGATGCTCTTGCCTCTTATTTATATAGTACTTTTTCTTCCTTTTGATAAGATATTTGTACACACTTATATTTTCAAGCTTAACAGTTCCTTTAGAAGCATCTCTAATCACCTTCCTAGAAAACTTATAGTCCTTATCATACCAAGGATTGAAATATCTATTGTTCATTTTATACGATGCCTTCATAGATAATTTTTTAATGGTATTGGAGAGGGTTGTAGTAAAATCGTGGTAGATGTGGTCAATGTTATAATTATACATTAAGGAACCTAAATCCCTTGTTAAATATGTTAAGAAGAGATCCTTTTTACTTTTTTCAAAGTGAATGTGCCTTTGGCTTTCACCGTTTTTTTGCATGTGATTGGTGTGCATATAAATTTTTAAGGTTAAGGATAGAAATATATGGTCTGAAGCAATCTCGTGCCCATTTAGGAGGTAAAGATTAACAAAATGGTTGAGAACTGGGGTATCAGATATTGCATTGTCCACAACACCACTACCGTGCCCATTAATACAAGTCATCTCGCTAGAGGTAGGTGTTACACAACAATTTGTCACCGTCCCTGCAATTCCCCATCCCGCACATTGGAGGGCTTATTCCGTGACCTGTGAGCAGTGACATGATCTGAAAACACTTTCATGGCATTCCCCTAGACATGGAATTTCATTCCCTTGAAGACATCTCCTTGTGAAAAACCCTAAAAATAGCCTTTTCATCCTTGGCGCGACTAGCCAGTGTTATAACTGTGCCAATGGGGGAAATCTTACAAAGAGGGTGCGCCAATTGGCGCTCTGTCTCAGAGTCGCACTTGCGCCAGGCTTAATAAAGGGTGTTTTAAAAAAATAAATGGCGGAAGATTGACTCCAACCAACTCCTGAACTGGTCTCTAAATTGAGTTGGGACGTTTGGCTACGGATTTCCATGTAGAGGAAGTAGTTTGCCACCTCTCATGGAAGCTTCCTTGAGGATAGGGAAAATCCCATGATTGTAGGGATCCCAACTCCTCTTCCACCATCTATATAAGCTTGCCATTTCCATGTGCAAGCTAATCTCCAAGAGCCTTCATAGCCTAAAGAATGTTGCAAGAGCTTTGATAGTCCTCATAGTGCCAAATCCATAGCAAGGAGATTGACGATCGAAGAGAGAGGCTTGTCTCCATTCCCGAAAAGCTTTATCGAGACGTATTCTGCTGAAGACCCGCCGAAGGAAGGTTCAGCGTCAGAGCCAGGTTGTATTTTTCTTTGATGAATTAATGATAAGCGACTATTGGTTATGGTTCCACTCGTATTGTTCATTATGATCATGAGTTGTGTCTTCTCTGACTGATACATAATTGCATATATCGGGTTTTACGCTTGTGTTTGTCGTGTTTCTTGTGTGTGTAGGTGTTCGATCACCGCAAGCGAGAGGATTGTGATCTGCTAGAGCAAGGGAACATGAGCGCCATCTTCCCTACGAACAACAGCGTCAGACTCGAGGTAGGCCTTCATCACAAGTTGGTTTATTGAAATTATGAACTTGCACCTTAGCGTGATACGATTGTTGCTAGACCTGATCTGGGCTAGTAGGGATCGCCTCTGTCCGCAGAGGGGATTTACCTCTACAATAGTAGGCCACTTATAAATATCATTACAAATAATTAGGTCTTAGGAATTACAAATCTTGATTAGCTCAGTATCAAATAGGTTCTTGGTTATGTCTTCAAAATTTATTTTGAATTTAATAGTTAAGTCACAATCCTCATCAAATCATAGGGGGTCAGGGTTAGAGTTATTACTTAATAGAGTTGTCTAGTTAGTAGTGGTTCTCACATTGAAGTCCCCAATCAAAAGGATGTTGCCTTCATTCCTTAGACTACAAATATCATGTTCTAAGGGAATAAAGGGGCATTTATTAGCCAGGTTGTTTTTCTTATAGGAGGTAGAGTTCATAGGAGAAAAATCTTGTTGGTGTTAGAGTCAGAAATTTCGATCCAAATACTCTGATTGAGGGGGTCAATCTTATGAAATCGAATGTGGGAAGAAATAATATTTTTTATATAATTTTTCTACGACAGTATTTGTTGTTCTAGATAGACCAAAGAATGAATCCATATATTTGGGGGACCCTAGATTCGTCACGCCCCCAAGTTTCAACTAAGAAAATAAGATCAATGTCACTCGGGATTCAACTTAACATAGGACCTTTACACCATAGAAAACCATGACAGTTCCATAAGAGGATCCAAAGTGTTCCTAATTCCTATTTATCACTTATATTTTGGACTCTGTCTTTAATAATAGTTTTCCTATTTCTAATGATTGCCCAATTGTCTTCCTTTCTTGTCTCCTTTACTTGTTGGACCTCTTTCCTGTAAAAATTTAATACAAAATATGTATTGCATGGATTCTCTTGATCTAACAATAATATGCCACTATTAAATACAGAATCTCCTTTACAAAATCTTTGCGGAATTTGAAACACAATCGCTAATCACAATATCATGAAGAAAGATCAATCACACATAGCACAGATAATTTACCGGGAAAGCATAAAGATAAAAACCCCACTATCTTCTATTATGTATTCTATCATGGATCATGAAAAAATTACATAAAAATATCGAATCCAAGAGCTCTCAATACAATAGCTAACTGTCTCACACCGTCATACAAAAATTGGCAAGTTCCTTAGCCAATTTACTACCTCCAGACAGCCTACCTCTACTACGCAATCCTAGCTGATAGCAATTCTTGAATGAATGGAATCTTGCTTGTCTTTACTGCGCAATCCTCATGGGCACATCCAATGTGTGTGTGGTTGCATGTGTGTAACCGATCATGTCACAACTGATAATCAACTATCCCTTTCACCTACATCTTAATTGAGTCTCCACTGGATCTGAAATGCATGCAATTAATAGTAGTAAATCTTCAGTTGCATGTGAGGCCACTGATTGTGAATTAATTAATAATTAGTTCAATTGATCTCTCACTAGTGTATCTTCAGTTACAACTAGCATAGCACAACTGATTTTAACTCACTTAACTGAGTTAAACTACTTTACAACTTTCATAACTACACTTCCAACTCTATTACAACTTCAAATCACTCAATTACAACTAAGTCCACTTGCATGTCCCACCAACTAACCACTCAACTCAGAATTCCTATAGCTAAATGATTTTCCACTTCAGTTAACTATTTCCAAGTGCTCAATGAGAATATATTATTGTTTATTGTCCAACTAATATTAAGGGATAATAATAGTCGACATACATCTATAAATAGACATGCAATCTATAAATAGAACTTGCACATACATCTATAAATAGACCTCAGCTATAAATAGAATTTTCTCATGCATCTATAAATAGACATCCACCTAAAAATAGCCTGGGGCTCCATCCTAGTGTAGGTGCATAATTTTCACTAGGATCTTCTTGTTGAATCTCAACACTCCCTTTCAACAAGAAAGGGATTATCCTTCACCCTGATCCTGTCTCTATGGTATTCTAATTTTCTCCTGGTGAGCTCCTTCGTCAAAATATCTGCATCCTGATCCTCCATAGCAATGTATTGAAGCAACATGATTCTCCTCTACACACAATCTCTGAGATTGTGGTACCGGATATCTATATGCTTAGATCAATCATGAAACACAAGATTAATAGAGATTTTAATGCAATTATGATTATCAAAATGAATCATTGTCGGATATAAATAAGAACCAAACAAACCAACCAAGATCTTTCTCATCCAGATAGCCTCACATGCAGCTTGACTCGCTGCCATGTATTCCGCTTCTGCTAAACTGAGTGCCATAGATCTCTGCTTTCTGTTGTACCAAGAAACATTTGTAGATCCATTGCTAAAGATCCCCCCTGATGTGCTCTTTCTGTCCGATGGGTTGCCCACCCAATATGCATATGTGAAGCCATGCAACTTCACCTCATCCATCTGTCTATACCACAAACCATACTCTGATGTACCCCTTAGGTATCTCAGGACATTTTTTCCTGCCTTCCAAAAGAGCTTGGTAGCCTTAACCATAGCTTGACTCAGCTGGTTAACCACATAACAAATGTTGATCTTGTGTTCACTAGATACATTAGCGAACCCGCTAACTGTCGATAGACAGTAGCATCCACTACCTCTCCAGAAGTAGCATCCTCTTTCCTCCAGTTTCCTGGAATAGGAGTATCCATGGCTTTACAAACCTCCATGTGAAACTTACCCAGTATCTCCCTTGCATACTTGCCTTGAGACACAAAAATTTCACCTTCTTGCTGCCATATTTCCAATCCAAGGAAATAATGAAGGAGGCCCATATCCTTCGTCTCGAACTCCTTTGCAAGATCCTCCTTGTATGAGTGTATCAGTTGTTCATCACCAGTCAATATTAAATCATCAACATAAAGAACAATGATTAAAAGCTTACCCTCCACCACAATTTGGTATAGGTTTGCATCCACTTCACTTTTGGTGAAGCCCAGTCTGGTGAAATAGATGTCTATCCGAGTGTACCAAGCACGGGGTGCTTGCTTCAGCCCATACAATGCTCTTTTGAGTCAACACACATGCGACTCGCTGTTGGAGATCTCAAATCCTTCAGGTTTCTCTATGTACACCTCTTCCTCAATGATCTCATTGAGAAACGCAGTCTTCACATCCATTTGATGAATTCACCAGCCCATCTGTGTTGAGAGAGCAAGGATGGTCCTTATGGAAGAATACCTTGTGACAGGTGCAAAGGCTTTTTCATAATCTATCCCCTCGATATGTGAGAAGCCCCGGGCCACAAATATGGCCTTGTATTTCTCAACACTCCCATCAAAAACTTTCTTTACCTTGTAGATCCATCTCAAACCTACCACTGATTTATCAACCGACCTTGGAACAATTTCCCAAGCACTGTTTTTGACAATGGAGTCATACTCCTCCACCATTGCATCTACCCATGTGGGCTCCTACACTGCTTCCTGAAAGGAAGATGGTTTATTCACAATACATTTTCTCATGAGAGCCATGTGTCCAGTAAATCAGTCAAGAGACTATCTTTGTCTGCACTGTGAGGTAGGGACTCCTACATTCTGTGCAGCATTAAGTCTCAACCTATCAGCTTCGGTGGTACGCCTTCTGCTAGTTCTGATGGTTGGCTCTGCATGAGTGGACTCCTCCACTCCATGAACCTCCTCTTGTGGATGATCCACATCTAGAGACTCACCTTTGGGAACCAACAGTTCTTCTTCCACATGCAAGTTCAGCTCCCTCTCAAGCGACAACCTCATGGCTTTCCCCTCATCGAATTTTATATCTCATCGCACCACAGTCATTTGACTGTTTGGAAAATACATACGATAATTATGGGGTGTTTCTGTGTACCCCACAAAAATCCCAACTTCAGCAGTCAGCTCCAACTTCTTCCTGGCGTCCTTGGTCACATGCACATAAATAGATGAGCCAAAAATCTTAAAGTGTGAAACATCTGGTTTCTTACCAGTGAAAGATTCTTCAGGTGTACTCATGCCAAGTACTCTATGAGGAAAATAGTTTTGCACATAAACCACAGTGTTGCATGCTTCCACCCACAAATGCATTGGTAGGCCCTGATCATGCAACATCGCTTGTGCTACACCCACGATCATTCTGTTCTTCCTCTCCGCAACCCCATTTTTCTATGGGTTATGAGGCGCTATGAGTTCTCTTCGAATTCCTTCTTTGCTGTAGAAGTCCTTGAATTCGTTAGAGATGTATTCTCCACCATTATTTCTCCTTAGATCCTTCACTTGCTTCCCCGAATCTTTCTCCACTAATGCCTTAAACTCACAGAAATTTGAGAATGCTTGACCCTTCTTCTGCATAAAGAAGATCTAGCATTTATGAGAAAATTCATCAACAAAAATAACATAGTACTTATGTTTGGTTGTTGAAGCAACTGAAAATAGTCCACACACGTTTGTGTGAACTCTCTCAAGGATCCCCGAAGTACGGTTCTCCTTCTCATGTAAGGTGGAATTTACATACTTCCCCATGGTGCAACCCTTGCACTGATCTAACTAAGCAAGTGTTCCCATTGGAATTCCAGTAGATATTTGCTACATGAATTTCAAGGCTCCATGATGAATATGGCCCAATCACCTGTGCCATAATTCGCCCTCATCTCGGCTCACCACTTTTTCTGCCTTGCCCATCACGGCAGTGCATCCATCTACCTCCAGCTTGTAGAGATTCTTAACTCGAATCCCTATCCTCTTGGCTTGACCCATTGTTTTGTATCGCAGGAAAGCTTTTCCATCTCTAAAAACAACGTCATAACCTCTGTCCTTCAACATTGCAACTGAGACCAAATTTTTCTTCAAACCTGGAACATGCATAACATATTTCAATTGAAATGGTTTATCTGACTCCCTCTGAAAGGTAATGGTACCAATGTCGATCGCACTATATCTTCCATCGTCACCCATCTCTATATGCATTTGGAGATATTTCTCCTCCAAGTCACTGAAAAGTTCCTTATCTCCCGTCATGTGAAAGGAAGCGCCATTATCCAAATACCACACCAATCCCAATGCACTTAACACCATGCAGGCGATCAAGGAGAAGTCAAGCTCAAATTGCGAGGCAAGGGCCTCACTAGCTGTGACTCCAGCATCCTTCTTTTTCTTCTTCTTTTGCAGACAGTTAGTAGAAAGATGCCCATGTTCGTGACAGTGAAAACACTTCACCTTGGACATATCCAACTTCTTTCCTTTAGACTCATATTTAGAATGGAATTTATTCCCCTTCCTCTTCTTTGCCTTTTCAGCCAAAGCACAATCCTCTTCATCATCATTCTTTGATGAAGAGCCATCTTTGGTGCTCTTCCTGAACTCCTCCTGCACCAGATCCAACCACAGTCATTCCCAATTCGCCAATTTTTCTCGTCCGTTGACAGAGTCTTCATAACTGTGCCAACTCTTAAGAAGTCCCAAGAGAGACAATCTCACCAAATAATCATCAACAACATTTATTCCCACGCTCCCCAGTTCATCCCGACACTGGACAAACTTCATGAGATACTTTGGAATGTTGTCGCCCTTTTCCATCTTGATATTTCTGAGTTTATCTTTGAGCGCCAATTTCCTATGGTCGTTGTTGCTTTGGAATAGATCTGTCAAAGCCTTCCACATAGCATATGGTGTGGATTTCCCATGGAGGCTTGAGACAATGTGGTCTCGTACTCCCTCCAACAAAATCCTCCTCGCCTTTGCCACTTTCTTTTGCCATGCATCAAATTTTGCAGCATCTGGCTTAGGAACATCTTTTCAATGAATTCCTTCAAGCCATTGTCTTTGAGTACTTCCTCCATCGTGTCCTTCCAAGAAATGTAGTTTGAGATGCCCTCGAGTGCATACTCTAACCTCAAGCCATTGAAAGCCATTTCGATCTTGAATCAGTTGTAGCGCCAAGAAATCCTTTCTGCAAATTCGAATTATTTCCACCAACAAACTCAGCTCCTACTTCAAAATTGAAATTTCCTGTGCTCTGATACCATGTATAAATTTAATACAAAATATGTATTGCCTGGATTCTCCTGATCTAACAATAATATGCTATTGTTAAATACATAATCGCTTCTACAAAATCTTTACGGAATTTGAAACATAATCGCCAATCACAATATCATGAAGAAAGATCAATCACACATAACACAGATAATTTATTGGGAAAGCATAAAGCTAAAAACCCCATTATCTTCTATTATGTATTATATCATGGATAATGAAACAATTACATACAAAGATCCAATCCAAGAGCTCTCAGTACAATAGGTAACTGTCTCATACTGTCATACAAAAATTGGCAAGTTCCTTAGCCAATTTACTGCCTCTAGACAACCTGCCTCTACTGCGTAATCCCAGCTGATAGCAATCCCTGAATGAATGGAATCTTGCTTGCCTTAACTACGCAATCCTCATGGCCACATCCAATGTGTGTGTGGTTGCATGTGTGCAAGCGATAATGTCACAACTGATAGTCAACTGTCCCTTTCACCTACATCTCAACTGGGTCTCCACTGGATCTGACATGCATGCAGTTAATAGTAGTAAATCTTCAGTTGCATGTGAGGCCACTAATTTTGAATTAATTAATAATTAATTCACTTGATCTCTCACTTGTGTATCTTCAGTTACAACTAGCACAACTGAGTTTAACTCACTTAACTGAGTTAAACTACTTTACAACTTTCATAACTGCACTTCCAACTCTGTTACAACTTCAAATCACTCAGCTACAACTAAGTCCACTTGCATATCCCACCAACCAACCACTCAACTTGAAATTCCTATAGCTAAATGATTTTCCACTTCAGTTAACTTTTTCCAAGTGCTCATTGAGAATATATTATTGTTTATTGTCCAATTAATATTAAGGGATAATAATAGTCGACATGCATCTATAAATAGACATGCAATCTATAAATAGAACTTGCACATACATCTATAAATAGACCTCATCTATAAATAGAATTTGTTCATGCATCTATAAATAGACATCCACCTAAAAATAGCCTAAGGCTCCATCCTAGTGTAGGTGCATAATTTTCACTAGGATCTTCTTGTTGAATCTCAACATTTCCTTAGTTCAACTTAATCATCTAGAGTAGGAACTTCATTTATGAATATTCCTCACCCTTTTAGCCTTGGAGCTTTACTAAGTATATCTAATTTGTGGTCATTTCAACTTACCTTAACATAGATTAGTTTATGTTTCTGCTCAAGAATATTTCCCACCATTTTTTATTTTGTTAGATAAGCTATTTGAATTTCCGAGTTAGTTTTCAGTTGTTCTTTTACTATTTCTAATGTGTCCTCCTCGTTTTTCTCTTTTATACCAACAATTATAAGGTTTAGGGCTCTTTTGTGGCGCTCATGATCCAATTTAATTAATTTGTTCATTTCCTATTTTATGGGTTTGAATCTAGTTTATTCTTTGTGCTACTTAGGCTTGAATTATTATCTAATTTTTCTTTTAATTCTTTAATCATATTTCTCAGGGTGAGTTTTCCTCAGCCATTGATTTTTTTGTGTTTTATTTCTTACATTCTATCTTTCATTCCTTGGATTTTATTCTCGAATGTTATCATTTTATCTTCTAATGATTTGTAGTCATTGTTAAGCATTGTAGATAATTCTTGTTTATGTTGTGTTTCTCTTTCTTCTCTTCACTTTTCTAAATATTCAATGTATTCATAGAGACTCTCTAGGGTAATTTTGCTTGGTCATCCTTTGCTAGAGGTACGCTTAGAAATATGGTGATAAGTACTAATAATTTTAACAAATAGAATTTAGCACTTTGAAGAGAGAGTAGATAAAAATAACTAATGCACCTAGAATATTTTTGAAAACCTACTCACTCACACTAAGATATTTTGTCGCAGAGAACCAATTCAGTGAAAGCCGCAGTGCCTTGACCGATATTATAATCGGTCGAAGAGAGATATCAAAATTATTATGCCCATGGAGCACTATCAAAATTAATATGCCCACAGAGCTGCAACGATTAAATGGCCGCAGAGAAATATGTGTTTATGTGAGATGTTCTGAGATCACCGAGCCGTAGAGAATATAGCTTCACTGAGCCGCGAAAATTATAATTAGCTGCAAAGAAATAACTTCACCGAGATTATAACTGGTCACAAAATTCTTCTTTGGATACATCTTGAGTGGGCCTAATGTTCAAGAGAATGTGTTTCCTCCTAAGAGGTCATAGATTCAAAACTAGAGGGGGGTAGAGTACATATGCCTTTGTAAACTTAGCGGAGGTGGATCCCTTGTCCAACAAACAAGGGGTTCTCATACATCAATTATATTGTTTGCACAATTAAAAATAATAATAATTTATGATGTAGATTTAAATAATAATACTTGAGTTTACCCTTCAATATAAGAGAAGTTTTATAATAAGTGTCAGCTCAATAATAAAAATAAGACATATTGTAAACTCAATAATAAAATAATAAAAATAAAAATAATAAATCAGTTCAATTCAATTATATTATAATTTTAGTTTTATTAATAAAATTGCAAACAATTTTTTTTAAGTCTTTATATTCAATACATATAAAAATTTAATAAATTATATATATATATATATATATATATATATATATATATATATATATAATTAAAAATATTTCTATTTCTAAATTTAGAAATGTGAAATATATATATTAAAATAATGATATATATTGGTAATATTACATTTCAAATATATATATCATACAAATTAAAATAAACATTCATATGTGTAACTAATATATTTTAAAATTTTGACATTTAAAGTTAATTAATCAACATATGAAAATTCAATATTTACAATAATTATTTTTTTATAAAGTTATTTATTTATCTAATTGTTTATATATTGTCAATGTCATGCATACCATATTAAAATTAATTAAAAAAATTATAAAAACATGTTTAAAAAATGATACATATATGTGTAATTATATGTATTGTCAAGATTTTAATAAAATTAAAATTAAAAATATTTGTATATATAGCTATGTGAAATTTATATAAATACAAATATTATTATCAAGAATTAACATAAATTTATTTCTATTATGGATCTATCAAACTTTCACAGAATCAAATCTTTATTTGCAAAATTTTCCTCTGAGTTTTGCACTCAAAAAGAAGTTTGCATCACGATATTTGATCCATCCAGATGGTTGGTAGATATTATTCATATTCATAATCATGATATATTATAACATCATGTTTAATTTAGTTAATAACCATTAAATAATTAATATTTAAAATAAACTCTCTCTCTCTCTCTCTCTCTCTCTCTCTCTCTCTCTCTCTCTCTCTATATATATATATATATATATATATATATATATATAGAGTTTAATGCGCTAGGTTTTCCCTTTGCAAATTTTCTAAGGGTGCCAACATAGGCTATGAGCTAGATTAACTTGAGATATACATAGGAGGGTGGTTTTGGAAAGAAGGCATTAGTTCCTTGTTTCTCCTCAATGAAGGAGCTTAGCAACTCTAGGCTTTGTTATTCAAGGATTTTTTTATCTGTTGCAACAGTTTGCAAAAGACCACCATGGCGGTGTGATGGCTCTCTTCATTGTTGTCTTATTTCTTGCGATCTCACTGTGTATATATAGCCATGATACAAAGTTCGTTATGGTGTCCCATGAATGGTTTCCCTAGCAACGATATGCTTTGTTCAGGGTGCTTTCAAATGGTAAGCCCTTTTGGGTTGGGTCTCATTTTGCAGGTTTCGAGCCACCTCTCTCCCCCTACTTCTTTTGATTTGGAGGTTGCAAAATCATTGCCTCTTATGCAAATGAGGGACCTATCTTCTCTAAACCCTTCCTCCCCTCTTTGTCTCGACCGAATGATTAGAAGAGTCTAAAAAGGATTTTTTTTTTAGATTTCCCTAAAATCTTTTAATGGAAAGTCCTCCTTATTTTGGACTAGGAGCTTAGACCTAGCTGGAAATCTGAAACAATGCATTCACTCCAATCTAGGCATCCCTTCATCTCCTCAATTCCTGCTATTCAAAGGGAAACTGCTACAATATTCCTTCTAGATGAAGGATTATTTCATATTGAGGAATGCCACCATAATTCTAAATTTAAGGTTGTGTGGTGGAGCGTCTGGCTCTAGATATACAAGTAGTTTTGTTTCTTTCAAAGATGTTGTGAAAGGGAATACATCTATCCCAACAGTCCAGATCCAAAACAACCCATGACCTTACATTGTAGGGCAAATGGAACAAGCACCAACCATGGAAGTAAATCTTCCAGAGGTAAATTCTCTCTTTTCTACCTGCCATTCCAAGGCAGTTATTTGTAGGTTTAATGGCTTCTGGCCAAGATATGAAACATTACACCAATGGGTTTTTATTTCTAGGAAACGTAACAACCCCGATTAAAAATCCATGTAATAAAGTTAATAAAGGCAAAAAATAAGACCAAGGTCATGGGACATATATTCCAAGCTAAATTTTGGGAAAAAAAATAGTGATGGGGATTACTTGTGATTAATTAATGGCTGTGGAAATTGGCAAAGGAAATGGAAAAGGAAAAGTGACATTTATTGGAATTTATTTATGAAATAATGGAAAATAGGAGAAAAGGAAGGTGAAAGGTCAGAAAATTGCATGAGGAGGAAACTGAAGGAAAATTAAGGAAAATTGAAGGAAATAGAGGTCTCAATGATAAAAATGCTTTTGAGGATTAGTTCATAGTTTTTTCTCAGTTTTAGCTTGGAGCTCTCTCTCTATTCTCTCTCTCTCTCTCTCACTCTTGCAAACTTATATTTTCTTGGAGCATTCTTGGAGCACATTGGAAGGTAAAGGAAAGCAAGAAAACGTAAAGGGACAGTGGGATCAACAACTACAATTGTATTGCTTTACAGGTATTGAGTTACATGTATGATTTACTTGCTATTTTTGGCATCCATGGTGTATGGATGTGGTTATTTGGCTACAATATATCATTTGCATGAAGGATTACCTGGATTGACAATGGTTTTTCCTAGTATTTCCATTTCCTGGATAGCCTTAGTGTTGTGGGTTTTCCTTTTTTATTTTATGATTGGTGCTCATGTTCCTTATGGATGTGATTGATTTATTAGTTCCTGGAGCCTTGGTTGGAAAAAATCTCTAGAGCCCTTGGTGGGTTGAGTTACTAGTCCTGGAAGCCTTAGTTGGATAAACACTCTGGAGCCCTGTGACAAACTGTGGGTTGAGTTACTAGTCCTAGAGTTGGGTTGGAACAAATGCTCTGGATCCCTTGTCATATTTTGTAGAGACTGATCTAGTGATGGTTGGTGATGTTCGACCATGAGGTGGAATCATTGGTTGAGGGTTGAGGCGGTTTTTCCTCTGGAAGCCTTAGTTTGGTTATGTTTGGTTTATTCCGTGAGATCCCACATTCATGCTTGGAATATGGGATGGGAGTTATTGGCTGAAAGAGAGATTTGGTTCAACCCAATCTATGGTTGGGTGGTACGTCGAAGTCCCTTACTTGGTTGGAATTCTCATATGTTAATAAGGGATATTCTTATATGATGATTCATGTATAATTGTTCGCATTATGTTGGTGATATTATGGTTGGGTTACCATGGTTTATATGTTGGTTATTTTTTGGTTATATGTTGTTCATATGATGTGTATGTTATATGGCTCGTGTCATGAATTATTTAGCTATTGATTGATGGACTAATAAGTGGTGTTGCAACTATGTGGAGAGCGTATAGGGCCTTCTTGGTGATTCATTGGTGAGATTATTTAATTAATGAGAATATATGTATTTATAACCTACAAGTACTATGTACACAAAGTGTTTGTATAAATGAGTAATTTGGACCTCCAACTTCTCGAGGTCATAATTTTTGCATACAATCTTCATTTGACTATCATAATATCTTGTTTTGAAGATCTCTATGTGGAGCCATAAACAACTAAGAAAATTGGTCTCACACTTTTCCGGTCTCTCCATTTTCCTTGAAAATTTCGTTTAGGCCCTCAAAACAACTTCATAAGTTTAGAACTCGAAAAGCTGCCAAAAATAGAAAGTTGTAATAAATTTAAGGAAACGAAACTAAAATGAAATAGGGTTGGGTCAAATTAGGTTGATAACAATGTGATCATGTGTCATTGGGTGTTTGCAATCAATTCTAGACATGTGGACCCCATTTTCCATAAGTGCATCTTGGAAATTAGGTCTCACATAATAAGTCTCATCTCATGTTTACCCTGGCGAGATTGTGGATTTGGGTAAATGTGGGAGGGGTGGTTACAAACACCCATTATGATATGTATTTATGCTTCAAAGGATTTTTCATTTTTCAATTTGATACCCAGAAAGATCTATATTATGTTTTGAATGAGGGGCCATGGTTTTGGGATAGAGTTGGGCTCTTCATTACCTTATGGTTCCTAGAATTTAATGCCACAAATATGGTGGTCTCTACAATGTTGATATGGGTGAGACTTCCAAATCTCCCTCTTCCTTTCTAGCACCATAAGGTCTTAAAGGATATTGGAAATACTCTAGGAAAATTAAAAAATATGGATCTTGAAAGAACTAAGAAAGGACTCTTCACGTATGCCTAAATTTGTGTAGAGATAGACCTCAACAAAATACTACCTAACCACATCATACTGAAACGCAATAAATTTCAGTGGCCCCAAGCATTAGATTATGAGAACATGGAATTTAGATGTTGATTTTGCTTTAAACATGTCACTTGCAGAATCCATGCCCCTAGGAAAAAAAGAACTTGAAAATTAAAAGAGGCATGCCCAAACGCCAAAAGGATGACAAGTATCATACTCCCACATCTCAGAAGAAGAATAAGAAGACACCATGGAGATCCAACCTATTCAAGGATAAGTGGATGCTCCAGCTCAACATGGAAAAAAATATGAAGGTAACATTGTGGCACAATCTGAAGTCATATCCATTATTCAAAAGTTCACCGAATCCGGTTAGATCCATGCATCTAACGGAATGGGGGGCATAAAAAGAGAACATGTTCTGAATGTTTTGATTCTGACAAAGAATATTCACCAAAGGAAACATGTAGTGATATGACAATGGTTCTTGTTGAACCAAACTCTGAAGGATATCAAATATTACGTAAAAAGAAAGACAAAATAGAGAAGTTAAGTGACAATGTTTACACTTAACTTCGTTTTTCTTCTCTAATGTAAGTTTTTTAACAATTTTTCTTTTTAGCTCAGAGTCATGCGACATATTTCTAGAATGTTCATAGCATATACAAAATGTAATTTTGTTCTTTCTTTCATGATGAATAAAATTACTGATGACTTTTCTTTAAAAAAAAATAAAAAAAAAATAAAATTAAAAATTTATATATATATATATATATATATATATATATATATATATATATATATATATATATATATATATATATATATCAAATTAAAAGCTATATATGTCATAGAAAAATGTAATGTCATCATTTGCATATGTGTATAGGTAAAATATATATATCATATTAAAAACTATAGATGTCAAATAAAAATGTAATGTTATTTGCATATATATATATATATATATATATATATATATATATATATAATAGATTTATCTTATCATATAAATTTAAAATATGATAATTCATATAGCTAACTATAGTATTTCAAAATTTTATATTTAAATTTAATTAATAAACAAATAAAAATTTAATACTTCTAATAAACTCTTCTTTAAATTATAAATGTTAAGTTTTTTTCGTGTATATATATATATGTATATATATTAAACATTGTTTTTTTAATAAAACATATCAAATAAAAATGTTATATTAAAAAAAACAATGTGTGTGTGTGTGTATATATATATATATATAATGACCATGAAGACATTGTCCTTAACTTCTCTTATTGTCATAGAATATGTCTTGCTTTGCTAATCATGTTGTAACACCTTACTAACCCTAATCATTGGAGTGCATGGATTTTGGGTCGAGGGGCCCTGCCTCTCATCCCCCACTTCCCCTGAGGATGTTGACATTCAAAGTGTTGGTTGATGAAAAACCTAGAATACATAGATAAAAAACATATAATTTTTTTAAGAAGATGGAAGAGATCCTGAATATTAAAGTAAACCTTCGCAAATCAAGAGCAATAGCCCTCTGCTTGGCCGAGAGGGGAATTGTTGGTCAATTCACGGGCATATGGGCCTCACTAAAGATGTTGAAGCTCTAGGTGGAGAAAAACTAGAGGCCTTATTAAAGGACAAACAAACTACTATTTTTTAGGGTAAGCGCTCCTTTTTTTTGTGGAAAATTTTGATAGACGTCTTATCTTCAGGAGTGGCCCTTATTGTATTGGACCACAATATTTATATATCTCGATAGGTGGAACCTGTATTTTAATCCTGAAAATGAGGTCTCATCAGTTGTTCCATTTTGGGTCAAGCTCCCCTGCTTACCTCTCCATTGTTGGAATAATGAAACTTAAGCATATGCAATGCTTTGGGAAAGTATATAGATATGCACAACCTCGAGAGGCAATGTTTACATGCACTAGAATATGTGTAGAGGGGGAACTGAAAAAGGGACTACTTGAAGATATTCAACTATATTTGGATAATTAGACATTTTATGTAACAAGTTGACTATAATCATATCCTCTTAAAATGCAAACAATGTCATGAGTATGGACACTTTGCAAGAAATTGTCCAAAAGCTCAAGAACCTCCTAGTCTTAAGAACAAGGAGACCAATGGAAATCTCCCAAGAGAATAAGAGGTCACAACAAACAATCCCCCCCTAGAGAGCACGGTGTTGTCGATCCTAGGGAAGCATCCCCTTCTAGGGTCACTCCTCAACCATGGGAAAGGATCAATAAGACAATAAAATAAAAAATAGGTACACAACCTTAGAGAAAGTAGCAAGAGTAGTAGTTCACCTCGGATTAGAAGAAATAATGCATACTTTAGATCTAGAGGTAAGGAAAGTTGGGATAGAGGAAGAGGGGAAAATTTCAAAGTTGGAGAACACTCCATTGCATGAAGATGGGGAAGGGGTAGTCTTATATGAAGAGGGAGCCTTCTCTTCCCCTCAAGATGGGAGGTTCAAGCCAGGAGTTTATATCTTAGCTTCTGAGAAATCAAATGTGGAATTGGAGAAAGAAGTAGAGCTAGTGAAAACAAGAATTGGAGAGTAGGGAGAAGAAAGAATAAAGACATTCACATAGAAAAAACAGAGAGGGACAAGGAAAGAGAAATCCAATCCATTTTAATCTCCCCTAGTCAAAGGGAAAAAACACCCAAAGAACAAGCAAACAATGACCCCAAGTGGGAGGGGAAATAAAAATACATAGTAAATATTGATTATAATTTCCTGGAATTATAGTAGAATGGGTAGTGAAAGAAAATGAAGAATAGATCAGAAGCCTAATAAGGTTAGAAATACCTCATATCCTTATACTTCATGAATCAAAACTAAGGGAGTAGGATGCCTACAACAAGAGTAAAAGAATATGGAAACATAGTAATGCAAGTGTGATAGGATCAAGAGGAGCATCTAGTGGATTATGTATGTTAGGTTGGGCATAAAGCTTAAGCTAGTGCATGAGGAGAAATTACCTCATTGGCTAGAATCAATTCTTATTCATATTCCCTCAAATCAATTTTTTAATCTTTTGAATGTGTACATGTTTCTCTCTTATCAAGACAAAAATCTCTATTGGGAATCACTTATGAATATAAATGGAAAAGGATGGATAGGGAACTACATCATAAGAGGGGATCTCAAAGCAACTCTCCATCTATGGGAGAAAAAAGGAGGAAGTATAGTAAGAGATCCATTTAGGGAGAAGATAGAGGATATAATAACTTAGCTTGACCTTCTTGATATTAAACTCCCCAATTCCAATCACATGGAGCAATAGAAGGGTCGGCCCTGGTCATATCTCTACTAGGTTGGATCACTTCTTCACAAAAATTTCATTCTTGGTGCAATGTACCTCTTTCTCTTCCTCTTCTTTTGCCTGGAGTGACTCTTATCATAGGCCAATAAAAATTTTCATCTATTAGTAGTAGGATCTTGGGTTGGTCCCATTCTATTTCAATCAATTATGGGTCTCTAGTCCAAGGTTCTTTGATGTCATTTCCAAAGCCTAGTATTAATGGATAGTGGGGTCCAAAATATATATTTTGGAGAAGAATATTAAAGCTACCAAATAAGTATTGAAAAAATTCATGCAATATTGTCACAATAAAAAAACAAAGAGGTCAAAATGCACAAGAATAACCTAGGAAAAGTCTTTAGGAAACAAAAATCATCTACACCTAAGACTTTATCCATCAAGAAAGAGAAAAATTTGCCAAGCTACACAAAGCCTCAAGAGAAGAGGAAGATATGTGGAGACTAAAATCAATAAGTCTATCATTAAAATTTAGGGATATTAACACAAAAAATTTCCATAAAAAGGATAAGATGAGAGAGTGGAGGAATAACTTGAAAACCATTAAGGTAAATGGGATCTCTATATCTTCCTTCGATAGGATAAAATATTTATTTTTTTAGCATATTGAAATGCTTTACCATGAGAAAGGAGGAGGCACCTCTCAGGATGTGTAGGAATTGTTGGATCATAAACTGACAATAATTAAAAAAGAAGGAAATAAGGAATTAATGAAGGCTATCACTAAGAAGGAGATTAAGGACAATATTTGGTCATTCAATCGTGACAAAGCTCCAGGCCCAAATAGTTTCATGAGAAAATTTTATAAATTTTTTTTTCATATTATTAAGTTTGATCTTTGCGTAATGTTGGAATTTTTCCATAAATATGGATGAATGGTGGCAATATCAATTCCTCCTTTTTGGATTTAATAAGGAAACATGTAATCCCTGTTTCTTTCTCTAGGTTTTGTCCCATTTCCTTATATAATATGTCTTATAAAATCATTTTGAAAATTATTGCTTGCAAATTAAATCCTCTTCTCCCTCACCTTATCTTTGAGAATCAAGGGAATTTCGTAGCCAAAACACAAATAGTAGACATTGTTGTATTGATTCAAGAAGCAATACACTAGAAAAAGTAGGGGAGAAAAAGGAACGGTTATCAAAATTGACATGGTAAATGCATTTGATTATGTCATATATTCCTTTCTATTTGACATCCTCAAAAAAATTGGTTTTAGTCATCAATATCTCTCTTGGAAAACTACATGCATCATGTCATCATGGATCTCCCCTTTGGTGAATGGTCGTCCCTTTAGGTTATTCAAAGCCACGCGTGGATTAAAGTAACGATGTCCACTCTCCCCCCTTCTTTACATCCTTATGGTTGAATCTCTAAGTATGAAGTTAATATGAAATAAGAAAAAACTCTCTTCCAAACATATGTTACATGTTTGGGATTAAAAATATAAATCACTTGCAATTTGCAAATGAAAAAATTCTTCCAGGGGGATCTTCCTTAATAATTGCTTCTAGATTCAAATCAGTTATGGACAAATTTATTGTTGCATATAGTGGGTTAATAAATGAGAGGAAAATCCATTTGTATGTGTGTAATATTAATAGGGAAATTCAAGGCATTATCCAACATAAATTGGGTATAAGAAGGAAGGATTCATGGGCCAAATTTAATTATTTAGGTATGCCTATCTATTTGAAGCCTTTTCTTCATCATTTATGGCGACCTGTTCTAGCTAAGTTCAAAGAAAAATTCACCCAAACGGGGGTGCATTAGCTCAACCCAATGGGTATCCTTATCATGATCAAGTCCATCCTAATTTCTCTTCCCCGTTATCAATTTTCTTCCCTATTGGCTCCTACTGGGATCTACTCTTTTATGGCCCAAGAAATATAAAAAAAATTATGGCAAGGGAGGAAGTTTGATTCCAAGAAATTTCATTTCATTAATTGAAAATTTGTGTGCACCCCAAAATATCTAGGATGTTTGGGAATAAGAGACCCCACAATTATAAATTTAGCAATGGGAGCCACGCTTGCTTGGGGACTAGTTTCTAACTCACCTAGCTAGTGGAAACAAATAATCCATCATAAATATATTAGTGGGATAAAAAATTCATGCATTTGTAACCCCCTACCCATCAAGGGGTGCTCTCAAATGTGGAGGTTAATATTGGCTACAATATTGTTAATTATCTCTAATCTCATGTGGATCCTTGGAAATGGAAGATTATTCATGTTTTGTTTTAATGGAATCATGGGAAATCCTCCATTGAAACATCATCATTCCCTTCTTCCTCTTCACGAGTGGCTTGTTTCACCAAATAAATGCTCCATGTTGGATGGTTTGAACTAGTATCAAGGTGGATAGTGGACTTGCTAGAGTTTTTTAGGTATCCCTCCTTAGCTTAGTTCTCTCAATAATGGTTTGGAAACCCTTATCTCACTATGCGCCCCATCTCATGGCTTAGATGTGAATGAATGTATATGGGGCTTGTCTTATTATTCTATTAAACATGGACATGACTCACTTTTATTTCCTAAATGCATGCCCCCAAAGGGAAACATATGGCTAAGAATATTGCATTTGGAGGCACTTCTAAAATCAACATTTTTTGTTGGTCTTTAGCAAAAAAAAAAAAATTAACAATAGAAAATATTAGCAAAAGGGGAATAATGGGCCCCTCGAGGTGTGAACTATGTAGGTTAACTAAGGAAAGTGTTGATAATTTATTCTTATGATACCCATTTTCCAAGCAAGTGTGGAATCTAGTTCTTCAAAATCTAAATCATCGACTTAGTTTGCCCCTTAGAATTCATAACTTCCTAAGAGATTGGGAAAAGTGTTACTCAGGTAGCTTTAATGAGAAGGATTCCTTTATAAGAGCAAGGAATTCCCTTGCAAAATTCATTTGTTGGAAGATTTGGTTAACAAGAAACAAAGCTATATTTCAATAGATCAAAACAAAATCGTTGGGTTAGCCATGGTTTTACTGAGGGAGTCTTTCAACTCCAAAAATATCAAATCTACAATTGTCCACAATTTAGACCCTTTGGAACCATGATGGTGGATGGAACTTGGTATCAAGTTGGATCCCTCCCCCAGCTCTTTAATTCAAATAAAGTCCCATTTAAGGTTCTCTTGAGAGGACTTTAAGAAATGGATTTCCTCACATATTAATTATATCCTTTCCTTTGATGGAGGATCTAGGATTAATCTAGGGATGGAAAGTGTGTTGGGTGGAGGTGATTTCAACCTAGAGAAAAAAGTGATCATAATTACTCTCAGATATTGGGGAATTCTTCTAATAACCAAGCATAGACATACACATTATTTCAAGGGCTCTATCGTGTAGCCACGATGGGAATAAGTAACCTAATTGTTATGGGAGATTCCATGATCATCGTTCAACACTTCATTGAAGGATATAATCCTAGGGACCTCAAGATTAAAAAAAAATAAAAATTGGAAGAATATATCTCCTTACCAAAAAAGTCTCTATCATTCAATGTTCCATGTTCTAATATCCAACAACATGAAGGATGTAACATCTCCTCCCACCATTTACCCACTTTTACAATTCCTCTGGGTAAATGAGAAGCATAGTTCCAATATGACATGACTCGACCTCCTAACTCTAGTTAAGGAAATGGGGTCTACAACTGAGACTTAATGACCACAAATTAACATCCTACAGGACCTACAAGTCACTCATAGATTGAACAAACACCCCAGGTGACCAAACCTTGAGCTAGAATTTTGTTTCACTGACCTAGACTCCCAACCACACCCTTGGCATTGCTTGCATGCGGTTGTGAGCCTCCAACCGCACTCGCAAGCCTTGCTCCATTCGATTGTGACCTAAATTGATCAATTTAGTGTCTGCGGTCCCAAGATCTGAGCCACTTTTCAAGCTAGTCTCCAGACCATTGACTGAAAGTTCCTATAACCTTCCAAAAGAATAAATAATATGTTAATAATGCTAATAATTTAGAATTTGACCTAAGCATGCCTAGCGATGATATACATTTCGTCAAACATATGACAAACATAGAAGCTACAAGTCATGAATGCACATCTGATCATAAATCTCTAAAATCCATCAGAAAATCACTGAGAAATTCTAATGCCATCTCAAGTAGCTTCGACAACACTTTTTAGCACATTCATTCTTCAATAATTCAAATACTTATCAAATCATGAACAAGAGTCATAGCTAGAGCACATCATAAAACCATGCTTATAACTAGCATATAACCAGAATATTAACCATGATAGTTTAACAATAAAATCAACATAATAACAAGTACAAGTTCTCATAAACCACAATAGGAAAATATCTCTTATTAAAATATGCAAAATCCAACCAAGTCATGGACTTCCATGTACCACCTGACCATAGATTGAGCTTAACCAAATGATTCTTTCTTCCAATCACCCCCATGGCATATTCCAAGCATGAATGTGTGATCTAATGGGATAAACCAAGTCACAAACAACTAAGGGAATCCAAAGGCTAAACCACCTCCACCCTCAAATTATCGTGATCTCACCAAAATCAATCAAGAGATTAGAAAACCAAAACAAGCTTGGATGCCTCAAAATTCCTTCACCATACCTTGAGGAATTTTCCTATATCCACCCACCTTTCGAGGGATTCTCGGAGAAAACCATCTCCACCCTAAACCCTTGAAATTTTTCCTAATAACACCTCACCCGAGTCCAAAATATTCCAACAATTACAAACTCAACCAAGAATGAACCCCATCACGACATAGTTATCTAGGAAATGGAAAGGCGAGGTTAGACCACTATCAAACCAGGAAAAATCCATGCTAATGACAACTAATGAACTAGATAAACAAATGCATGTACCATGCATTCACACCTCAGCTAGGAAATCACACATGCAACTTGTTACCTACACCACCTTCATGCAAAAGCTACTAATCCAACCTTATCCTTGATTTCCTTCACTTTCTTTTTCTCGTTCTTTTCCTTCCTTGCTTGTCCAAGTGATTTTTATCTTTCCTTTGTTGAACCTAATCAAAGAATGAAAAAAAAATTGTCAACTGATTCTTAGATGCCTTTTTATCATTGATATCTCCTTTTCTTCATTTTCCTTGATTTTCTCTCTAATTTCCCTTGCATGAAAATCTGTGTCTCTTCACCTTCCTTTTCTCCTATTTTCCTTATTTCTCATAAATAAATTTCAATTATTACCTTTTTTCCTTTGCCAACATCCTTATCCATAAATAAACCGCAAGTGACACCCACTTGGATGTTTTTCCCACCATTCAGATTGGAATATGTGTCCCGTGACCTTGGTCTTATTTTATTTACATGGAAAATTACCTAGGATTGTTACAAACCCTTCCCCCTTAAGGGAACATCGTCCTCGTTGTTTAATGGCACCTATGACTAGAAAACTACTGAAAACAAAACATACTGCTCATGGATTTTATTTTTTTTGACAAATTCGGTTACTATTTATATTCCAAAAAAGTGGGGATAGAGATCCTTGTTACATTTGGGTGATGGAGTATTGAAACAAGGAGGGGTGAGGTGGAGAAATACCGTGCCTCCTTTAAGATGACTATTACTACTATGTTGCATATCCAATTCATGGTAGATCCTAACAAACTGAGATAGCATAAGTGCAAATTTAAATGACATGATAATAATTGAGAAAGATGGAGGAGTAAAGCTTAGTTCTTGTTTCTTTGATGACCATTTGAAGCGTTAGAATTGTCGTGATTGTTGCCCGGGTTGACATTGGGAGCATTTTTGGAGCTTGAACTTGGAGCAAATCACTTGTCCACCATGTAACGCAGGATCTACAGGGATTATTCAATGTGAGCACAATGATTATTAACTCCCCTCAGCCGCTCTTGGAGGGATTGAGATTGATGTTGAAGGAAGCCAGTGTTTGCCTGGTGTTTGTCCTCTATCATCCTTAACTGTGCTCTTATCAACTCCATCTCTGCTTGCATATCAGCACAATGAAAAAAATTCTTGTTCCTCATGGTGTTATAAGGAGGAGAGGGCAGAGTCACTACTATGTGAGGAAGAATTTGGGAAGGCAACAGAAACACTATTTGACAGTGAAGGAATACAAATTGAGTGATGTTGAGAACCGGAAGTATGGAAGTAACGTTGCATTGCTGGACGTCAGTAGTTGAAGAGGAGTTGTGATTGCAGTGGATGACAATGAACTGCAGGAGCGTAGAAGATATAGTGGGACAACAAGAATAGTGGAGAATGGAACAACGAAAAATTAGAGATTCGAGGAGAGCGTTGCGCAGGAGATCAACAACAAATAAGGGGCTAGGATGGAAAGGGAGCAGAGATTGGATTTAAGGGATCACATGGAGACAATGAATGGGTGCATTGAGATCAGAGGGCAATAAGCTATGGGCTATGCACATCTAGTGACCAATGATGAAGGGAGAAGCGAGATTTAAAGAATAGGAGGGGGGAGTAGACAGACTGAGAGTGGGAGGAAAGAGGGAATCCCAGGGAGATAAGGTCACGAGAATGATGTAGTGAGATGTATGGGCATGGAAGACCTGCCATGACAAGATCCTGGAGGCACAGAGGATCACGCAGACAAAGATCACGCAAAGGGGGAAAATCATGGTAAAGGAGAGAAGGAGATGATTTCTTGGGAAAGGAGTTGACCTGATGGTCTGCAGCATGCATTTTTGGCCAATGAGTTAAATTTCCTATTGTTGGACCTGAGAATATGGTGGAAAGTGAGCTCTCCAATTTCCTTATTCAAGGTTCGACACCTTGTGATCAACCTACTAAGAGCAATGTTAGGGGTCTGGGCTGTGTTAACATCATGTTGATGATTATTGTTGAATCATAAAAAATCATAACCCTTTGAATCTTGAATATCTTTAGGATTTTAAGGCATTTTAGCGAGGTGTATGCTTCTACTCTATTATTTTACAATCTCCCTAATCCCCATTCGAAGGTAGCAATGCTACTACCCTACTCGTCCATAATGTAACCTCCTGCTCCTGCTATTCCTGGGTTTGCCTTTGAGGCATCGTCGAAGAAGAGCGCAAGCCACTTGATAAACTCTTTTTCTTTGAGTCTGATCTTCCACTGATCCTTGTGGAGAGATTGATTGGTAGGATTTTTGTTGTACTTCGGAGGAATGTCAAGAGATCTTCCGAGGAGGATTATTTCTTCAGCCTGTAGATCATTGAGGTTGAGATGACTATTATTTTTGGAAATAGTGAGGCTCCATGCCTTACTCTGCACTTTCCTAATGCAAGGGTTGTGGTCTTGAAAGGTAGCCTTGTTTCTCATAAGCCAAATGTTCCACAGTAAAACATGAGGAAGAGTGTCCCAGACTCTTTTGGCCACGTTCTTCTTCTTTTTACCCCAAGGATAACTCTTTTTCCAGTTAGCAATCAGATCCGAGACCGAGTTTTTGCACCCATCTCAACGTGGAAGGGGTCCGTGAGAGAATTCCAGCACTGTTTAACAAAGGAGCACTCAATGAAAAGGTGGAGCATCATATCCTCGGTCATGAGGCAAAGGGGGCATTTAGATGCACCCTAGATGCCTCTTTTTTTTAAGTTGTCCGTTGTCAAGATATTCCCTTTGACCAAGGTCCAGATAAATATTTTAATCTTTGGGAGCGCTTCTAATTTCCAGACTCATTTTCAATTTTCCCAAGGAGGAGTGGGAAATTTCTCTTTGTGAAGAGTCTCATACCATGCTTTTAAAGTGTAGGATGATCCATAAGGTTCCCATCTGAAACTGTCCTCTTTGTCTTTTGAAAGTCGAGCTGCGCCATGGAGCATTATTTTCAGAGTAGCTTTGTCATTTTCAAGGTGAGAAAGTAAGTTTGGGAAGATCCAATCGTTCTAGTTGTTGGTGCTCTCTTCCCAACTAGATATTTTCTCCAAGGTGTTAATCCCATGCTCTCGAAGATATGTTTGAATGCACAAAATGCTTGGGTTGTTTGAGAGAGGGGGCTGGCCCATTATTTTTTCCTCCCAAATTTTTATGTTGTGTCCTCCTTGTGGAACTTTGGAGATGTTGTTGCGAATAAAGGGAATATATTTTTTTCAAAGAACCCAGATTCGAGAGCAAGGCCTGTTGGGTATGGCCTGATCTAAAAGGTTTTGTCTTGCAGTAGAAAGGTATTTTGTTTCCAGAACTTGCTTCCACCAAGTTTGTTGTCCAGTAATAAGGCGCCACACTATTTTACCACCAAAGGCAATGTTCAGAAATTTTGTTATGTGGATAGTAAGTCCACCATTTTCATAATTTTGAGTTACCTGCCTCCATTTTACCAGATTGAACTTATTCTTCTCACTTTACCACCTTGCCATAAGAATTGTCTTAGATTTGCTTCCATTTTGTTTTGAATACTAATAGGAGCCTGCAGTAACGAAAAATGATACAGAGGCAAGGTAGAGAGAACAACTTTTAAGAGGATCATGCGCCCAGCCAGATTGAGCCGTGAGGATACCCATTCTTGGACTTTCTTTTTCATCTTGTCGATGGTGATGCTCCATAATTCAGTTCTCAACTGTCCTATGCTGACAGGCATCCCAAGATAGTTAAAATGAGTCCAATTCCACTTGTAAGGTACCCCAAATATTTGAGCAATACTATGGATGGTGTTCATTGTTGCATTCCACCCATAAATGCAAATTTTATGATATTTTATCTACCCTCCAGAATAGTGCATGAATTTTTCAAGTAGCATTTTAAATCTCTTGGATTAATGCTAGTGGCTCCTCCCATCAAAAGGGTATCATCAGCAAACTGAGAATGATTCATGTTTTTTACCCTATTGCTAAATTTGATACCTGTGATTAGTCCAACTCTGTGGTTGTGTTCCAAAGCCCTGGTGAAAGATTATGCCATGAGAATGAAGAGAAAGGGAAATAAGGGGCAGCTTTGTCTTAGGCCTCTAGAAGATTGGAAATAATTTCCAGGTCTACCATTGACCAGAGGGGAGATCCAAGGATTGGATATGCAGGCATAAATGAGGGATATGAAGTCTACTTCAAATCCCATTTTTTGAAGAACAGAGAGGAGAAAGGAGTGCCTCACTCTGTCGAAGGAATTGGATAGATCAAGTTCCATGATAAATCCCTTCTCCGATCTCATCATGCTAGAATGAATGGATTCTTGGGCCAGTAGAATGGAATCAATTATTTAATTATTTGATATGAAACCACCTTGATTTTCAGAGATGAGATTAGGGAGGAGAGATTTGATATGGATGGCAAGGATTTTGGTGATGATTTTGTAAGATCAATTGCAAAGGGATATAGGCCTGAATCTAGAGAAGGTGGAGGGGTGGGTCTCTTTGGGAATGAGAGCAAGGAATGTCGAATTTGTGAATCCCCCAATATTTTTTTTCCTTTGGACCCATAGGATCATTTTGATGAGGTATTTTTTAATGACATCCCAGAAGGTCCAATAAAAGCTGATGGTGAATCCATCCGGGCCCAGTGCTTTGTCAGGATGGAGATTCCAGATTGCATTGAGAATTTCAGCCTCTTCAATGTCCTTGGTTAGGAAGGATTTAATCTCTTCAGTAATCATTTTAGGCGCGTGAACCAAGAGATCACTATAATCATCCAGCTCCATAGTTTCATATAGAAGGCTTTTATAATGGCTATGTGCAGTTTATTTTATTGCCTCTTGCTTTGTGTGCATATTACCATCAACATCCGTTATGGTTGTAATATTGTTTCTAGACATTCTGACAATGGCTTGCTTGTGGAAAAAGGAGGTATTTTTATCCCCAGCCTGAAGCCAAATATTCCTCGATTTGAGCCTCCATTTTTCCTCTTCTTTCCTATTTGCGCTATATAAGGTCCAGTAAAGCTCTTTTTCTGTTCATGCTTTTCTTTATTCACCCCTTGAATGTCTATGTCTCTTTGGACTGCCTCAAGCTTTCTCTTAGTGTATTTTTTGATTATGTCTAGTTCTCTATAGTGATATTTTTCCCATCCTTTGAGAGTAGTGCATGCAAGCTTCATTTTCGTCTCCCAGATGTGCATTGGAGAACCCTCGACATGTTGCTACCAATTGCTTTCCACTATGTGTCTAGTTTCAGGGATGTCGCTCCAAAGCAGGTTGAAGCAAAAAGGAAGAGGCCTAAGGGAGGACTGATCACCAAGGATAAGGGTGATAGGATAATGGTTTGAGGCCGAGCAGGGCAGAATGGAGGAGGTTGCAATAGAGAAATAGGAAATAAGGTGAAAAGCAACTAGAAAATGGTCAAGTATTTCCATAATGTTCCCTGACCCAATTCTTCGATTTCTCCATGTGAAACTTCAATTTTAAGGAATAATATCCATCAGGTCGTGTTCTTGTATGATTGTTTCCAATTGTTCTCTTGAAGGGTCAGGGTTGAAAGTACCCCCTCTTTTTTTCATTGGCATGCAGTACCAAATTCAGATCCCCACCAATGATGACATTGATATTGTCCTCATCTTCAATATCAGTTTTTAAAGTGTGCCAAAAAATTTATTTGTCTCTGTAATGATTTGGACCATAAATGTTGTACACTGTTATCACAATGTCCTCATGAATGTTTTGTAATTTTACTTTAATCCAGTCACGAGCCTTTAAAATTTTCAGTTTCTTCCATGAATTCTGATTCCAAATAGTGGCTATTCCTCTTGAAGCACCTCTGGATTCAACCATGGTGCCCGTATAATTTCTAATTCTGTTTATGATGTTCCCCATGTATTTTTCTCCTTGCTTGGTTTCATAGAGGAGGACTATGTCTAACTTTTCTTGTTTGAAAATATCTCTTAGGGTGTTGTTTTTAGAGGGGTGCCCTAGTCCCCTACAGTTCCAAGTGAATGCTTTCATTATTTCAGGAATGCAGGTTGTGACCCTGTCTTCCCTCTTGCTTCATGCTGATTGAGATCTTTGCTAATAATCCCTCCAATGAAGGTTTCTATTTGGTGCTGCGTTCCTAGAGCAATGTATTTTTGAGCTGCTTCATCTCGATGGTGTTTGGCTGGCTTTCTTCCAGGACCTGTTTTTTTTTAGGGTTCCAAGACTGAACCCAAATCCTTTTCTGCGTTTCTAGTGATAATCGGAGCTAATGATGGTTCAAATGAGGAGGATGGAGGACATGAATTGGAGGGGGAGGGCTGAATAAGGGGATTAGGAGTGAGAGAGGGGAGGGAAGGCTGAGGAGGATCCTCTTCTAGAGAGGCCAAGGAGGAGAAAGGGTTGGAGGAGGGAAGGGGGGATCAGGGTTTGGAGGGGATTTGGAGAGGGTTCTAGATGAGGTTAAATGCTGGGGCTAGTAGAATGGGAGGATGGATGGGCAGATGAAACACCAATGTTTCTATGATTTGGGCTAGACTTATTCTTTTTTATAACTTCCCATTGTGTTTCAGGGTTAGTATTTTCAACCTTGATTAATTTTGTGCATATATTAGCTAAATGACGATATTCGTGGCATACCTTGCACTTGAAGGGAATTTTTTCATAGTCCAACTGCTAGATATGAGTCCAGTTGTCCACCTTTAGCTTGATCGCCTCCAGAAGTCCTTTCCCCAGGTATACCTCAACGCAGATTCTTGCGCAAGCTTGCATGTTGTCCTTCAGCTCACTTTTGTCAATAAAATTACCGATAACATTCCCAATCGCTCTTACTGAATCATCCCCCCAGCAGTGAAGAGGAAGATGTGGAAGACAAACCCAAACTGGGACAACATTAGGAACGTCGAGTTCCAGGTCGAAGTATGGTGTCCATTTTTTTAGGTAGAGCCCTCTAGTATCCATGAAATATGGCCCGTTCCTGAAGATTAGGCCTTTGTCTTCCTTTGTCTCAAAGTGAAAAGTGTAAAATCCCCTGCCACAAAATCTGATAGATATTTTCCCTTTGATTTTGTCCATCCAGTTGTGTTCCACCCATTTCTGAACTGTCTTCGGCGAAAGCCAAAGTCCTGTGAATTTTCCAATGAGTCATTTCTCTGCGAGGGAGAGTGCAGCCATTCGAGGGATCACAGGAGGCAGTGAGACTTCCTGTATCCCATCCAATTTTTTAATGAAATTGGAGATTGTTGGTCTCGGATGAGGTGGATTCAATGAGCTGATCAGTGCCGAGAATTCAAAAGCATTATCAAAAGGAGCGGCTGCCTCTGGGATGGCCTTTGGAGGGGCCATTCAGCCAGGATCGGGGAGCAGGAGTAGGTCTTCAGCAGCACGATGCGGCTAGGTCTTGAGTAGTGATTTTCTCATTTACAACTCATGGATCTTTATAAAATAGCTCGATGTAGTATTTACTATAAAAAACCACTGAAAACCAGACCAACATGACAAACATACCGCTACTGGATATTTATAACAAAACTCATTATGTTATTTACAATAACAACCATATATACTTATGCACATTTGCTTCAAGCAACAAATAAATATATTGTTCATGGAGCTTTATAAATCCAACTCGATACAATATTCACAATAAAATACACATATACACATGTATATTTTCTCTAACAAATAAGTAAAAGGATACAATGGCTGCATCAACGAGAAGAGAGTCCATAGACTCACACCTCCACCCTCAAAGTAGTACCAAGATTCGCCTCATTCCCAGGAATTCTAGAATCTATTACCAAATTCAAACTTGCATCCAATGTCTAATGCTACAATCCTCATGCCACCTATTCCCTCAATGAACAATTACCGGCTCATTGTTCCAGGGCACACTCCCAATGTGCTTCTGATTCCATCTAGTAATGATAATGACCAAAAAAAATTCATTCCTCAAAGTTCCCTTCTATGCTACATAGTCCCTCGGGCAATCTGATCATTCCCTTTCGTGTAGTCACCCACCTTCCAAGTTCCCCGACATCCCCTTTTCTTTTACATAGTCCCCTGGGTGATCCATCTCTTGGCAAGGTTTCCTCGCATCAGAAGGTCCAAAAACCAAGGCATATATCTGCCTCAAAACCATCATACCAGTCATAGCATGGTCATGGAAATCAATGGACATTTTTGGGTACTAGTATCCCACAATGGACCTACTCCTGATTGATTTACGATCATACTACTTCCTGTTACAATTCCTTTTGTTTTTGCTGCTAATTCTTGCAATCAGTTTCAACCACCCAAACTAGGCATTTCCCTGCTTTCCTATACCAAGCACATAGTTTCCATTGTAAGCTAAAAAGGAATTGAAATAGATTCAAATAATACCTAATTAGTGGCTCGTCAATAAGGTACACTTGAAATTATGTTTACTTCCTGTCACAATAAGTCAAACTAGCTCTTTGAACATACCACATTCGGTTAGCTCAAAAATAAACCATCATAAATCAAAATCATAAACTATGTGCATAATTAAAAACTAAAATTAAATACTTATACTTATATTTCGAATGATTCTTTGCTTTTTCCTTTATTCTTTGTTTTTTTTGTACACACTAAATCATTTTCCAATCACAACAAGCACCCAGTGGCTTCTCTTCTCCTCAATCTCCTACACACATTGGACTGGTTTCCAAACCCTAAAAACACCTAGTGCTTCTCTTCAAAGAATAAGGGAATCCAAAGACTAAACTTCCTCCTCCCTCAATATAAAAAACAAGGACATCCCACGACTAAAACGCCTCAACCCTCAATATCAACAAAAAGGGCATCTTGAGACAAAACTGCCTCAACGCTCAATATAAGCAACAAGGGCATCCAAACTCAACTGCATCTACCCTCAATATCAACAACAAGGGCCCAAACATTCCCATACCTGCTTTTCCCATCACATTGGACAACATATACACATACATAGTGTACAACACAACACATACACCTACACCCAATGTACAATACCACACATACACCTACCCCCGGTGTACAATCACAACAGATATACAACAAATACACATGTCACGATTCAACAACTACACAATACACATAATAGAGTACCACATGTACGACATGTACACAATACCACATGTACACAACACCACATGTACAACATGTACACAACACCTCACGTATAACATGCACACAACACCACATTTACAACATGTACCACGTGTACACAACACCATTTGCACAATGTGTACACAACACCACATGTACAACATGTACACAACACCAACTGCACAATGTGTACACAACACCACATGTACACAAAACCACCTACATAGTGTGTACACAACACCACTTACACAATGTGTACACAACACCACCTGCACAACGTAAACACAACACCATGAGCACAAAACACCACATGTACACCATGTACACAAAACCACATGCACACAACACCATATGTACAACATGTACACAATACCACATGCACACAACACCATATGTACAACATGCACAAAGCACCAATATTGCACATTTGGAAACCACGCTGTCTCTACCAAGCAACCTTTATTATAGTGTATTTCCACTATTCATGCTTGTCCCAATAGGTTGTAGATCACACTTCTTTCATTCCGTTGATGTATCCTTCAATGCTACATTCCATAACATAAACACATGCATAGTATAAGCATACAATATCAATTCATATCCACATGATACTGACCTCATAGATCTGTCATAGGTACTCTGCCCACTTGATTCCTCATAATACCAAGAACTTATTCATGCCATTCACTTGCATAAGCAATCATTCCTCCACAAGAATGATCCATGGCAACTTTGTTAGACAATGACGTACATACATACATGTATACATATAAACATTCGCATAAAAAAATCATGATCCCTGACAACCCTGTCAGGCAACGCCATAAATACATATATGTATACATATATAGACGTCAACATAATCATGATCATAACCTAATTACCATATATCATAAGGTCAAGGTTAAGAGAACTCCCTTTAGTCATGCACAACATGCACAAAATTGAGAACAACAATTCACAATATATCCAAGGCATCTGATGCCTCAAATCCATTTACTTTACCTTTCTTGTTACATTTCTCATTACTTTCCTACCATTGTCCATTTACCCCAATGGAACCAACCAATCCCACTAGTTTTCATATTCCTTCCTTCAACTACCCTTATACATGCATCAGGCTTCATCCAGGTCTTACATTACCTGTTCGGTTCCATTTAGCTCCCCTCGAGCTCCATTAACTTTCCTCTTTCCCCAACTAATTCCCAAGACCCTCAAAAACATAAAAGGAAAGAATAGGGAACAAACAAGAAGAAAACCAAACAACAATACAACACCACAACCAAAGTGGCATGGCCATGCACCAAACATAAAAAAGCCTACTAATCAAGCACAACAAATCACAAAAGACCGAAAGCACAAAATGAGCAACAAACACCATGACTCAACCCCATGGGTTCCTAATACTTCCAAAGTAAAGCTCAAAGTGAGCCTTCGTCAAGGTTTCATGGCAATTTCTTTTTCCATGCAATCCCTTGCATCATACTGCCATAAACAAACAAATTTCAGTGCATAAATAAACATAACAATATATTGGTTACCTTACCTTGGTGTGCCAAGCATGATGACTTGTTACTGAACACACACATATATCATCTCTCAAGGGACTCCAATTCCTTGAAGAATCCAACCATAACTGGAAACCAGTTGTTGTGCCTACATCCGATCCATCATCTTCCATGTAGCTTCCTCAAACCCAAAGTGCCTCCATGCACTTTACTTTCTCTATTTCTCTATCCCGGAGCATGAGCTTGTTCCACTGCAAAATTCATTAATTATCTTCCAAGCTTCCACTGCGCCACAATGATACAAAGGACAATCATTCCTACGATGATCTACATCACAGGTTCAACACCGCAATGGTTTTGGACCTTTTGACATTGAACTCATCCCAAATCAACTCCTCATATGTCCATGTCTCTATAAATTCGAAAGGCTTTGAAGGATGACTGCATTGACTTTTGCTTGTTTTTCTTGAGATCTAACAAGTCTTTCCTAAAAAATACCATGTTAGATAAACCAAATATAAACATAATCAAACTCATCCCTCAATTCATCTCAGGGGAGACTATCACATCTGCACAAGACAATCTAGATTAGTATGCCACAACATCACAAGTATGTCGACTCATACCTGAATATTATAACCATAACCATCTACATGGGCCAATCTAGATTAGCACGATGCATAATAACATAAATATCTTAGTTTCAATAGCCATAATCATAATTCTTATGACCGCAATGCATACAACAATAAGTTACTACATTTCATGACTATCATGACTATGTGCATATGACTACATTGATCAGCTAGCATCTATCATGCATGTAACCACAAAAACAATAGAATGGCATACATGCACATAGCCATAACACATAGACCATTAACCAACATACCTACATGCCAACATACAAACCTGTATGATGATATGCTCTTACCCTGAGGTCCAGTACTGCAACCTCGCTCTAATAATCTGCATCTCCTCCTCCATCTTAGCCAACATATCAACATCATAACATACCAACAACATCATGATGAAACACACTTTATAATGACCATCACGATGCATGTATGACTTACTATGCATGCATAACCATATACATTTATCCCGTACAGTCCAATTGTTTGAAATTGGAAGCTTTGATATCAATTTGTAACTCCCCCTCCTCACATTTACCCGCTTTTACAAGTTCTCCGAGCAAATGAGAAACATAGTGCCACTATGACATGACCTGACCTCTTCGCTCTAGTTAAAGATGTGCATTATATAATTGAGATTTACTGACCACAAATTAACATCCTACATGGTCTACAAGTCACTCAGAGGCTAAACAACCACCCTAGGTGACCAAACCATGAGCTGGAATTTTGCTTCAGAGACCTATAATCCCAACTCCCCCCTTGACATTGCCTGCATGCAATTGTGAGCCTCTAAGCGCACTCACAAGCATTTCTCCATGCCATTGTGACCTAAATTTCTTAGTTAAGTGCCTGTAGTCCCGAGATCTAAGATACTTTTCAAGCTAGTCTCCATACCACTGTCGAGAACTATTTGTAACCTTTCAGAAGCATAAATAAGATGCTAACAACACTAATCATTCAGAACTTGAACAAGAAATTGACCTAACCATGCCTATCCATGACATGCATTCTGTCAAACATATGAAAAACATAGAAACTACAGTTCATGTATGCATATCTAATCTTAAATCCCTAACTCCATCTAGAAATCACCGAGAAGGTCTAATGCCCTCTCAAGTAGACGCAACAACACATGTTAGCCCATGGATTCATCAAACATTCAAATAACCTTATCAAATAATGAACAAGAGACATAGCTAGAGCACACCATAGAACCACACTTATAACCAACATATAAATAGAACATTAACCATGACAATACAACCATCAAATCAACATAATAATAAGTACAAGTGCTCATAAATCATAGAAAGAAAATAACTCTTATTAACATATGCAAAATCCAACCAAGTCAAGGACTTCCACGTACCACGTGACTATAGATTAAGATGAACCAAATCATTCTTTCAACCAATCACCCTTGTGCCATATCCAAGCATGAATTTGGGATATTATGGGATAAACCAAGTCACAACCATCTAAGGGAATCCAGAGGTTAAACTACCTCCACCCTCAAATTATAGCGATCTCGCCAAAACCGGTCAAGAGATCACAAAACCAAAACAAGCTTGGATGCCTCAAAATTCCTTCACCATACCTTGAGGAATTTTCCTGTCTCCATCCACCTGTTGAGGGATTCCTGGAGAAAACCATCTCCACCCCCAACCCTTGAGAATTTTCCCGAGACCACCTCACCCGGTTCCAAAATCTTCCAACAATCCAAATCTCAACCAAGAATGAACACCATCACTCCATGGCTATCCAAGAAATGGCAAGGTAAGGTTGAAACCATTGTCAAACTAGGAAAAAATCACACCAATGAAAACAAATGAACCATATAAACAAATATATGTACCGTGCATTCACACCTCAACTAGGAAATCACACATGCAACCTATTACCTCCACCACCTTCGTGCTGAAGCTTCTAATCCAACCTTCTTTGTGCTTTTCTTTACTTGTTCTTTTCCTTCCTTTTCTTGCTTGTCCAAATGCTTGTTCTTTTTCCTTTGATGAACTAATCAAAGAATGAATAAAAAACTGTCAACTGATTTTCAAGTGCATTTTTATCATTGATATCTCATTTTTATTAATTTTCTCTCTAATTTCCCTTGCATTCAAATATGTGTCTCTTCACCTTCGTTTTCTCCTATTTTCCTTACTTCTCATAAATAAATGCCATTTATTGCCTCTTTGACTTTGCTAATGCCTTTTCCAATCTCCTTGGCCATAAATAAACCAAAAGTGACACCCACTAGGATGTTTTTTCCACCATTCATCTTGGAATATGTGCCCTGTGACCTTGGTCTTATTTTATTTACATGGAAACTTAACGTGAGGCTGTTACAAAGGCTGATGAGCTAGGTAGGCAAGGTACACATCTAGAAAAGGGGAAACTCCTAGTAAATGGGATCATTAGTCAATTTAATATTCAATATATTATGTTTCTAGGTCAAATGGAAATATCTCGTCTCTTAACACATGTGCTTCAGACATGCTGTAGTATGGTTCTCTTGTTCAATATGTACCTGCTCCTCTAGTTCACAAAAAACACCACCTACAAGGGAAAGTTAGTGTTAATAGATACATATTTATTTATGATGTTTTCTACATATAATGCACATAATGCAATTAAGGAAATTCCATTTCCAATGGATGCACTTGTGATATTTAGATGCTCCCCTTTGTATGTGCAAACTTCCAATGCTCTCACTCGAGGGGAACCCATAAACATGCTCCCAAATCATCTCCTCTGGCATGGAGTGACATGAATTTAACGTTTATGCATGTGTTGATGATTGGAAAAGGGAGGCAGGGTCGAGTTATAAGCATGTTTTGAGGTATGTGGAGTATATATGATAGGGTATCATTTCCAGTTTGATTTACTGAAGTTAATAAATATTACCTGAAGCATGACAAACCTTTGTAAATTTGCAATGTTGAGTCCCTTAGGATAGGTGATATCCCTTTGGGAGTAATTTATGTCTTCGTTGGACCATGTATGATCTATGGGATTTCCGGGTGCAGTTGGTGCCTACGTATTAGGGGTTCATTCTCTTCGTGAGGCTCCCTTAGGGGGATAAAAATCACATGGAGGCTTTATTGGTGTAGGATTGAAGGGAAGATTTGATAGTGGTGTCAAGTGGGACATCTTCAGACCCCTTGAACTATATGGGAAGGTTTGTAGGGTTTTCTTTCTTTCTTTCTTTTCCTTAATTTAGTATTTAGTTTATATCTTCACCGGGATAAGGTATGCTCTATGGGATTTCTTGGTGCGATCGATGCCTGCATATTGGGGGCTCGTTCTCTTTAGCATTTGAGGCTCCTTCAGGGGGATTGAATTTGCATGGCACTAGGATGTAGGAATTTCGGACTGAAATCATGAACATGAAAATCAACAACAATCATATGGTAGCCACCCTTATTGTATCTATAGACTAGATCATTGAAATGAAGATTAAAATTAGGTAAATGAAGAAAGAGATGGGTAGCCTGTGAAACCAAATTGAGGACATGAATCAAAAGATAAAGTTGGACCAACCCTTTGCTTTTGATTACTCAGTTTGTGTTAGCTCTACGTACAATCCACATTTGAATTTAACCAATCCTACTTAGCAAGTGGACCCTCTCCCTAGAGAGGGATACAAACAACCTTAATTTTGTGAATACAGTGTAAATTTTGTTGGCTTTTAGGAATTTTCTGGAGAATGTAGAAATGGAAAAATGCATGGATTAGCATCCTTTTCAATAGGCACAATCTACTTGCCTAAAAAGGATAGTAGAGAAATTCCCCCTTTTGACCTATTTCCCAATTTTTGTATTAAACTTTGATATATGTATCTTTGGAGGATTAGGTGTGACCCCATCACAGTGATTTAATATTATATAAATTCATAGTTTCGATTATTGAAAAAAACAAAACTATATGCATTATGAATATTTTAATATAATTAAAAATAATAAAATTTCTATATATAGAATGTGATATCTGTGTGTAAAGAAACAACATAAATGCATCTTAATTGTAAATCTAATAAGTGTTAGGTATTAAATTTCTCAAGGTGTAAGTTTTTTCTCAAATTTTATGTTAAAAAAATATTTACATTTTAAAATCCTTCTTAAACTTAATAAATCCTAAATTAAAATAAATTTATATTAATAATGTAACATTTTTCAAAAAATAGAAAATACAAATGAAGTAGTTATATTCTATCTCTTATTTTTTTCTTCATCTTTATATTAAATTATTGTAATTTTACAATAACACTATTTTATTTATTTTCATTTTTTTAATATTCAAATTTTTATTACAATTCTAATTCTAATTTAATACTTAATATTACATATTTATTTCAATACTTAATATTACATATTTATTGTTTTGTTTAAACCTTTGATAGAGTATCAAAATCATACAATAATGCTTTAGCTTCTCCTTAAACACAAATCATGCAATAATGCCATGATGCCTTTTCTAATAAACGGTAAATCTAATTTATTCTAATGCATGTCGGTTGAAGGAAGGGAAGCCATGTTTTTAAGTGTGTATAATTTTTTATTTTTATTTTTTAAATCAGGTAGGGATATATTTTGATAAATTTCATTAAAAAATTTAGTGAAAATTTAGTATGATAGTGTATTCAAGTAGTTATTTTTATATTTAGAGTAATATTTTAAAGTTTTTTTAGAATTTTAAATAATATATTTATATATTTAAAGTAGTTTATTAGGCGTAGAATAGATTGTGACGGCTACATTTGCTGCTAATTAGTGAAGTGATTTGTATATATTTGTTAAGGAATAATTGAGACAATTTATGTTGTTTATTTTATTTTAATTAATAGCATTGTTATGGAAAATAAGCTAGATTAAAAGTAAATAAAAAGCTGATGGTAAAATGTTTTCCAAGAATTGGAAGTGGTTGGGGACAGTTGGAAACAGTTACCTACTCCTCTGAGGATAAAAGGTTATCCCAGTGAGGAGTAGGGGTTCTGTTCTGGTTTTGGAGGAAGGAGAGTGGAATTTTCCAGAGCTGGTAGAGACCAATGGAAAAACACTCGGAAAAAAAACTTGAAACTAATTTTCTGGTGCTGGCTGGACTAGTTGTCCTGAGGTCATAGCAGAAAAGAATCCACGGTTAACCCATACCAATCTAGAAATTGGAGCACGGGGTAGGAGAAGGACATAATCGCCTCTCCTAAAGTTTGGGAGGACCACAGCTAAAATCTGCTACTCAGATAAGTAAAATTTATGTATTTCTATTTGATTTCTTTAACTGCAGAAGGAAATTCGTTATATATATATATCATGACTTCCGTAAATATTTAGTAATAGTAATTCTGTGTAGATAGTATTAAAATTATGAAGCTATGCTCACAAAAGGAAACAACTGTAACATTTCTGGAAACTTTGCAGTTATGAAAATAATAGATGAATAGTATTTATTTCTGTAAACTGTGTTAGTGACGGAAGGACTGCACAAATATACTTAGATATTTGAAATGATGTAAAGAAGGCTATTATAGATAAAGATCGTAACTGCGCTTCTCTATTATTTTTATATTGTTAACTGAATTACAAGGAATTTGTCAGTGAAAGAGAAAATTCATAAATAAAGTAGAGAAACAAAAATCGGAACTTTCAGTTATGTTTAAAGTGAAAGCTGTGAGAGAATATTCGGATTGTTGATCTTGGGTTTGGGAAAAAACTCTACCCATGATACTTCGTCCATATAATTAAAACTAAGCATGGACACTAAGATAGGTGGTCCGGTCACCTTAACTAAGTCGAACAGTACCAGATTCGAACTGAAATAAATATCTATCTTAAAAAACGAACAATTTAGAGAAATATGATGAAAGGAAAGATTTAATACCGTTATTATGCAGGTTACAATAATCTGTGCATTCTCTTATTGCAGAAGTAGTCTTTCTAAAACATGAACTCATGGTCGAAACATACCATCCTCATAGGCTATAAATGTACAGACTATAGATGCATTGGTAAAGCTATAAAAAAATACTTCTTAGACAATGAGGTGACATTAAAATTATACAGTCAAGATTAATAGAGTTAATCTTGAAAAACCCATAATGGAGAAATAAATGAGTGAACCTGTTATGACTGTTCAAATGAAAATGTTTACAAGCATGAAATCATATACATGCAGGTGAATCTTTAAAAAACTCCAGTAAAGCTTATTTCAATTCATAATAGTAACACTAACAGGCAAACTTAGCAAAAAAATTATGTATTACTGTTCATCATAATGGAATAGCACAAAATGTTGAGTCGACAATCGAATTAAATAACCAGAACATTAAAATGATACGAGTAAAATTCTGGCACAGGAAAGCGCGTTAACTATAAACCAACTTCTAGAGAATATCTGAAAAGCTTGAATACATTGATTCAAAGGAGAGAGTCTAACCAGAGCATTTAAATAAACATTTTCTTATGAAAATCCTCTAGTAAAATAGATAATACAGACAATTTTGTAAAAACATTTGTGGCAGGTACCCACAAGACAAGAGTTGTTTCTTACATTCTACCCATACATAATTAAGAGAAAATATTCACGAATTTCCTTATACAATACAGATCCAAGTCTGTTAAACATTTTTTTGTTAAAAGAAATACAAAGGTAGCCTTCGGAAATGAGGTAAAACCCCTCAGAGTACCTGGGAAATGAGAAGCATGTTAGACCAAGGCCGAGAGAGGTGCGAGAAGAATTGAAGAGTAAACCTTGAGCACATAGGGAAATGGAATGAGATTTACCCTGCACCCAGTAACAAAACAATTGAACCAATGAATAATGGTATGAAAGAGAAACCGAGAAATTTGATTTCGTATATCTTAAACCTTGAAATTTTCAACATAAGTGAATTGGAAAGCAAATCTACCTGTGTTATGGACTAATCCATCCACGAATTCTCGCCGATGGCACTGTGTAACCATATCAAGGCCGAGCCAAAGAAAAATGAGTATATGTCATAATAACCAGTAAGAAATCAAGTGGAAAGTAATAAAGCCGAAGCTGCTGAGACATGGGAAGAATTTAGTTTTACCCATGTAGTTTGCAAAGAAAACTCCTGCTTTAATAGTAAGGATTGATTAGGGTCGAGCATAGTCACGAGCCTGAAATTATAGAAGCACCAAGTGCTCAATACTTCCTCTATAGGTGTAATGTTGGCGGAAGCGAAACCCTCTTCTGTTACTTAGTTTGCAGGAAGCAGAGTCGGAACAAGGTTGAAGGCCGACAACTTGCCAAATGAAAAATCGAACTAGAGAGCAAAGACTCATAACCCGAAACATCCAAGTGGTAAATGAAACTAGGGTTTGGGCATGATTATCCATATGAGTTTCCTGCCTGAATATCAACCGTAGATTTGATCTAAGATCGATGGTAGGAGGATATACAGGTATCGTGGGGATCCGTGAAATTTAATTCGAGACCAACAACTGTTGTAAGGAATTATACATGTGTACTTTTCTCTTTAATTCGCAGGTTTTCCATTTAGACTTTGTACAAGACAGGTAGCTCTCATATTAATGGGTCTAATAAATGTTGTATCGTTGATTTGAGAGCGATCTTATATGTATAGTTCAAAACTTAAACATTATCCCGAAAAAGAAATATGAAAATTGCTATAAGGTAAGTCCATATCTGCCATAGTGTAATGTGGAGATGGGTTATGTAATAATGAAATCATCTTGGTAAATAAAATAGTTACTATTGCTTAGTAATTTATTTTATTTTATTTTTATTTTTATTTTTATTATTATTATTATTATTATTTATTTATGTGGGTATGTTTAGATGTGACAAGTGGTATTAGAGCAGCGTTTCTACGCTGGGACCCTAAGGGTCGACTAACGATGAAGCTGTGTATGTGACTAATGCACAGAGAAAGAAAATGAGAAGAGGATTAGCATCATAACCACCACAAGATGCTGGGGAACCTCAAACACAACCAGTGATGAACCCAGAAATGTGGGTTCAATTAAGTGTCGAACAACATCAAAAAACTAGTCAGTTTCTTGAGGAACAACAACACCAAACCAGTTTCCTGTTGAATATTGTGCAACAATTGCAGGAGGAAATGGTACGTGTTCGAAAGGATAATAAGAGATTACTACAAGATCAGGAGAAGATATTAAAGAGTCTGTCAGACAAACAAAACCAGGAGATAGAACATCCAAGTACAGACAGAGGTATGCAAGATGAAGAAGAACATCAAACAAAAAATAACACCACAGACAGATTGGAGAGAAGTCTGTCCCAACGAAGCAAAAACAAAAATTTCAACGAAGCAGAATCTGGCAATGTGTCAGTTCAGCAAGAGATTAAGAAATAGAAAGTAGAACTGCAGGGGGAATTTCGAAGTATGAAACCACCAACATTTTATGGTGAGGCTGAGGAGGTGGCGGAAACATGGTTAATTAACATGAACAAGTACTTTCAGGTATATGAATATAACAACAACTTGAAGGCCAGATTAGCTATATATCAGCTAAGAGAAAAAACTACTTTGTGATGGGAAGAAGTAAAGAATGTGCATAGTATTGAAGAACAACATGTCACCTGGGAATTGTTCCAATAGTACTTTAAAGACAAGTATTTGACAGAGAGATTCTATGACGAAAAAGCTAAATAATTTCATGATTTAAGGCTCAGACAAATGACCATGGATGATTATATCATCAAGTTCACCTCCCTGTTACGATATGTCCCATATCTTCGAGAGGAAAAGGATAAGGTGCAAAGGTTTCTGAGTAGTTTACCAACACACATGAAGGAGTGAATAGAATTTTTAAACCCCCGGACCATGGATGAAGCCATTCGTAAAGCGCGAATGTGTTATCAGTAGTCCAAGGCCAAAGGGGAGGTTGGTAAAAATTGGCAGCCAAAGAAAGGTCAGAAAAGTAATTCCAATTTCAAAGGCAAAAAAAGTGGTAACTTTAAAAGTTCAGCATGAAATCCTACTAGCAAACAATTTGGTAGGAATCACCAAAGAACCAGATGGCCAATAGAAGAAAAGCCTACCGAAGCGTCCAGTAAACCTAAGCAAGGTCAGATTACTAAACCACCTCTACAGTGCTGGGGATGTGGGGAGGCACGCTATTACAAAAACTATCCACAGTGAATCAGAAATGATGCAGTGGAAAATTTACAGGAAGCCTCTACAGTAGGTGATGTAGCGCGGAACATACCTCGTATCAATGCAGCTTTGGAAGACCAGTAGGCCGATTATCAACCCACAATGATTGGACTAGAAGGTAAATTACTAACTAAACCTGTTTCTATTTGGGTAGATCCTGGAGCAAGTCTAAGCTATGTTAGTCCCAAAATAGTGGAAATTTTTAATTTGAAAGAACATAAATTTAAGAGTTCATGGTTAGTACAACTAGTTACCGGAGCAAAACGAAAAGTAACTGCCAAGATTCCAAATTGTATTCTGGAAATTTCAGAACAAAAGTTACAAGTAGATCTGAATATCCTACCATTGGGGTCCTATGATGTGTTTCTAGGCATGGATTGGTTAGAAAAGCATTGGACCTTGGTAGACTGTAGGGAAAATATTATCTACTACAGAATGCAGGATGGCACATATAAATAGATTCAAGGAATCAAAAATCCATTGCAGATACGCCCAATTACAACGTCCCAAATGAGTAAGTGTATAAGAAAAGGATGTCAGCTGTATGCAATTTAGGTAGGGTATGCAGATTCAAAGGAAAATTCGCCCTTAATGGAAGATATACTAGTGGTACAAGAATTTCTGGATGTCTTTCCAGAAAATATTCCTGGTTTACCACCAAGGAGAGACATTGATTTCACCATAGAGTTGCTGTCAGGAGCTTCTCCGGTGTCAAGGGCTCCTTACAGAATGAGCGTGCCAGAGCTGACTGAGCTGAAAATGCAGCTGCAAGAACTGTTGGATAAAGGTTATATTTGTCCAAGTGTGTCCCCGTGGGGAGCACCAGTTCTATTTGTAAAAAAGAAAGATGGGACCATGCAAATGTGCATGGACTACAGGCAGCTCAATAAGTTAATGGTAAAAAACAAGTACCCTCTACCAAGAATTGATGATTTATTTGATCAAGTAAAAGGAGCCACGATGTTTTCCAAGATATATTTAAGATCTGGATATCACCAGATTCGAATTAAGGATGAAGACATTTGCAAGACAACATTTCGTACCAGGTATGGACACTACGAATTTGTGGTGTTACCCTTTGGATTGATGAATGCACCAGCAACCTTTATGAGGTTAATGCATGGAATATTTCATCCTTTCTTGGATAATTTCGTACTTATATTTATAGAAAATATTTTGATATATTCTAAAAATCAGGAAGAGCATAAGGAACATTTGAGGCTTGTCCTGGAAATGTTAAGAAAGCATCAACTGTACGCTAAGTACAACAAATGTGATATATTTAAAATAGAAATACAGTATCTAGGCCACGTTATTTCAACAGAAGGAATCACTGTTGATCCCGAAAAGATCAAAAAAATCATGGAATGGCGGGTACCCCAGAACGTGGCTGACATTAGATCCTTTATGGGACTAGCTGGGTACTACCGAAGATTTATCGAAGGATTTTCCAGAATTACTTTTACCATTACTTCCTTGCAGAGGAAAGGAAAAGTTTTCAAGTGGACTATTGAATGTCAAAGCAGTTTTGAAAAGTTGAAACAACTTTTGACTACTGCACCTATGTTAAGAGTGGCTGACCCAAGCAAATAATTTGAAGTTTGTACCGAAGCAAGTGAAGAAGGAGTTGGGGCAGTCTTATCCCAAGAAGGCAAAGTGGTAGCGTACAAATCTAGGAAGTTGAAAGATCATGAAAAAAGGTATTCAACGTATGATATGGAATTAACAGCAGTGGTACATGCACTCCGGGTATGGAGGCACTATTTGCTGGGTAAGAAATTCGTGTTAAAAACAGATCATAGCAGCTTGTCTAGTTATTTCAAGCAAGCAGATTTAAATTCAATACAAGCAAGATGGAATGCTTTCCTAAGTGAGTTTGACATGGATATTCAGCATGTCAAAGGAAAATAAAACTGAGTATCTGATTCTCTAATTAGGAAATTACATGGTATTTATGAGCTATATTATAATTAGCTGGAAAGTATATTTCCAGAACAAATAAAGGAGCAAGTGAAAAAATATCTCGAATACTAGTTTTTGTGGCAACAAATGGAAGAAATCTAAAAGCAAGGAGGCACAACTGTGTATGGAATCAATGAAGATCAAATGTTAACTTTCTGAGGTAAAGTGTATGTGCCTAACCGTGTGAATTTGAAAGAGTCGATAATGAATGAACATCATCGCAACAATTAAGCAAGTCATCCAGTATATCAGAAAAATGTTGACTGTAATTAGAAAGATATTTTTCTGGCCTGGTATGCATAAAATCATTGCTGAATATTTAATTAAGTGTTTGGAGTGTCAGCAGGTGAAGGTAGAGCATAAACATCCTGCAGGATTATTGCAGCCCATACCAATACCCGAATGGATGTGGGAGGTCATATCCTTAGAATTCATTATGGGCTTACCGCGGACCAGAAGACAAAACGATTCCATAATGGTGGTGGTGGACAAATTGAGTAAATATACACATTTTATACTAGTACATTCTACTTATAAGACTGTACAGATGGCCGACATATTCATGAAAGAGATCTTCAGACTACATGGAATTCCTAAAACAAGTATCTCAGACCAGAATGTCAACTTTACCTCTACCTTCTGGAAGACATTGTTTACAGGATTGGGAACTCAAATAAAATTTAGCACAACCTATCATCCCCAGTCTGACGGGAAAACGGAGTGAGTAAACCAGGTATTGGAAGACATGTTGTGCATGTATATAATGCAACAGCCAACTAAATGGGAAGACTATTTACACCTGGCCGAATTTGGTTATAATAATGGCTACTAGGAATCCCTGAAGATGAGTCCTTTTGAGGCCTTGTATGGGAGTCAGTGTCGTAAACCCATAAACTGGAGTAGGCCCGAGACGAAATTAATGTTGGGACCCAAAATGCTTGCTGAAATGGAATTAGAAGTAAAAAGGATAAGACAAAATCTTAAGGCTGCACAAGATCAGTAGAAGATCTATGTGCATAAAAAAAGGTCTTATCAAGAATTCGAAGCGGGGGACCATGTGTACGTAAGAATCAAACCCAAGAGGAGCACATTACGATGGACCTCTTGTGCCAAATTGGCCCCCAAGTTCTGTGGACCCTTCCAAATTTTGGAAATGATAGGACCTGTGGCCTATCGTCTGGGCTTACCCGGTCACATTCGAGTGCATAATGTATTTCATGTATCCCTGTTGAAGCGTTACATGCATGATTCAAAGCACGTAATTCATTGGAACATATAGAGATAGGATAGAAATACAAGTCTTAACTCGCAATATGATTTCCTTTGTGAAAAATTGACAAGAAATTTTGCTGTTACAGGTAGAGCTGGATAGAGAGTTCCTGGTTGAGCTGCAACGCATACTTGACCGAAGGGAAATCATGCTTCAAAAGTGAGTTATCACCCAGGTTAAAGTGCAATGGAAGAACTTCGACTCGGATGAGGCTACTTGGGAGGATGAAAGATTCGTAAAGGAAGCCTACCTAGAGCTTTTTTCAGAGCTAGAGTGAAAACACCGAGGACGGTGTTACTTCCAGGGGGGAAGTTGTGACAGCTACATTTGCTACTAATTAGTTGGTTAATTAGTCAAGTGATTTTTATATATTTGTTAAGGAATAATTGAGACAATTTATGTTATTTATTTTATTTTAATTAATAGCATTGTTATGGAAAATAAGCTAGATAAAAAGTAAATAAAAATTTGATGGTAAAATGTTTTCCAAGAATTGGAAGTGGTTGGGGACAGTTGGAAAAAATTACCTGCTCCTCTGAGGATAAAAGGTTATCCCAGTGAGGAGTAGGGGTTTTGTTCTGGTTTTGGAGGAAGGAGTGTGGAATTTTCTAGAGCTGGTAGAGACCAGTGGAAAAACACTCAAAAAGAAACCTGAAACTAATTTTCTGGTGCTAGCTGGACTGGTTGTCCTAAGGTCATAGTAGAAAAGAATCCATTGTTAACCTGTACCAATACAGAAATTGGAGCATGGGGGTAGGAGAAGGACGTAATCGCCTCTCCTAAAGGTTGGCAGGACCATAGCTAAAATCTGCTAATCAGATAAGTAAACTTTATGTATTTCTATTTGGTTTCTTTAACTGCAGAAGGAAATTCGTTATATATATATATCATGACTTCTGTAAAGATTTAGTAACAGTAATTCTGTTTAGATAGTATTAAAATTCTGAAGCTATGCTCACAGAAGGAAACAACTGTAACATTTCTGGAAACTCTGCAGTTATGCAAATAATAGATGAATAATATTTATTTCTGTAAACTATGTTAGTGACAGAAGGACTGCAAAAATATACTTAGATATTTGAAATGATGTAAAGAAGGTTGTTATAGATAAAGATTGTAACTGTGCTTCTCTATTATTTTTATATTGTTAACTGAATTGCTGGGAATTTGTCAGTGAAAGAGAAACTTCATAAATAAAGTAGAGAAACAGAAATCGAAACTTTCGGTTAAGTTTAAAGTGAAAGCTTCGAGAGAATATTCAGGCTGTTGATCTTGGGTTTGGATAAAAACCCTACCCATGATACTTCATCCATATAATTAAAACTAAGCACAGACACTAAGATAGGTGGTCCGGTCACCTTAACTAAGTCGAACAGTACCATATTCGAACTGAAATAAATATCTATCTTAAAAAACAAACAGTTTAGAGAAATATGATGAAAGGAAAGATTTAATACCATTATTATGCAGGTTACAATAATCTGTGCATTCTCTTATTGCAGAAGTAGTCTTTCTAAAACATGAACTCATGGTCGAAACATACCATCCTCATAGGCTATAAATATACAGACTATAGATGCATTGGTAAAGCTATGAAAAAATACTTCTTAGACAATGAGGTGACATTAAAATTATACAGTCAAGATTAATAGAGTTATTCTTGGAAAACCCATAATGGAGAAATAAATGAGTGAACCTGTTATGACAGTTCAAACGAAAATATTTACAAGCATGAAATCATATACATGCAGGTGAATCTTTATTAAACTCCAGTGAAGCTTATTTCAATTCACAATAGTAAAACTAACAGGAAAACTTAGCAAAAAAAATTATGTATTACTGTTCATCATAATGGAATAGCACAAACTGTCGAGTCGACAATCGAATTAAATACCAGAACATTAAAATGATACGAGTAAAATTCTAGCACAGGAAAGTGCGTTAACTATAAATCAGCTTCCATAGAAGATCTGAAAAGCTTGAAGACATCGATTCAAAGGAGAGAGTCTAACCAGAGTATTTAAATAAACATTTTCTTATGAAAATCCTCTAGTAAAATGGATAATACAAACAATTTTGTAAAAACCTTTGTGGCAGGTATCCACAAGAGAAGAGTTGTTTCTTACATTATACCCATACATAATTACAAGAAAATATTCACGAATTTCCTTATACAATACAAATCCAAGTCTGTTAAACATTTTTCTATTAAAAGAAATACAAAGATAGCCTTCGGAAATTAGGTAAAACCCCTCAAAGTACTTGGGAAATGAGAAGCATGTTAAACCAAGGCCGAGAGAGGTGCAAGAAGAATTGAAGAGTAAACCCTGAGCACAGAGGGCAATGGAATGAGATTTACCCTGCATCCAGTAACAAAACAGTTAAACCAATGAATAATGGTATGAAAGAGAAACAAAGAAATTCGATTTCGTATATCTTAAACCCTGGAATTTTCGACATAATTGAATTGGAAAGCATATCTACCTGTGTTATGGACTAATCCGTCCATGGATTCCCGCCGACGGTGCTGTGTAACCATATCAAAGCCGAGCCAAAGAAAAATGAGTATATGTCATAATAACCAGTAAGAAATCAAGTGGAAAGTAACAAAGCCGAAGCTGCTGAGACATGGGAAGAATTTAGTTTTACCCATGTATCTTGCAGAGAAAACTCCTCCTCAATAGTAAGGATTGATTAGGGTCGAGCGTAGTCACGAGCCTGAAATTCTAGAAGCGCCGAGCGCTCAATACTTCCTCTACAGGTGTAATGTTGGCGGAAGCGAAACCCACTTCTGTTACTTAGTTTGCAAGAAGCAGAATTGGAACAAGGTCGAAGGCCGACAGCTTGCGAAATGAAAAATCGAACCAGAGAGCAGAGACTCATAACCCAAAACAGCTAAGTGGTAAATGAAACTAGGGTTTGGGCGTGATTATCCATATCAGTTTCCTGCTCGAATATCAACCGTAGATTTGATCTAAGATCGACGGTAGGAGGATAGAGAGGTATCGTGGGGATCCGTGAAATTTAATTCGAGACCAACAATTGTTGTAAGGAATTATACACATGTACTTTCCTCTTTAATTCGTAGGTTTTCCAGTTAGACTTTGTACAAGACAGGTAGCTCTCATATTAGTGGGTCTAATAAATGTTGTATCGTTGATTTGAGAGCGATCTTATATGTATAATTCAAAACTTAAACATTAACCCGAAAAAGAAATATGAAAATTGCTATAAGGTAAGTCCATATCCGCCATAGTGTAATGTGGAGATGGGTTATGTAATAATGAAATCATCTTGGTAAATAAAATAGTTACTATTGCTTAGTAAAAATATTTTTTTATTTTTTATTTTTTATGTGGGTATGTTTAGATGTGACATAGATGGTGATCGATGTACCGTGCATTTCGTGATGTGAAGGTTACTGGTTTGAAATTTCATGGGAAAAAATCCAACCATGATAAGGGTTGGTATGGCCTAGGCCTAGTGCGTTCATGATTTTGACGACTTAGATGCCCCTGGATTGTAGTTTCTCAAGCCAAAGATTAAGAGTGCAATCATCTTAAGTCTCACACCACTTAATAAACAAGGAAAATACATTTGAAGTCATTAAAACAAATTATCTCATAAAAATTTATATTATCAAATTCAAATAAAAAAAATAAAAACATAAAATAATTAGACTTTACCCATATATGTGGTGATAAAAATAATATAATATATTTTAATATTTTAAGTTCATTGCTATACAATAAATGTTAATTGTACTAAGAAGTGCTTTATAGTAAATGTCAGTATGTACTAAGAAGTGCTTTATTATTCAATATAAGAGAGATATTGTAGTAAAATGTTAAATCAATGAGGTGTTAAATGTTAAAAAGATTAATAATAACTTCATTCACATATTATGAAGAAAACGTAATAATTGGTAAATTAATAAATATTAAATCTTAAAAAAAAATGAAAATGGTTCAATTCCTATATATATATATATATATATATATATATATTTATTCAAATTTAAAAATATAATATAAATTCAAATTTAAAACATTAAATAATGGAGTTGTCTTTAGTGCGACTTTTTGGAGTTAAAAAACCAGTTTAAATAACAAAAACCAAGATTTTACCTCAAAAATTTTCACCAGATTCCAGCACCCTCGAAAACCCCTAGGGTACTTCGATTGTGCAAGGTTAGCAATCAAATTTCTCTTTTCAATAAATTCCTGCCAGATTTTAGAGAAATTACACCAGAAAAAACCACCGTAAAAGCCTTCAAAAAGTCGCACTAAAGACTACTCGTTAAATAATTTGAAAGAAGGAAATTATTGAATTAATTGAAGAAACTACAAAGAAGAATGTAATTAAGGAAAACAACAAACATTTTCAAGTAAGGTTTTGTGTTTCTGCTGCAAATTGCATATTATCATTTAATATGTATATAAAAAAACATAATCGTAAGAGAAATAATATATTGTTACGAGCTTCACATTGAAGTCCATTCCAATACTTCTATTTGAATAACATTGATACTATTCCAGTAAGTCCAGGCTATTGGGGCTCTGTGCGCATGGGGATTGGGAGAGTGAATTCTACCCAGACCCGAGCAATGGGCATCGACACCCCCTCTGTCAATTTAGAGGGTGGGAGGGACGTCAAGAGAGAGGCCAAGAGATTAAAAGGAGGAGGGAACTCTTGGGGGGATGGGGATAATTGCTGGGGTGCGTGCAACCACCAGGGACAGGGAGTGGTAGATAGTAAGTAGGGTATGAGGGAGAGGGGTCCGCAATGGGAAGGGCATGGGAGAAGTACTGAGAAGATATCCCCGGGGCACCTTTGTTCTATTAACTGGGATGCATGGACCTTTGATCTCTTTCATTATTTGGAATCACACCTCCGTTTGATTCTGTGGAGAGGTCACCTAATCGAAAACCTGATCAAGGATTGTGGGATTGCTCACACCAAGAGTCCTGCAGTACGCAGCTGCTCCAAGAGCCTTGCTGCTCATGGTCGTGGCCAGAAGGATAAAGGGAAGGCAATAAAAGGCCAACCCAGCTCCCCCCCCCCCAAAGCAAGCCTAGAGGTTGGAGGCCTGCAATCGACGTGATCCAAGAAGCAGCAACAACTTACCATGAAAACACAGCAGAGGAGATCCAAAAGCTCATCGAAAAGTGGAAAGCAAAAATAAATAGAAATGCATAGACAAAGATGGATACTGAGGAATGGAGAGCTTTAATACCGGATCTGAGCCAAACCAGAGGTAGACTAACACAATTCAAACAAACACTGTATATTTATTGGTCTATGAAGAGCATCCTTGGCAAAGCCTTGGAGCGGATTTTTATGAGCTCGGTGGCATTAGCCCAAGACTTCCTAGATTATAGAGTTTGATAAGATCAAGTTCCAGCTGAGGAAACAGGATGGGTGCCTTGAGCGTATTGATCATCGCCTCCTATGTATTTCCAAGCCTTTCGAGTAGGCTGACACCTCGGTCCAGGATCCGACACCAGTGGAGTTGGCCTCGGTTCTAGATGAGGTTGAGTAGTTTATGGTTGTTTAAATTTGTCTTTTTGCTTAATAGTTACACACGGCTAGCATTTAAATTTCATGTGTTTAGTAAATATGGTAGTCAATCTGTAAACAACTGTATATGTGTGAGTATCTAGGCTATGTTTTCTTGGTTGACAGAGTCAATACATTATTTTTTTGGATGACATACCACACCATCAGGTGACCAACATAATCAATTTCCCGCTCAGGGCAGGTTGAGGCCACCAAACTGGTAAGTATGGCTGTATATTGTTTATAAAATGAATGAAAAAGGAGTACTACCAAGCTTACAAAAAAAAGAGTCTAGGTGTAAAATAATTTTGTGAGAAATTTTCATATGAAATTAAATAGAAGCATTGTTGTAAAAAAAGATTAGGAGGAATGACACTATGTGAAAATGTTTAAATCCTCCATTTGAATTCATATTTAATAAATAAAGTTAAAGCGTTGACTTTTTGCAAGTTATATTATCGAGTGACATCACATCTGTTACATCCCCACAACCTATTTTACTCAATGAGCACATGGACCCTATACTTATCAACTACCCATAGCTTATTGTTATTATACTTATACTTTCATCTTTATAGCAATAATTAAGCTGCATTCAAAGAGAATCATTGATAGTGAATCATCAAATACCATCCTAAGATGAGCTAAGTCTAAAATCATGTGAAGGAGAAAAAATAGACATTGTTGGCTTAATATATGTTTCCCATGGACTCCCATTTATTAATGACAAAAGTGACATGATGAGAAACATTATTGGAATTATCACAACCAAAGTGATGCCCATCGTCTATTTTACAACCCACAAAACTAACATTCAATCTAGCTCTTTTGATAGGAGCATCCCAAAGTTTCTCAATGTAATAATAATTCTAAGCTGCATTGCCCTTTTTATCTAAAATATTTTCATGCTTCTCCATTTAAACTAAAAAAAAATTTGTGAAACAATTAATCGACCACCCAAAACTGTACTAATCCAATGTAAAAAACCAATTCAATGTTCACGTAGAGATTGAAATATACTAATCCAACGTAAATAAGTAATTCAATGTTCACATAGAGATCCACATAAATTCCATTGAACCAACATTTAAAAGTCAACATAGATCTCTCAGCGAAAACAATACTAATTCGTTTTACATTCAATGTAGGAAGTAGAGGAGGTTACACCAGTTGTGGCATGCTCTCCCTGCCATGACCCAAAATGACAGACTATGCTAAATCATCAGTACAACACATGTCAAGATGGCGGTGCCACCTATTGTGGTGGGTGGGAACTTTAATGCACCCTTTTACGTGCACTTTTCCACATCATTTTCAGGTGGTTTTTGGATAATGTTGTTCAGACCCATTGTGTGGGAAATCAACTGCCTTGATGCTTGTTCAACTGACCTCCTTCCCTGGTCCATATTGAATTCTATTAATGTGTTGTTGAGCTTATGTCATTGTTTCATTTGGTTCATGGAGGATTTACCATGGTTTTTGTGGTGGTTGATGTGTTTTTGTTTCATGGAGTGTTGCTCCATGCTCGCCACATACCTACGATTGGTTTTTTTCGTCTGCAATGGAACCTGTGGGAGACTTCAATCGGTTCAGTGGTGGACGCAAAGGTTTCATGATCCAATGGGTTTTCATGAATGTAAGTGTGCTTTTAGCCGATTCTCTCCATGAATTTCATAGGGGTTTTTGAAGTTTTCTCTCTATTTAATTTCTATTGTAGGTAAGCTTTGTCGAGGTGTTGGGGTTTGGCTGACTATTGCAGTGGTGTTTGGGCATAACAAGCTTTGGTGAGGTGTTCGGGTCTGGATGACTATTGCAACGACATTTGGGCTTGGCGGTGGCTTCGTGGTTGGCTCTCCTGTAAAATTGTCATTGTGTTTACCAAGACATCCAACCTGCTGGGAATTATTGTCCATTGAGCGAATTCTTATGTGGGTTTTGGTGCATTTCTCATATTTTTTGTGGGTTTTTGTCTATGTGTGTTATGTGAACTTCTGCCAGATTTTGTCTATGGGTGTTATGTGAACTTCTGTGCGTTTTTTGTGTGTGGGTATTATGTGAATAAATTTACAGAAATTGATTAATTTTTACCGAAATTTTACAAAAACATTTAGCCACAATAATTACATTTTTTTGTTTTTGCTTTTTGTAACAGATTATTTGCTTTTGTTGTTGTATGAGAGTTTTCCCCTACTCTAGTTTAACTTCAGATTATTGTAGCATGGTAACCATTTAGGAATAGCCAAAAGCGAACGCCGGCACGAAGATCTGATATGTTCCCCTGGATCCACACCTTAGGAGTTGGAGTTAGGTATTGAGTAGTGAAGTGCTGGTGGTCAGAGTTATTTGTTTGTCCCCCTTGGAAATAATAGGTAGCCGCTTTATTGGGTTGTACCCGTACCTGTCTTAACCCGTTAATCTAACGATTAGCTTAACTATAAGCTCTGACATATGAACCAAGTGGAATACCTCATCTTATTGTAGCATGGTAATTGATGCAAGAGCATATTCTCTCCTAAACAATTATTTTGTTGATCAAACCTTAGGGTGTTGATATTTTCCCAAGGAATGGGCTTCTTTCTATAATTATTGTAAATTTCCTTACAGTTCTAAAAGATTTTAAGATAGTGTAGAGTGTGAGTTTTGAGTTAATATAGCTTAATGCAATAACATAATGTTTATTATATATAACACTTAATATATTATATAATAAAGATTAGCATTTAATCCATGGATAATCACAATTTACCAATACCAATGTGAGTTTTAGACCATCACAACTCCTCACAATCACCACAATTGAACCTACAGAGCATGACAATCGTCTTTGTTCCCTACTGTTATTTCTTCATGAGGGCACTCATATGTCAATTGGTTAGTTACAAAATACACTCATGAGGAGAGGCCAGGGATATGGTGGCAACTTGACACTATGCTATGCTTTCTCAACACTACATTTCCTGTAGAATATTTAACCCTATCCTTAATATAATAATGTTAATGGTGACTTCAAACCAAGGGTTCACCTGTCACCATGGTTTCTATGCGTTGCATTCTTTATTAATAGCCTTAAATGACCATATGTCATCTGTGCTCCACAGCAAAATGGTAGAACCTATTTATCATTACGTACATGACATAAGCTCAAGCCTCAATCAACTACAAGACATAAGCTCAAGCCTCAATCAACTAAAAATGGCTACGCCACATAATTGATTTTCTAGATTACAGGCATCTATGCCAAACTGAAATGGGGATCAACTTCTCATGGCCTCAAACAAGCTTCGTTTTTTAATTGTATAATATAGATTTATGTCACAATTTTGTAGGTTTCAATACAAATGAAAATTAGTTTGAGAGTCAACGTTGTTTGTTTTTTTTGTGGATGTCTATGGGTGTTTTCCAGATTATTTCTTCACTTGTTGATATGTTAATGGTGATTCCACTTACATTATAACTTTTTCAATTGTGATCAAAATTTAACGGCTCCTAATGTTTGTGTCATGACTTCTTATGGCACATTCTCTACTCAGTTAGATCCATTTTGCATACAACATTTAATTTTAGCCCGAACTGTATTAACAACTATTTGTTCTTCTAATTTGTAGAGGAATGTTGCTATTTTTTCATTCTTTTTATTTAATACTGAATTAAAACTAGCCACAAGCGAGTATCATTTTTGTGGCTATAAGTGCACAATTTTTCTTTTTTCTAATTTGGGAAAATTTTGGCCACAAGCCAAAGGACCTATGCTCCAACAAATAGTTTCAACCATTGGTTATGGAGTTTCGAACTTGAGTGAGCAAAGAATTTTCCAAACAATCCGAATAGAAAGGAACAAAATCGATATAGGGTGAAATGTAATTGAATAATATGAGTGTGATGAATGATACAACTACTCGTGAAATTAGAATTACCATTGAAAGGACACAATGGTTGGAGACTTATATATATATGCGTCTATGTGTGTGAAAGGCATGGATTTGTGAATATAACAAGTTATGTTGCATTTCCATTATGATGACCAATGTTAATGACTAAGACAAGTTATTCTAATAAGAGTTTCCATTTGAGCTAATAAAAGCCTTGTGTTAGGAATAAAAGGATGTTATAACTAGTGTATGTTCTATCTATACTTCATACATGACTGATAAGTTAGTATGTTCTATCTATACTTCATACATGACTAATAAGTTACATCCTTGAGCTTAGTCTAATTTGGTATGTAAAGGAAGAACACAATCTAATTGATTTGGTATGTAAAGGAAGAACACAATCTAATTGCATTTTGAGTGAGGATTTCTCCATTCCAATAGTATATGAATGTATATTCTACAATTGATTTAGATTACAATGCCACAAACAATATGGAATGCTATGACCTAGGATTTAATCCAAAATGGCCATGTAACAAAGGAAATCCTTACAAAATCCACAAAATCCACATCACGACGTGGTTACACCAAAAAAATAAGACACCCTTATTCTTGATAGCCTCCAAAATCTTTGTTTCCCAAGCTTATTGAGTTGCCTGCTTAATCCAAGTAGGTCGACCTACCTAAGAATGGTTGATTAAGATGTGTTGGATGACCTACCTAAGAATGGTTGATTAAGATGTGTTGGAGTGCTACCATATGATTGAGTCCAATTTTCAGCTTGTAGCCATGGAGGAAATGATTAACCACAATTCACACTTCTGCTACTAACCCCTGCATTAAGGTGTCTGATAATCATACATAGGATTGACACATCCACTAGTAGGAATATGGAAAGCGGGAAAGCCCCACTTGGATGCTTATGAGGTCTTGGTATAATGGTGTATTATCTACAATGTGATCCAATGTGTTTGACATCATCCTACTTTTCTTGACTGTGCTTGCATCACTTTCAACTCTATTTGTCATCCCTTGTTCTTTTTGAAGGAATGGTCGAGCCTTTCTTGATTCCTTTTTCCGCATTGTCAATTTTTTTAATGGTCCTTCTCTTGCCTTACTTTCTCTCTTTCGAGCCTTTCCTCTGCTCAAGTTCTACTAGAACAATCCTTGCTTCCTTCTTTTCCTTGGCTAAATCCTTATTTTTTTGATTTAGATCTTGAACTTTTCAAGTTTCTTTTGTTCAAACTCAACTAATAGTTTTATATAGTCTTCTGAGGTGAGTAACTGTGAACTTCGACCTAAACGAATACATTATGTTGTTCATTGCCTTCTTTTCACTGATACTCTCTCTACTAGTATATTTAGTAACCAACCAAGTAACTGCTCCTTCCTTGACACTTTCTACTCCTTGCTTGACAATTTCCTTTCAATATATGGGACAATTGATTGAACTCTATTGTTCTCTTCATCTGGTTCTTAATTTTGTACAATATCTTCTTCCAATGATCCATTCTCCATATAAAATTGAACAATTTCATTATTCAATCATGTTGGTTGTGAAGGCATGTTAATGATTTCTTCATTGGTTCTTGAGACATTATTTTTGTTCATATTCATCATGGCTTCTTCCATCTATGATGGTGGGGTTACTTGGCTTGGCAATATCAATTACTCATTGTTGCTTCCTAGTGCATGATCACCTATAAATATATTCATATCAAAATTTCCATTTTCAACCACGTTCTCATTTTCATTTGCGTGATCAACAGAGTCATTAAGAATATCACATTGAGAAGTTACACGTGCTTTAGTTGGTATAACCACATCCATGTTACTATCAATTGGTTCATGACTATATTGTGTTTCACTTACATGTTCATCATCATCGACATAGAAGTGTCCTTGAGAGAGGGATATCATATTATTTGTTGCAATTGCATATTCCTATCCATCCACATCTTCTTGGGCATCAACATGTGCTTGGACATCCCCTTATTCTTGGCCATCCACATCAAATGCCTTGCTACAACCAGTATCATGCATAAGAGCATCATAATTTAGTGTCCAAATTCCAACCCTACTAAACTCAACCTTGAGATTTGAAGGTATCAGAGTCCTTTTAAAGGCTTTACTTGCAAGCTCAATTAGTTAAAATCTTTTCACCTCCACCATTGGATTCTTTTCCATCTATGAAGCTCACTGATCTAGATCTTAGGAGGGGCGAAGATATAGGGGATATGTGTTGGGCCAATTAATTGTTCCTAAAAAAGACCAACTAATTGCTACACATTAATTTATCAACCTGAGGTTTTGCTTTTTTATTTCAAGGCTATCAACGCTGTTTGTGCAAGACGAATGCATATATGACTAGTTGTTATGATCCTATTGAAAATCAAGACTACAATATTTAAACAAATCGACTCAAGGCACAATATCTAATTATCATAAACTATCCAAATTATTAACTTTTACAAATTTATGAAGGAACAAAAAAAGAAAACATACTAAACAACAAGTTGTTTCTTAGGGAACAACAACTACAAAGTAAAAGGACAACACTAAGAAATCATACTACCTAACAACAATTAAACAAACGAAATAACAATCTATGATAATCTACAAGAAACAAAAGAAAGGAACACTGCCTCTTAATGGATTAACTACAACAATTCTATTCTATCCAATAAACCAGATTCAAAACAAAGCATGCAATTTAACAAATTAGTAGCGAGAAATTCAAACAATTATGCAAGCATAAATAACTAGAACAAAGGAATCAAATGTTATTTTAATGATACAAGAGAAGACAATGTTGTTTCCAGGATCAGGCCCAAATCCAAAATTGAATTGCCTTGCGGAAAATTCCATACAATAAACTAAATCTGCGTAATATGTACTTACATTCAAATTGCAGAGAAACCTATTACAATTAATGCAGTCATAGTCTGAGCTTGTTTCAAAAAAAAATATTACAAATTGAGCAACCCTTTCGAGGTTCAACACCAATTTTTATATCGTAACAGTAAAAGATAAAGATCAAAGAATCTATTTTTAATAATGAGTGATCTTGAGGATTGAAATATTCTCAGGATGCTCGTTTAAGTTACACTGATCTTAATGTGTTCGAAAATCTAGGTCGAGAGGTCATGCTGAAATAATTTGTTCCAAACAGGGTGTAACATCTCAAGGCTTACGTGATATTCTATGCCCATTCCAGGAAACAACATCAAATATCAATGTGTCAATAGATTCCTCTCCAATAATGAGGATATATTTGTTATAAATAACACTTTATTGATAAAATTCGTTTAGGAAATAATAAAATGATAAATGTGTATAGAATACTACTAAAGTCCCTACTATACTAATTAACATAACTTAATTTCACGAAAGTCTACAAAAAATGGTATGAAAACTAAGAAGTAAGACAAAGAAAATATGAAAAATATGAGGCCCAACATCACCCCCCAACTGAACTTTTTTCATGACCTCATGCAAATAAATGATTAACGTGTAGGACAGTCAAGGAGTAAGCTTCATAAGCTTCTTCTCCTCTATTATTGAACCCATTTATTTTTCGGATCTCTTCAAAAGCCACTACTTACCCGCTTTTGATAAGTCATAATCAAATTTTTAAAATGGCCAGGGATACCAGATCACGGGGGATCAATATCTGCATCCTATCCAGTGGCTACCTCTTTCCAACACCAAGTGGACATAGTCTTCTATTATAGCCATAACATACCAGAATTTATGATAACCAAAAGTTTCTTTGTTATTGAATTCATTTGGTAATGCCTGCCATATTTCCTTGGCTCCATGAAGAGACTCATCTATGATGTACTACAAATATCCCATTCCTGAGTGCAAGACATCATATTAGGTTTGTACAAGTGTAGGAGCAACACCAGGTTTCTGTATGAAAATGTTATGACAAATATGTGTGCGAAAGGGATTGTTTGGTTACCCTCTAACCCAAAGATCAAGGCCATGTTCTCGTCTCTGGAAGGTATGCTGAGCCTTTTCCCACTAACCTGGTTCTTGGAAAATGATATAAAATCGTGAAATTGAATATCTTCAATGAAAGGGATAGGATTTTCTTCTACATGTTCTTCTAAAAAGAAGTTATGCATATATAGCTCACACAAAAACTATTGTGTATACTCATCCTATTTTCGAAAAATAGAAATGAAATCTAGTACATTTCTAAACTCACGTGGTTGTCTAGATTGTGTTGATTTTACTTGAAGAAACTGTTGGGTGTGGAGCCTGATTTTCTTCTTGATTCAGAGATCCTTGTTTTAGCTGGATGTATACCCCAGGAAAATTGTACACCCTTACATGTGGGGAGGTGCGGGGGGGGGGCGGGCCAGTGGTCCCTCGGCGAGGTTTTCAAGGGCAGCGCCCCCGAAGCCAAAAATAGATGTAAAATTGCCTTGTAAAAGTATAGTAATTTCTAGTCAATCTGGGCTGTTCATTAGGCGGATGATCTGACGGTAGAAGTTATGTTTAGTTTAGGGTTTTTTGCCCTAGAAGGCAACCCCTTGCTTTTATGAGGGTATTGTATTGCGGCCGTGTATTGTATGTGTATTCTCTGAGCGGGAAATAGATAGGGAGACTGTGAGAGAGAACAGAGGATATTACAACGGATCTGCAGTAGGTTTTGTCTCTTCATTTTGCTGGATAATAGAAAGGAAGGACTCACTGTTCGAGGTGGACGTAGCCCAAACTGGGTGAACCACGTATATCTGTGTCTCTCTGGTTTTATATGTTTTGTGTGCTTGTATTTTCCGCATATTTTATGTGTTGCATTGCTCTGCAATATTTAATTTTCTAACAGAAACAAATATCGCTCAAGCAAATATAAAGCATAATTCAAGGTTGGGGACCTATGTGACAAGGCATATGAATAAATAGAGCAAATTTCCTTTGTTTTCTCTATGGCTTTCTTAAGGCGGTACTTTAAATCCTAGACTTCATTTTCAGATGCTCTTAGTTGTGCATATGACTCATCTTTTGTTGCTGTCAATGGTTTAAATCATTGGAGTAGCTCTTGATGTTCCCTTCGAGGCACTAATTCTTCCTGATATCTTGCTATGGTCTACTATTGTTCCTCAGTTTTATGCAGGACTTTAATGGAAGCTTCTACAATCAAGGGAGTATAGGGAGGCACCTCTTTCGTTTGTACCCATACGTCATTAAAAGTAAATGGAAAATCAGTCTGAATTCCTATTTCAGCAAGGATAGGAGGAATATCCATCACCTGTACCTCAGGGTCAGTCTAGGTTCCTTCTTCAACAACATCAAGAAAAAAACTTGCATGAGTGATGGCTTCATTAAGGACATATATAACATCAGTCTGGACTTCCATTTCCTGAGTTTCCTGCTTTCTTTTAGGCCTCTTCACATAATCTCTATGAAATTTCTTGCTACCATGTAACAAATTCTTTAGTTGTTGTACTTTCCTTTGCAGTTTCTTACTTTCTCCTTTTAAATTGTCAATTTGCTTCTGAATTTACGATTGCATTCCTGTCGCCGAGAGGTGTAGAATCAACATAAAAATTGTCTCAAATGGACACCGACAAGTTCTGCACCCCAAGGAATCTTTTTGATTCCCCTTAATATTCTCTAGGCATGGTTCCACCCTCTAGCCTTCTCGTGGTTCCGCTCCTACTCCTCCTGCTCTGCTGTAATATTCCCTTTTCAGGAGTATTTTTAAAACACAACAAGCTCTAACTAGAGATGGGCTGGGAGGGCATTTACCAGATATTTCACCTCTGAAAAGAGGATGAGATCTGGAAGCTATTTGGCCCTTTCCAGGCTTTGTCTGAGAGTACAACAATTGGTATAGAGATCTAGATGCAAAAGGGAAGAAACAAAATATTTGCAGTCAAACAATAGCGTATATATATAAATCATACACAGGTACTCAAGAAATCAGAGGACACTGAGCCATTTTATTAATCTTATAAATACAGAGGAGTACAATTGGAGATCAAGTGACAACATCTAATTTCTGCACAAGGCAGGTCGGGATCTATTCCCAGATTTGCTACACGATATGACTGCATGGCAGATCTGCGTGCGTGGGACTGCTGTGTCTCAGATCTGCGCCCCTGCTATCAGAAGCGGCTATGTCATTGCCTAGGCATAATCCCTTGCGGATTTGTGCTTTCCTCTGGTCGCTCTCGCCTCCACTGTCCGCGATCTACAATAAAGCGATCTCCCACCGATCCAGAGATTCTCCAAAAGACGCGCAGCTATTTCTGCAAGTAATCACCTATCCGCGATCCTCCAGAATTCAATCGGGATTCCCCAATTTCGCTGCATTCTACTGTGCAGCGATTGAATGCGTTGATTCCCCTCCATCGGTGTTGTGCCGTTAATAAACGCACTGCTCCTTCACCAATACAACGGATCGATAATCTATTTAAGAAACTGACGAGATTATCTCACCCGAGCAGGCACTCGAAGTCCCCTGGGGCTGAGGGTGAGATCTCCGATCGGAGACACTCAACGCGCTAAACAGTGCTGCAGACAAGCTAAAAAGCCAGCGTGCTCAAGTCGCAATGACCAATTTCGAATACATAAACTTCCATGATCCCCGAATGAAGAAGTGCTCCTCCTTTTTATACGGCGTCGGCCACTCTCGAATCCTACGGCCGCCTCAACTCACCATACCATGGTAGCGCTCTTATGCCGCGTGCTCCATTCGGCCTTCCTCAATTACCATGTGCGTTTATATCGCGTGACCCATTCGGCCCTCCTCAATTACCATGTGCATCTATTTTTAGAGTGAGTCGTGGTCCTTTGACTCACGTTTATTCATAAGCTAACTATATAAAGCAGAATTGTCAAAAATTAATATTTCCAATTAGCTATTGCTAATTGGGAATATTACAGTCTCCCCTCGCAGAGTGTTGCTTGTCCCCAAGCAACTGTAGTGATGGATGCTGCAAGATTTTCTCATTCTCCCAAGTCGCATCCTCATCCGACAAATTCTTCCACCTTACCAAGAACTCCCGAATGGTTCTGTTTTGTAGTTTCCTATCCCTGGCATCAATAATTGCCTCGGGTTGTAATACCAAATGCCCCTCATCATCTGTCGGTGGTAGCTCCTTTGTTACGGTCACCTGCTGCCCCAATGCTTTCTTCAGACATGATACGTGGAAAATATTATGAATCTTGCTGCCTTGGGGCAGCTCCAACTCATACGCAACCTGTCCAACTCTGTGTATCACCCGGTATGGCCCATAAAAATGAGGCTTAAGCTTCTCAACTCCCTTCTGTTTTAGTGATGACTGTCGGTATGGCTGCAAACGTAGGTAGACCAAGTCTCCTACCTCAAACTGTCTTACAACCCGTCCCTTATCGGCATACCTCTTTTGTTGGTTCTGCGCCGTAGCCATGTTATCCTTGAGAGCGCGGAGAATGTCTTGACTCTCCTAGATCCAATCTTTGGCTCTTGGAGGCTTGCTAGCACCCAACATCATATCAACAAAAGATAAAGAATGGTACCCATACAAAGCATAGAATGGTGTCATACTGATGGACATATGATATGTGTTGTTGTAACAATATTCCCCTAGATGCAGCCACTTTAGCCATGCTTTCTGCTGCCCATTAACATAGTTACGCAAGTAGCCCTCCAGCCATTTGTTCACTATTTTAGTTTGCCCATCTGTTTGTGGGTGATAGCTAGTGCCTGGTGTTAGCTCCGTCCCTACTAGCCAGAAGAGCTCCTGCCAGAATCCGCCCATAAAGCGACTGTCCCTGTCGCTGATGATGGTCTTGGGAAGACCATGCAGCCTGAAAATTTCTTTAAAGAACAGCTCCGCCACCTGTGCGGAAGTGTAATGTGCGGATATGGCGAAGAAGTGAGCATACTTTGTCAGCTGATCAACGACGACGTATATGCAGTCTTTTCCCTGTACCGTGGGCAACCCGGTGATGAAATCCATCGAAATGCTCTCCCATTTCCCCTCCGGAATGGGAAGAGGTTGCAACAAGCTTGCGGGATGGTTCATCTCCCCCTTGTTCCTCTGGCAAACTTCGCATTCCCTGATATGCCGGAGCACGTCCTCCTTGAGGCCTTTCCACGAGAACCTCTCTCGGATGGCCTAGTAGGTTTTGTTAAACCCCTGATGTTCGGATAATGGTGAGTCATGAGATGCCCGAAGTATCTTCTCCTTGAGCTGGGAGCACTCCGTTAAGAAAATCCTATCTCTATAGTAGATGATTTCATCCATCACCCTATATCTGCTGTCGGTCACCTGACCATCCAGAACCTCACATGAAAATCTATCCTTGGAGTATTCCACGAAGAGTTGATCTCTCCAATCTGTGTCCAGACTCATTAGAGACAATGTAGCCGGTCTACGCGAAAGTGCATCGGCTACCACGTTATTCTTCCCTTTGAGATATTCAATGTCAAAGTCATAGGCCTGGATCTTGCTGATCCACTTCTGTTGACTTTCCTGCAGCTGTTTTTGCTCCAAAAAGAACCTGAGGCTGTTGTGATCAGTCCTTACTCGGAAACTATTGCCCACTAAGTACTGCTGGAATTTGGCCAATGCATGCATAATGGCCAACATTTCCTTGTCATATATAGGATACAACCGCTCATGGGGAAGGAGCTTTCTGCTCTCGAAGGCTATAGGGTGGCCTCCCTGCATCAAGACTGCATCGATCCCTTCTCCTGACGCATCGCACTCCAAAACAAAAGGCTGTGTAAAATCCGGCAATGCAAGCACTGGACAACTGCTCATAACCTCTTTGAGCCTGTCAAAAGCCCGCTGTGTTGTATCTGACCAACTGAATGCCCCCTTCTTTGTTAGATCTGTAAGGGGTACCGCAAGCTGAGAGAAATTCTTGACAAACTTCCTATAATAGGTGCAGATGCCAATAAATCCTCGAAGCTCCGTCATGTTTCTTGGCTCTGACTAGTCTCTGATGGCCCTAATCTTCTCCTCGTGGACCCTTACTCCGTCCACTCCTATGATGTGTCCCAAATACAACATCTCCGTCATCCCAAACTCACATTTGGAGAGCTTAGCGTAGAACTGTTGCTCCTCCAAAATATGCAATACTGCTTCTATATGCTGGAGATGCTCCTCCCAAGTCTTGCTATATATCAATATATCGTCGAAAAATACCAACACAAACTTCCTCAGATGACTGCGGAAGATATGGTTCATGCATCACTGGAAAGTAGCTGGGGCGTTAGTTAGCCCGAAAGGCATGACCAAAAATTCAAAGTGGCCGTAATGGCACCTGAAAGCGGTCTTGGGGATGTCCTGTTCCCTCACGGGAATCTGGTGGTACCCGGATCTCAAATCGATTTTTGAGAAGAACTGAGTTCCTCTTAGCTCATCCATCAGCTCGTCAACCTGTGGTATGGGGTACCTATTCTTCAAGGTCTTCTTATTTAGGGCCCTATAGTCAATGCACATTCTCAATGTGCCGTCCTTTTTCTTCACCAACACCACCGAAGAAGCAAAAGGACTGGTGCTAGGCCGAATATGTCCAAGAGCTAACAACTCCTGGATGGCCCGTTCAATCTCATCCCGATAAGCCTTGGGGTGCCTATAGGGTGTGGTAATAATGGCCTGGACTCCTTGTTCTAACTCAATTGTGTGCTCAAACCCCCGATCTGGTGGCTGTCCTGGCGGTATCTCTCCAAATACTGTTTCATACTTGTCGAGGATGGCCTGTATATCTGGATGAACTTTCTGCCTAGTAGTCCCTACCATTGATGTCCGCAACTCAACTGCCCATTCTATGTCTCCCTTCTGGAAGTCTGCCTCCATCCAATGAGCTGAAACAGTCTGAGGTGGGTAAGTGTGCATTCCACGTATCTTCTCATGCTTCCCGGTCTTCTTGTCATCCCATTCCATCTCCAAGGCCTCCCAATCTGTGGTGACTTTTCCCAAAGTAATCAGCCACTGTACACCCAACACCACATTGGTGTCTGGTATGTTAACCACGAAAAAGTGGTCGGTCATTGTGTAGGTTCCCATCGTCACAGCTAGTTCTGGAACATACCTGGCACACTGCATCGTCTAATCGCCTGGGACCAATTCTGAGAATCCGTCGAAGCTCTTTGTCGGTATGCCTCTCCTTTCAACCATTTGTGCATCGATGAAGTTGTGGGTTGCCCCACTGTCTACTAGGATTGACAATCGCTGCCCACGTACTATCCCTCGGACTCGTAGTGTCAGATACTTGGGTGCTCCTCATAATGCTGCAAGGGTCCCCCCTATGGGTGCAAAGGCTGTACCCCCTGCCCCTGAAGGTGGGGATGGCAAATGATCTTGCTTCATTTGCTTGTCTCCTGCCTCCCCATCCTCATACTCGTCCTCTTCCCCGCTACTCTCGGAGAAAACCTCAATAAAATGTGCTTTGCCAGCAACACATCTGTGTCCTGGTGCCCATGGTTCCTGACAGGTAAAGCACAACCTCTTCTTCTTCAATTCCCTCTGGGCATCATCATCGAGCTGTACCTTCCCCTGATTCCCTTTTGGGGGCAGAATCCTTACATCCTTCCCCTTTGGCTGGAAAGCCGGTTTCTGGGGGTAAGATGTCTTGGTCTGGGGTAAGGCATCCTGCAAATCCCTAGTCCTGCCAATGGCATCCTGGAGTGTCGCTGGTCTAGTGGCTCTGACTAGTCCTCGAAGTGGCTCCGTCAACCCTTCCACGAACATATGCATCATCCGTGCTGCGCATAGATCTGGCACCATCACTGAAATTCTCAGGAAATCTGCAATATACTTTTCAGGACTCCCGGTCTGTTTGAGCCTTGTTAGTTCAACAAAGTGCTCTTCTGGTTCCTTTCGATCGAACCTCTCAATCAGTCTCCGAGTGAACTCGACATAGGTAGTCACAGAGGAATGCCCGAGTGTCACCCTTCCATGGAACCACCAATTCTGAGCCTCACCCTCCAAATGCAGCGTGGCCACCTTGATGGCTTCTGTTTCTGCCATCTGGTTGAGCTGGAAATATACATCCAGCTTCTCTACCCAAGACTTTGCCAAACTGTTTGAACCATCAAACGTAGGCAAGTGGAATCGGCTTACTGTACGCTGGGTATCATCATGATAATGTCTGTGCCCTTTATGATGGTCGCGAGGTCTGCTGTCCCGCTTGATCTGAACAAAGTCTTTAAATAAAATGGCATCCTTGAATTCTTGCCCCGCTGCCTGGTACTGAGCAAAATATTCACTTATACGGTCTGGTTCTTCTTGTGCTCCTGACCCCGTATCTGTACTCAGAAAAGTGGGCATGGTAGCACGAATGAGGGCATGTGATGCTGGAGCTGCAACCCTCTCCTGCAAATGGTGGGATGTGTTTGATCCCTCATCAACATGGTAACCCTTTGGGATTTCACGCTGTCTAGCTTCCACAGCCGTGAATTTTTGGCCCATTACTTCTATCTGCTTTGCCAGATCCTGCACTGATTTGAGGAGTGCTTCCCCAAACTGTTTTGCATCGCTATCATCCGCCATTGTCTCTATCACAATTGCTGCTATAAGCCCAATCCTCTGATGTCTTTGCTGGACATAATCTCCTTCTCATTGCGTTTTCTTTCAACTCGCTCAATATCTCTGTTTTCCTACCTCTGTGACGATAAGGTTTTTCTTAGATGACATATACTACTGACTCCACAAGGCTAAACGAGATCCTATGCTACGATACCACCTTAATATTCCCTTGTTAAATTTTATACAACAAGCTCACAGCAGAATCTGTGGAGAGATTTACCAGATATTTCACCTCTAAAAAGAGGATGAGATCTGGAAGCTATCTGGCCCTTTCCAGTCTCTGTTTGAGAGTACAACAATTGGTATAGAGATCTAGATGCAAAAGGGAAGAAACAAAATATTTGCAGTGAAACAATAGCGTATATATATAAATCATACACAGGTAATCAAGAAATCAGAGGACGCTAAGCCATTTTATTAATCTTATAAACACAGAAGAGTATAATTGGAGATCAAGTGATAGCATCTAATTTCTGCACAAGGCAGGTCAGGATCTATTCCCAGATTTGCTGCGCGATATGACTGCATGGCAGATTTGCGTGCGTGGGACTGCTGTGTCTCAGATCTGTGCCCCTGATATCGGAAGCGACTATGTCATTGCGCAGGCATAATCCCTTGCATATCTGTGCTTTCCTCTGGTCGCTCTCGCCTCCACTGTCTGCGATCTACAATAAAGCGATCTCCCACCGATCCAGAGATTCTCCAGAAGATGCACAACTATTTCTGCAAGTAATCACCTATCCGTGATCCTCCAGAATTTAATCGAGCTTCCCCAATTCGGCTGCGTTCTACTGTGCAGCGATTGAATGCGATGATTCCCCTCCACTGGTGCTGTGCCGTTAATAAACACACTGCTCCTTCACCAATACAGAGGATCGATAATCTATTTAAGAAACTGACGAGATTACCTCACCCGAGCAGGCACTCGAAGTCCCCTAGGGCTGAGGGCGAGATCTTCGATCGGAGACACTCAACGTGCTAAACAGCGCTGCAGACAAGCTAAATAGCCAGCGTGCTCAAGTCGCAATGACCAATTTCGAATACATAAACTTCCATGATCCCCGAATGAAGAAGTGCTCCTCCTCTTTATACAACGTCGACCGCTCCCGAATCCTACGACCGCCTCAACCCACCATACCATGGTAATATGATACCATGGTAGCGCTTTTATGCCGCGCGCCCCATTCGACCTTCCTCAATTACCATGTGCATTTATATCGCGTGACCCATTCGGCCCTCCTCAATTACCATGTGCATCTATTTTTAGAGTGAGTCGTGGTCCTTTGACTCACATTTATTCATAAGCTAACTATATAAAGCAGAATTGTCAAAAATTAATATTTCCAATTAGCTATTGCTAATTGGGAATATTACATCTTCCTACCTTGCTGAGAGTTTATATTGGCTTGGAGGGCGGACCTTTCAAGGTCTGATGTACTGGCGCAACGGTAATAATAAGAAATGGTTGAGGAGGTTTCGGGGGATAAAATCTCGCCCCTCCCCTTTTCGATGTTGGTTACATATCATATGGCGGTGGGCGGGTCCGCTCCACGTGGCCCAACCCAACTGCACCCCATTATCATTTGTTTGGTGTTGTTATAATATGTTTGGGACCGCCTGCTCAAGGGCCGACCACGTGGGTCGAGCGGGTTCGACCCTTGTCGATCCCGTCTTAAGTGTTGCCTCTATTGATTTGAGTGTGGGCAGGTTTGGCGGGGTCATGGTCACCGGCCCATGCATTTTTGTTGGTGGTTCCGCGGGTGTCGAGGTTGACATCCCACCCCCCAATATATATGTGTTATTGTTATGGGTGGTGGGGTTGGTGGGCTGCCACCTCATTTCATTATTATTATTTTTTTTAATTTTTAACAAACTATGGCCCATTTTTGAAATTTCTCGAACCTAGAGGTTATTGGGGAAACTAAGTATCCAAAAAGTTTTCCCGCTTCTTTGGTGCTGGGTTCCCTGCCGATTGATAGTGAAATTGCAGAACACTTAAACTTGTTCCACTGCCTAACTTTGACCACAACTTTGACTTGCTCTAACTTCTTCATATGACCTCAGATGGAGGCTCCGTTTGCACCGTTGGATTTAGAACGGAGAACACTTCGACATGGTTCTGGGCTTGTTTTCATATGAACACTTTGATTTTTGAACAATTTTAAGCCACTTGTCCTCGATCAATCCTCCCCACTGAGGAGCTTTTTGACCACCAAAAGCAATAATAAATCCAACACAATGTGTATGTCCTCACCAAACCACACTTTCAATCACATGCACGTAGATCTGGTACATCCCTTGCAATCATATACAAACCATACATGACTCAATCAACCTTATACTTGCCAAGAGTTTATAACACACACTCTTTGGTCAAGGATTACATAATATAAGCAATGCCCAAACTACACATGGAGGCAAAACATCACCGTTGCTTTTAGGAAGCGATGGAAAACACATCATCACTTTTACATTTATTTGAAATGCATGATTTACAAATTGTGGCCACAACAAGCTACTACATCTTAAAAAAACCATCTTTTACTTAATAAAACAGACCACCATGAATTTGGTGGATTCATTTTTGGATCATTTTGATCCGGATTTATGCAGGAACACAACAGAATACACATATAACCATAAATATAAAAATGCAGCAGAAATAACACTTCATTTTACTAATATCAAAGAACTAAAATTTGTTTACAAACAGAATGGAAATAAACTAGCTAGGGCACTGGTAGCTTATCTTTGAGAAGAGATGTGGTGGCTGCAGGCCTCTGAACTCTATGTTACAATGAGGCTCGAAGGCGTATATATTATTGAGAAACAATGGAAAACCCTAAACATTCAGAAACCTAACCCTAGGAGATGAAACACTAGAATATGGGCCCCGTCGAGGTAAATTGGTACATCAATTTCCCGGGGTCGTAAGTTTGGCATACTATCTCCGATTGATGCACATGATACATCGTTAGAAAGATATGTCCGAGGAATACAACTTTTGACCACAATGCTGAGTCTTGAATAGACTCATAATTTCCAGAGGTTTGATTCCAAAAAAACGTCGTTTAGGGCCTCAAAATGGCTCCGGAAGCTCATGACTCGAAAAATTGCTAAAAATAGTAAACTGTGCTATAATTAAGGAAAATGAAAAACTGAAAGAAACAATGGTGGGGCCCCAAGTGGATTAGGTGGGTGGCCACCAATATCCACCTGGATCATTCCTCCTCCCTTAGGAAGCAATGGTCCCCATTGCGTTGAGTTCCTCAAGGAGATGAGGAAACTTCTGCTGAACTTGGTCCTTGGTGAACCACTTGCCTTGGTGCAAGAGTTGGCTAGCTTTGAAAACCCGATATAGTTGGATATTCTGTTGGCGAGTGTTCTTGATTTTCATGTCCATGATACAATCAGTGGTGGCCTATTCCATGTAGTCTGGGATTAACTCTGTTGGCGTGAGTTTTTCTGCAATGTTAGAGGTGTCCAATAGAGGTGGGAAATAGAGCCGAAGGTGGTCCTCATTGAATATTAGGTGCAGACCAAGGAATGGTGGAATATTGACTCGAAGGCGTTGTTCCCTATAGCCTTGGTGATAGTGTACGACCCATATTAGAGTGGGTGAAGCTCGCGGTGGGGTCCAGTGAGGCGCTCCTTCTACAAATGTAGCCACACTTTGTCGCCCACCTAGAAGTGGTGTGGCACTCGATGTTGATCATGTTGTTGCTTGTACTTAGCATTGGATCTATCCAATATGTCATGAACCTGCTGGTAGATGTGCTGAATGTGCTCAATGAAGTTGTTCGCTTTGTTAGCTTCAGAATGGACATGAGCTGAATCATCCTGAGTAGCCACAAATGGCATGGCTATGTTAATGGGGGATAGTGGTTGGAATCCTAGGCCCACCTGAAATGGGTTGTGGTTGGTTGAGATATGGAGAGCCCAGTTATAACTATATTGTACATAGGGAAGGCTCTCATCCCATGTGCATGGATGGTTTGAATTGTACATGCATAGAATGTGTACAATCGTCCCGTTGACGACCTATGTTTGACCATAAATTTGGGGATGGAAAGCTATGGAATTGGTGAGCTTGGTGTCCAGTACTGACCAGAGGTTGGACCAAAATGTGTTGAGGAACCTGTTGTCCTGATATGAGATGATACACTGTGGGATCCCAAAGTGCACCCACACTCATTCAAAGAAGAGTTTAGTAGTGGCTTCTGCTGTGATATTATTTTTGCAGGTCCACATAATGGCCATCTCCGAGAATCTATTGACGACCAGGAAAACACAGTCGTTTCCATGCTTAGTAGAAGGAAGGCCTGACATGTAATCCATGGAGATGGTTAAGGTGTTGTTAAAATTAGGTAAGGTATAGTACGCTTCTTGATGGTCGGTTTAAAAATGGCACAGCGGTAGAAGGATCTGATGTACTTCCCAACATCCCGCCGAAGGTTTGCCCAATAGAAATACTTTTGCAATATTGCCACTGTTTTATCGACCTCGAAATGCCCAAAAAATCGACTGTAGTGTGCTTTCCAAATCATCTTGGCATGCTCGCTTGAAGGAACACAAAGGTGTCCTAGGCGACATAGCAGTGCATCCTGGATGTGAAAATTTGGAACTTGCGTACCCTCCAAGAGTGTCTTGTATGTGTGGCCGAATTTCGGATCACTATTGTAGAGAAGCAGCCAATCAAAAGTCTCATGTCCACAAGAGTTGAGAACGGTGGTTAGTGCCACGATCAGTGGTTGGATGAGGCAGTTTGCAACATTATTGGTGCTGCCCTTCTTATACTTGATGTTCAAATGAAATTATTGCAGATATGTGGACCACTTCTGATGGCGATTTTTCTGCAACTTCCCTTGTGTCTGTATGAACTGCAGGGGTCGGTGGTCTATCTGGATGACCATTTCCTTCCCAAAAATGTAATGCTTCCTTTAGCGGCACACCTGCACAATGGAATACATTTCTTTGTCATAAGTGGAATACTTGCGGACTGTGTCAGACAGTGTCTCACTATGATATGCCACTAGATGCCCCTGTTGAGCAAGAACTGCCCCAATAGCATAGTGAGAGGCATCTGTCTCGATCTCAATTGGTTGTTGCAAGTTAGGTAATGTGAGCACTGAGGTAGAGTAGAGGTGATGTTTCAATTCTACGAACGCCTTCTGTTGAGATTCCGACCAAAAGAATTTTTCTTTCACTCCTCCCTTGGTGACTTAACTCAAGGGCCAAGTGATATGCGAGAATCCCAATATGAACCTGCGGTAGAAATTAGCAAGACCCAGAAAGCTGCGAAGCTCTATTAGAGTGGTTGGGCCGGCCAATCCCGAATTACTTGGATCTTGGCTGGATCCACATGCACCCCCCGTTCATCAATAATGTATCCTAGATACTGAACTTGGGTCATACCAAAAGTGCACTTCTCCAAATTGGCACACAACTTGTGTTGCAGCAGTGTTTGGAGGACCTGTCGGATGTGGTGGAGGTGCTCTTCCCAAGTCTGGCTAAAGATCAGGATGTCATCCAAGTACACTACTACAAATGAGTTAGTGAATGGCTACAAGATGTCGTCCATTAGCCTCATTAAGGTTGCGGGAGCATTCGTCAACCCAAAAGGTATGACCAGCCATTCGAAAAGGCCCCCCTTGGCTTTGAAGGCAGTCTTCCACACATTAGAGGGTTCAATTGGTACCTGGTGATACCTAGACTTCAGGTCAATCTTGTTGAAATATTTCACCCCTTTGAGTTGATCCAGAAGGTCATCAATTCGTGGGATCGGTTACCTATTCCGGAAAGTGATCTTATTCAGTGCCCGATAGTCAATATAGAGTCTCCAAGTCCCATCCTCCTTCTGCACCAACACGATCGGGCTCCCACAGGGCGATGAACTCGGCCGGATGTGACCTTTCTACAACAGCTCCTGAATCTACCTCTTGATTTCATCGTTCTCCAAAAAAGAGCGTTGATCAGTCCATTGGGAAGTGGCACACCTGGGGTCAGATCGATGGGGTGCTTGACCTGACAATGAAGAGGCACCCCTGTGGGTGAGGTGAAGATGTCCTCGTACTCCTCCACGACCTTGTCCATTTGTTGTTTTCGTGCAGAGGAGCCCTGTCTAGAGGTCATGGCCACAATCTTCTTCTTTCCCTCGGGGCAAATCATTAGGAAAAAAAATTACCTGGTTTTGGAAATGAGCTTACTGCATTGTTTTGCAGTAACCAAAAAGATATCCGTAGGCAGTGGTACAGACTCATAAAAGTGTGAGGTTGAGACTCATACACAACATGTCGCTTCCACAAGTATGGTTTTCCTAATAATACATTACAAACTTCAAGAGGAGCAATGTCACATAATACCTCATCTATGAAGGGCTTGATGTTGTAGGGAAGGCAGTACTGCTAGCTGACGCGGAGATCTCGTCCTTGGTGAAGCCACCCGACGGTGTACGACTGTGGGTGTTCTGTGGTCGGCAAGCCCAAAGGCTTCATTACCTCTACTAAAATGACATTATTTTGGCTCTCACTATCGACAATGAATTGTAGCAGGGAAACCTTTACCCGCATCTGAGAGTGGAAGAGACGCTCCTCCTCCTCTGTATCTTCTGGTTCCTCCTTCTGGATCTTTGTAGTGGCAACATTGGCGTTGGGCTCTGCATCAATATTCTGCTTCCCTTTGTCATTACCCTTGTCAAGTTATGATTCATAGTCAGAGCATGCATCCGATTCATAAGCGCTCATCTCAGCCATGTGTGACTGCTTGGCTTAACACTCACTTATGTTGTGAGTGGAGCTCTTATAGAACTCACACCACTTTCCCTTGTCCTTCTTCGGCTTTGTGGGGTTTTTATTTTCTTGCGGATTCGGTAGGTTATCTTGGGCCACCATGCCTTGGATTTTTCCTTTGTTCTGCGGTTTGGGGGCACCTTTCCCTTGCATTTGATTCGCAGATCCAAAGTCTTGCTTCTTCCATTTGAATTTTTGCTCAATCTTGGCAGCATACCAGTATGGCATACCAAGTGAGGAGATGTCAAGGAACTCCATTTTTTTTTGAATGTATTTGTGCAGACAACCACAATACTTCAGCACCAAATGTTTCTCTGAATATTTGATACCCAACTTTGTACGCAGGGTATGGAACAGATTCGTCAGCTAATGCACATCTTGATCCCTTTGCTGCTGCAACATAGTCCATTGTATGTACTTGTCTTCATAGCTCCCCACAGTATAATATTGTTCTTTGATGGTGCCTAGGAAAGAATTCCAAGTTGGTACATCCAAGATCAGAGAGGGTTCCCCCTTGTCCTTTTTCTCATAGTAGGTTTCCCACCAGTCCTTGACATGGGGGGTAGCTTGGAGGAGTGCAAAAATAATCTTCTCCCGGTCGGAAAACTCATGTACTGAGAAATATCATTCTAATAGATTCAACCATCTATCTATCACGTCGGCATCTATTTGGCCCTCAAATATGGGAATTTCAAAATTTACTTGTACCTTAAAAGGATTTGCGCCTCCAGAGTCGTTGCTGGATGCAGATGCACCGCCAGTGGGCAGTCTTTGAAGGACCTGGGAAAATTTATCCATCATCACGTTCCTTTGTTTTTCAAGGGCCTCCTCAATAAATATTTTGATAGGATCTCCTACTCCCTCATCTTTATTTTCGTCCCACATGGGTAGCCGTCGGGGTTTGCGAGGCTGATCTTTCAAAGGTTCAACCAGATCGAGCCCTATCTCCTTATACCCCAACCTTGTTGGGGAAATACAAAGAAGGATTGAGAAAGAGTAGACTGCCTTGATACCACTGATCCAAATTTATGCAGGAACGCAAAAAAATCACATATAACCATAAATATAAAAATGCAGTGGAAATAACACTTCATTTCATTAATATCAAAGAACTGAAATTTGTTTACAGACAGAATGGAAATACACTAGCTAGGGAACTGGTAGCTTATCTCTGAGAAGAGAGGTGGTGGCTATAGGCCTCTGAATTCTATGTTACAATGAGGCTCGAAGGTCTATATATTATTGAGAAACAATAGAAAACCCTAAACATCTAGAAACCTAACTCGAGGAGGTAAATTGGTACATCAATTTCCCAGGGTCGTAACTTTTGCATACTATCTCCATTTGATACACATGATACATCGTTAGAAATATCTATCTAATGACTACAACTACAAATTGTGAATATCAAGTTTATAAATAACTTATTTTCCAGATATTTGATGCCCAAAAAATGCTATTTAGGCCCTCAAAACGGCTCAGGAAGTTTAGAACCCGAAAAACTACTAAAAATAGTAAACTATGCTCTAATTAAGGAAACTGAAAAACTGAAAGAAACAATAGTGGGGCCCCAAGTGGAATATGTGGGTGGCCACCAATATCCAGCTGGATCACATTTTAACCTGTTGGTTCCTCTATCAATGCTTTCAGGGCTTGGATTATCTGACATGTGGCTTATTGGTGTCCCACCTCGTTGCAACAACTACAATGATTCTTCTTCCTCCAAAATTTCTGGATTGTCTTGGAACGCTTCCTCCCGATGTACCTCTGATAAGTGCTCATGGATCCCTCACTGTCGCTAGAATGTGATGAGGTGCTCTCATCATCTGTCGTTGGTGGATCGCTGGCTACGTTGGAGCATTCCCCAACTTCCTTCCTAACATACCCAAGTCCTGCATGACAGGGTAATTCTTCTACTTTGATAGGGTTTGTGATTCCTTGGTCATTAATGCCAAGGCCCTTTCCCTAAAAAGTATATGAAAAGTATATGAAATCGAAGAATCACTTTTTACCTCAAGGGGTTATGCTACAGCTTCTCCAAGTCCTCGTCCTTAGCTTGCAACTGTTGTAGAAACCTTTGTTTCTCCTTTTCTGCTTCTTTTAGGAGTCTCCTTAGCTCAGTATTCTTGATTTGAATGCTTTGATTGGTCTCCTCAAGTTTCTGGAGCCATGTCGGATTGGGTGACCTTTTCATCTTTGGTACACTATGTATTGAAATTTCTGTTTCATTGTCTGAATCTAAACCCAAATTGATGGGTCCATCTGCTGCAATTCCAAGAGCTGCAATCCTCCTTTCATCACCAAAATTTGATCCCAAGTTAATTGGTCTACCTCGTGCAACTCTCATAGTCATGACATTCTCATATTCTTCTGATTCAATCTTTTGATCCTGTTGCATGGTGGCAGCTCTCTTCTGCCTCTCCTTCATGTCATCCCTCTTAGGTCTCTACTCATGGTGCAGTTTCCAACAATTGTCTTCATTGTGTCCTTATTTCTCACAATGGGTACAAGAGGTATTTTCCCCTCTTCTCTTTGTTGTTGCGGCTCTTTTTGGGTGGTCATTTTGTTCATATGTCTCCTTGTTTTCAAGATGCATGGCCTTCATACTGGCCTCATCGATGGTAGCAGGCTCAAAAAATAATAATGAATGTCTTATGTAACCATGTAAAGAACCAATATACTTAGTTACAATCTCTGGTGAATATAACGAAATGTCTAAGTTCAATGCTTGTTTTCTAACTTCTTCAGTGAAATTCTAAACATTTTGGCCTTTTCCTTGCTTTAGGTGTTGCCATTCTATTAATTATTTTTTCTTATAGCCCAATGGGTAAAACTGAGTTTTCAATGCATAAATAAAATTTGACCATGAGGAGATAAGGTTACCTAGATTGTTGTTGCCTTGCAATTTTCTCTCCCACTAAACGAGAGTGGTGCCACCGAGTCGAAGGGATGCCAACTGGATATTTGCCTCATTTTTATTGTTTGTTGAATCTGACAGTAGAACTCAATCTGTCTAATCCAATTGTTGAGATTTTCCACATTACATTCTCATGTATACATAGGCAAGTCAAACTTTACATCTATTTTAAGGAAAGATTTCTTAGATGTATGCCTATGACGTTTGCGAGAATGATGAGAAGAAGCATAGGAACTATCAGTAGAAGACAAAGAGGGAGGGGGCTCTTCTCCACCATCTCCATGGTTTACTGATTCATGGTCATTTAAATTTTTCTTCTCGGGCTTCACGGTCTTCTCATACTCCGCAAATAGTTTGTCTACTTTCACTGCCATGTTGTAGAATTCCTTGCGGTAATTTTTCTCTTCTTCCCAATGATTTTCCTCATCTGCTATGTTTCTTATTTGTGTTGCACGTCCTGCTTTAGAATCAAAGGAATTAAGCTTTCCTTCGCCTCTTTGAAGCTTGTTTCTGGTTATCATGTACTCATGCAGTTCACATCGGCAAAGACTTTCTCTGATACCACTTGATCCAAGATCTTTTGCTTACAAATGCATTAAAGAATTACATATAATAGAGGACTTAAAACCATGGAACATAAACACATAAAATGAAGAACAAAGATACCATAACACGCATGAGACCAAGACACCAAAAATTTATTAAGAAGTTCATCCAATTAGGACTATGTCTCTGAGCTCTGCTCAACAATGGGGAGGCCTTCATTCATTAAGAAGCAAGTAGAAGAAGAAGTACAAGAAAAATTACATAAAGCACCCTTATACCTCAAATCTAGAAAATTCCCAAAAAAATGGAGAGCTATGATGCAGAAACAGACATCACCATTGAGTTCTTGTAACTCAGAGGTGTAAAATTGACACAAAATTTGTCTCAAATGGACACTGGCAAGTTCTTCACCCCAGGGAATCTTTTTGATGCCCCTTAATTTTCCCTGGGCATGGTTCTGTCCCCCTGGCCTGCTCTTGGTTCCGCTCCTGCTCCTCCTGCTCTGCCTACCTTGCGCTATGCAAATGAGAGTTTATATTGGCTTGGAGGGTGGACCTTTCACAATCCGATGTAATGGCGCAACGGTAATAATAGGCAATGGTTAAGGAGAGTTCGGGGGATCAAATCCCGCCCCTCCCCTTTTGGATGTTGGTTACATATCATATGGCAGTGGGTGGGTCTGCTCCACGCGGCCCGACCCAACCGCACCCCATTATCTTTTGTTTGGCATTGTTATAATATGGTTTGGGACTACCCTCTTGGGGGCCGACCACGTGGGTCGGGCAGGGTTGATCCCCATTGGTCCCGTCTTAAGTGTTTCCTTCGGTGATTTGAACATGGGCGGGTTTGGCAGGGTCATGGTCGTCGACCCATGCATGTTTTTTGGTGGTTTCGGGGGTGGCGGGGTTGAATGCATGTCCCCCAATATGTGTGTGTGTGTGTGTGTGTGTGTTATTGTTATGGGGTGGTAGGGTTGGTAGCCCACCACCTCATTTCGTTATTATTTTTTTTTTAATTTTTAACAAACTATGGCCCATTTTTTAAATTTCTCAAACCCAGAGGTTATTGGGGAAACTAAGTATCCAACAAATTTTCTCACTTCTCAAGTGCTCGTTTCCCTGCCGGTTGACGGTGAAATTGCAAGACACTTAAACTTGGCCCACTGCGTAACTTTGAATTGCTCTAACTTCGTCATACAACCTCGGATTGAGCAACCGTTTGCACCATTGGATTCAGAACGAAGAGAAATTCAACATGGTCCTATTCTTGTTGTCATCTAGAAAATTTGATTTTTGAGCAAATTTAAGCCACTTGTCCTCTAAGATCCTCTTGGATCATCAATACTGATGTCGACTTACTTACTCTTTCCATAACTGGGTCCTGAGGGGATCTTCCATACTTTTTTTTTCCTCTTGATATGTTCTTGCAAAGTTCACAAATATCTTGAAATGACAATTGAGAGACATCTCCTTTTCCTGCCAGGTTAAGAATATCAATCCATTCATCCTTTATAGAATTTAGTAGGAGAGTTTTTAACGTGTCTAATCCTAAATTATGCAATTTAGATATTTTGTTATTATAAGTAAATATCTCCACTAAACCTTCTTTTATAAGGTCATGTTGTTTGTAATAATCTTTGTATTTTTCCAAAATTAATCTTTTCATATCATCTCATGTCCTTATAGAATTTGTTCCTAAATTCATGAACCATCAAAGAGCTCTATCCTTCAATGTTGCCGGAAACAAATTCAATTTTTGAATGTGTACTGAGTAGCCATAAGATCTACAAATTATTTCAAATTCAAAAAGAAAGATTTATGGGTCTTGAAATCTCATACCTTTGAAGTTAGGAAGTATAGATGGAGGGATGTTCTTCATTTGAACGTTGATATTAGTGTCTTGAATGGGAAATACAAAAGTATCTTCCTTATTATCATCATATTCAACCATTTCTTCTACCTCCTTTGTCGCCTCTTCTTCTACCTACAAAACTAGGAATTCATGATGTGGATGCATGGTTCTTACTGCACCATGTGATATATTGGGGGTGTCAGGTGATTGAAGTTTTTTTTAAAAATTAAAATAAAAGGACTCCTATATACACTTCCCCGACAACGTCGCCAAAATGTTTGTCAATTTAATGGTCTTAAATTTCTTACATAAATTATCAACTAGAGTTGGTAAACTTGTGAAGTGCAAGTGCACTATATATGCTATAAGCCTCTTTTAATTCATTTTATTAATATGATGATGTAGAGATTACTTCTAAGGATGCTTTCATTCTTATGTTATTAATGAAATTTATAAATTCAAATCGCAACTAAGTTCCTAAAGTCAACTCTGCAAAAATAAAACTAAAACATGCTTTCACTATCTTACTAGGAGATTTAACCAATCTATTATTTTTCTCTAGGAATAAATTACTAAATGTATTGTTCTAAAAATCTTGTACATAAAGACACAATCAAATTCTAGGAAAGGAAACTATAGATCTTCTCATTTATGTTTTGAAATGAAACTTGTAAAGAAATCACTATATCTCTTTAAAAGAAATCACTCATGAACTGAAAATAACGCACTCATATGTTGAAAGGAAATCACTCAATCACTACTATTTTGAAAAGAAATCACTAATGCTCTTGAAATAAACCACTCACGAACTTGTAAAACTACTTTAAAATAAATCATTGTTGCTCTAGAAATAAAACTATGTATCACTCTGTAATTTGACAATTTGAAAGGAAATATTGATGAATATACATCAATTGATAAAAGAAGGCTTATGAAATCATCTACATCAAATGACATATTGAAATTCTGGGAATTCTGGAAACCTCTACATCAAATGAAAAAAACATGAATTTAACTACATCAAATGATAAAATAAGAACATGAAAACAACTACATTAAAAACATAGTTTGTAGGGCCCTCCACAAACAGGCGGTCAAATATTTACTCCAACAGTTAGCCATGCATCAAGTCTTCAAGGTACTTCTTCATTAAAAAAGAATGAAAAAAATAAAATTTAAAACTTCAGAGTCACATCAAAATTACACACTTCCCTGTCTGTTTCAATGGAGTGTTTATATAGGGGTTACAATGTAAATTCATGGAGATTCATATGGCTAAAAATCAAAACTAAATGCACACCTATTTGGCACAAATTTGATAAAGCACAATCCATTCCAACCTATATTTTCTTGAATGGGCGTTTATTGACACATGGGTACACTGTTTGCTCACACAACTGTAAAATAGGTCTCCAAAGAACCTGAAATATATCTCAAATGGTAATGAATTCAGGAAAACTATTCATAGAGAACTTAATTGGGCCTGTGATGAATAAAACTCATTTTTTTTTGTGAGAGATTCACTTTTGTTTGCTCAAAAAACACATTTGAAGTTGACTGGTCAAAATTGCTACTTTTTTCCCTTGATCTTTTCCTGGAGGTCCACATGTGCGAGATGGGTGGAATTTTACCAATAACAATCCATATTGGAGCTTCTAGAAACAATGTCCATGTGTTAGATTTCATTCTAGAGTGGTGCTACTACCTCAACCATGGAGATAGCTACAAAAACTTGAAAAATCTGCAGCAACTTGAGCTTGCTAAACTTTCATTAGTTAAAACCATGCAAAATTATTTTTAATCTACTAAAAAATAAAGGAAAACAATGTTAATTAACCACTTAGAAATACAAAGACACATTTTGAATAATTATGGTAAAAATGGTGGCAAGTGAGTGAAATGGTGCAATGGATGGTTGAAAATAATGGCTCAATGAATGACAAAGACAAGTGAAAATGATGACAAATCAACGACCCAACAAAAGGCTTCATCCAAAGAAAGTTTCTGCTATGGTGCTCACTTTGCGGACTTATTTCTTCTAGCAACATGTTGAAGACAATGCAACCATAAATGAAATGGATTTATAAGTTGCAATAGTTGTTCATTAGTTTGAATCTTTTTGTAAATGAGAAAGAATGAAATAAAAAGAGCTAGTAAGGGCTAACCTCCTCTTCACAATGGATAAGTACAATGTTTTAATGATATGTCATTTATGGTCACTTATCACCGGCAAAAAGTAAATGTGAAGTTAGAGACAACAAAAGAAGAGGGATCAACCTAAAGGGAGAGGGAAGATTTAATGATCCGATGACAAGTGGCCCATCATATGTTCACTTTACTTTACCCAAAGTCAATAAAACACACAAAGGTTCCATTTAGTGACATGAAAAATAATTATGGAAAGAATCAAGATACAACTTTGGAACTATCAATAAAAACCATGGAGGTATAATTTGATTCAATAATGGAAGCAGTAGTATTAGTCATAGAGTAATAGTGTACAAATACTCTATCTTATTTTACCTCAAATGTATCCCCTTATAGCAAACAACATTTGGTGATTCAATTACTTACCTTGCTCCGTGATGTTAGGGACTAACTCTAATTAATGATCTATGATTCTCCATGGCCATTTGTTGAGCTTTTGTGCTGCTCCATGGTTGTATTTTGAGATTTATGATGATGTCATATTTATTGATTTGAAGTTGGGCTTATTTGTATCCCAATTAAGTTGGAGAATAAGTATCTCCCAAATATATATGCGTGATGGCAACCCTAAATATGTAATTATCCTCTATTATTATTTGTGATCAATGGGCATAGGTAATTCATTTGCTTGATCTTTATCATATTTCTTTTGACTCCCCCTCCTTCATGTTAATGTAATCACCTTATATTTATTTGGTAGCAAACTAAGTTGGTGGTTAAACTAAGATATATTAATTTTACAATTGATATAGTGAATAAATGAGATTGCCTTGTCCTTGGATTTTTGAGTAGTGCATGTGGGGAAAAATCCCCCTTCATAACTAACATTGCACTCACCAAGATACATATCTTGTGATTTATTTTTATATGTCAAAAAAATAACTATGGCATCAATGGGACTAATGGCTTAAAACAAAAGGTATACTGCAAGCAAAGGAAATAGATGAGCTTATTACAAGTGGAAGGAAGGTCGTACAAAATGAAATCATGGCAAGAGAAACAAAGGTCATGTACATGTTATTAACATGATTGTGGTATGTGCATTCTAAGTAGTAAAATTCAAGAGATACATCTATTATAGGCCATTTTTTCACATTTGATCAATAGGACTGCATACCAGATCAATCAACATCCGTGAACATGTTTTCATCATCCCTTCACAAATCCCTAGGCATGACCTTTTCAAAAATTCGGAGTTTATGGGATTGAATAATCAAAATAAATGTTTTTAGCCCTAATGCACCCTGTCCCTTTAGCCACCTACATTCAATGCTGGTTTGTCCCTTCTCCACCAGTGCTGACCAACACTAGTTTCTCCCTTCTACAGGTGCGTTGATTTTAGAAATTCGGGAAAATTAAAAAGGATTATGAAGCTTCCTATTCCAGAAGCTTCCAGTGGTTGTTTTAGCCATTTACCATGAATAGGGGATTGAATCCTATCTGATCCTACCTTGAAGAATTCACCTCTTATCCCTTGAGCCCATCCTCCCATCATATGTGGATCTCAAGCCCATTCTGGTAAATCCTAAACTATATCACCTATCCTATAAATTTATTATCATCCATAGAATTAGGGATGATTTTGGGATACTGATCATGCCCTCATAATACTGTCTTGAACTAAAGGTGTCATCATTTTCATGAATTAGGGTGACATTAAGGTGTTCTTTGTGACAAAGAAGGACAAGTCAACTTGGGGAGATCTCCACAAGATCAACTACTATTTATGGTTGTAAACTCTCTCCTATTCTATTAATACAAAGATTATTTTGTTTTCTTATATGTGTTGTATTATGTTCACATTCATGTATTTCAATGCCTTGTTGATTAATTGAATGTAATAATTGAACTATGCTACTTATATGTTGTGGATATTTTTCTTGTTTTAGTTGTATGTGAAAGTTCCAATTATAACATTCAGAGCTACAATTGGAGCTTACAAGCAAGGAAGAAAGAAAAGATTGGGACAGATTCCAAATAGGCTTCTTTCTCATTTTTCAATTTCTGTAAGGAAAACTCTATGTTTTTTGTATTCTATTATTATATACCAATCCACTAGGTTGAGGGAATTCATCTTTTTCTGCAATTGTTAATTCTACATAACAACACAAATTTAAAAGAGTGAAAAAAATATACACCAACTAATACTTAAAAAATTCTAATATTAATTTATTTGAAAAATATAATTATCAAAGAAATATACAATAATAACTATCATCACAGTCCATCTTAAGCCCAAATCTATCTAGAATTGAGAGAGATCAAATCTCTAGAGGTGCAAACCTTTTTTAGAGTGCAAAACTTGAAAACAGTTAGCACCTAGAGATATTTGATCCATCGGGGCTTCAGATGAATCTCTCTCTCTCTCTCTCTCTCTCTCTCTCTCTCTCTCTCTCTATATATATATATATATATATATATATATATATATATCGACTCCTTGCTGAGCATATAAAAAATTCCACATCTCCTTCATTGAGCAATACACCAAGAAAATGCAAGTAAATTTTTTTTAGTTGTTTATATAATTATATACATAGTTGACATTGAAATATTTACTCGAGATGAAATTGAAATATTTTATTTATGGCTCACATTGTCCACATTTAAATATTTTTTTTTGTTATTAATACGTTTTTAATTAGATGTCTCCCACATATTGTGAAGTAGAAAGCATATATCGAGAGAATATGAGCTTTGTCTCTCCCCCTCTCTAAATATATACACATCAAACTTTTTTTTGTTGATATTTTTTTAAAATGCTAGAGGTGAGCTCCATAATTACAAAGCACTTAACAATAGAATAAGATCTCTCTCTCTCTTTCTCTCTTATATATATACGAGTGAGAGAGAGAGACTTGATATTGAAATATTTTACTTAATGTGCATATTGAAATACACATCTCGAAAGTAGTAAGAAATAATTAAAATTTTCAGCGAAGGAATTAGACATCTTGCTCGTACTAAAAAGTAGAAATCCAATTAATTTTTTTTTACTACAATTAATTTATCACTATATAAAGTTGATGTAAAAATATGTTATTGTTTCCTTGAGAGGCACTCTCCAACTTAGTATGTTAGTGATGTTGTAACTTAATGTAATGCAATATCCTGTAAATAAAAATAAAACCAAAATTAAATATAAAAATTAATGTAATGTAATGTAAACATTTTAACTTGGTCAAAATAAAATTAAAAATAATAATTAAAAGTAAAAATAACCCCATAAATATAAAATAGTAATAAAAATAAAAATGACCCATAGTATTCATGTGGAATGTAGCCTATTTAAAGGGGAAATTAAATCAGCCTAGATCTATCTTAATTCCAAATCTATCAAAAGGTGACAGGGATCAAATCTATTGAGGTTCAAACTTGTTTTAGAGTGAAAAATATATTTTATCCCTCTCGACACTTAGTATATCCAGAGTTAAGATGGATCTAGGATGGTTTACTGAGGACATTGAACTATTTTATATATGGTTGATATTGAAAGATTATTTTTGTTTAACATTTCTTTTTTTCTAAAATAAATATTAATTTATTTTTTAATATAACATTATGAAACAACATCTATCCCATACTAAACTGTAAAACACCTGGGAATACAATGAATGAACTCAATTTTTTTTAAATATTCGAAATATATAAATTGTGAAGAAAATTGTTACATCAAATATCACCCTAAAACTTAGGGTAAAGTAGCCTGGATCCATCTTAACTCCTAATCTACCAAGGCCCGAGTGGGATAAAATCTCTTTTCACTCTAAAATAGGTTTGCATCTCAAGATATTTGATCCCTCTCAATGCTTGGGAGATATAGAGTTAATATGGATCTAGGCTAGTTTAATTTCCCCTTTTAAATAGGTTAAATTCCATGTGAATACCATGGGTCAATACCATAGGTTATTTTTATTTAATTATTATTAGATTTTTTTTTTATCCCAAAGGGACCTAGGAACCTGCATGATCGGTAGCTACTAGTAAACCTCTGGGATCTATGACCTGTCCTCTCCGTAAACCAGGTCACAACTCGGGGGATTTGAACCTTGGATCTCTTAGTTTTCACAGATTTCACATTTATTTGATCACCATTGGAGCTTCTCCCCTGAGACTTTATTGGATTACTTTTATTTTATTTTATTTTGACCAAGTTAAAATGTTCACATTATATATTTTTTGTAAGTTGGGTAGGACTACATCTTAATTGTGATGTCCAAATACATCACCCCGATCGGGGTGAGGAATTGAACCGGTGAATTCACATCAAGGAGTTCCTTAATATTGCACCCGATCAACGTCTACCAAAGACCCTGTGGACAAAATGTTTACATTATATTACACTAATATTTTAATTTAATTTATTTTTTGTTTTATTTACAAGACATCGAATTATATTACGTTACAAAATCTCTACCATATTAGGCTAGAAAGTGCCTCTCAACACAATACATGTACTAATAAAAAGCAAGTGAAAAGTGAGAAGAAATAAACTAGCATTTTCTCCCCACTGAGGGTGTCTGGCTTGAGAATCACGTCATCTTGAGGTAATTCAAGCCCTCCCACGCAACTGCAATGAATATAATGAATGAAAAGTACGAGAGATCGAGTGGCCTACAAGTGAACTTTCCATAGATAGTGTTAGTTCTTATTCCCCTAGCGATGGTTGTGGGGAGAACAAATGTCATTAATTCAGAGGGCCTCTATGGAGAGCCAGGTTGGGGTATAGAGGTTATTACAGGTTGGTATTTAGTGGATGCACTATAAGCAAGAGATAAAAAAGTAGTTATATGGGATCCTAGGTCGGTTCCTGAGTAGAGATTGGCTCTAACTGTCTTATAGCTAGCCTTGGCTCAGCTAGCAAGTGTTTATCCTCACAGCCCAAACTTTGATGCTCAAAGGAAATTGAGGAGGTAATCCAGTAATAATGGACCCGACTAGTGTTTCATGTCAGTGTTTTTCTTATGCGGCTCTGGAAGGAATATGAGCAACATGTTTTGAACCTATGGCTCACTGGTGGGTGGTCTGGATGTGAGGGAGGCCTTTGGATTTCTAAGGAAAGACATTGTAGTGGGGGAAATTGATCTGGACCTAGCGTGGTCAGATTTATGGGAATCGCTAGGCACTTGGTGTTTCAAGGTGACAATGTGTGTTTGGGGTGGGGTTGGGAAACAACAAACCAATTCTATGATGGTCCTTTTCTTCGAGGTATTATCGAACCCAGTTTAATTGATATTTAATCTTGGCAATTCTACCAATATTTGGGTTCTTGGACTTGTTCTTCCCTTGGGGAGAGCCTGTTTTTGTGCTAGGGTTAGGGCATGCGAGGTTCAAAATGTATCTGTATAAGGTGGTCCATTGGTGGGGTAAATTCCTTGGTGTGAGGCCTTGGCAGGGAGTTCATCAGCTACAGGTGGTAGAGATGATACGCAAATGCAGGCGTGCTTGATGAGGCGGTGGCCACTGTGATCAACATGATGCTCAGTATGATAGCGAGGGGAAGCTAAAAGAGGATGAGGTGGGAGGTGTGGATATGGGAGGTGAGGTAGTGCATGCCTAGGCCCAATATCTGGGTCGCATCGAGCAACCGCCCTCTATTGGAACAATAATTGATCAATTGCGAGATATCCAAGCCAACCTGGAAATTCTCTGCCAACAGAGGTATGATGACCAGAATGAGATATTAGCCTACATTGATGATGTTGAATTAAAAAATAACAGAATTTTGGAGTGGCTGGATTTTTTGGACGCATCCAACACAACAATAATGATGTAACAATCCTGGTGAAAATTCCATGTAATAAAAGTTAATAAAGGAAAAATGATAACCACAGTTATGAGAAACTTATTCCAAGTTGAATGGTGGGAAAAAAATCCTAGTGTGGGTGTTCATTTCGGTTATTATGGCTAAGGAAATAGACCAAGGCAATGGCTAAGTATTTGGAAAGACAAAGCGACATTTATTGCAATTTATTTATGAAAATAATGGAAAATAGGAGAAAAGGAAGGTGAAAGGTCACAGGTTGCATGTGAGGAGGAAAATGAAGGAAAATAATGGAAAATGAAGAAAATAAAGGCTACATTAATAAAAAGGCTTATGAGGATCAGTTCATGGCCATTTTTTCAGTTCATTTTTTGAGCTCTCTCTCTATTCTCTCTCTCTCACACTCTTTAACACTTAAATTTTTCTTGGAGCACTTTAGCATTGGATCAAGAAAAGAAAAGAAGGCAAAGAGGAAAGCACATATCAAGCAAGGAAGAGAAGGATCAAGGAACTACAACGAGATTACTTGCATGTATCAATTTGCATGTATGATTTCATTGCTATATTTGGCATCCATGGTTATGCATGTGTGTTCTAGGTTCTCTTGCTTTCATTGGCATGGGTGTTGCTAGGTGTGACAATTTTATTAAGCCTTTCCTTGCCATTTCCGGATAACCATGGTGTGGTGGGTTTCTCTTGTATTTGGTTGAGCTGGATTATTAGATTGACTCGAAATTGAGTGGGGTGGTCTTCGGATTATTCACAAGGCCTAGGATTCCCAGGATGGGATACATCGCAAATCCTGGATGTCAACACCTCGATTGAGCCTAGGAATCCCTTAACCAATGAATGGCGGGATACAAAGTAAATATCATTGGTGAGTACCATTTTTTTGTGCCTAGGAATCTCGGGTTGGGATACACGATAAATACCAGAGGGTGGAGACCTAGTAGGCCTAGGAATCCCTTGAATAGTAATGGTGACATACACGGTAAATCCAAGAGGTTGAGACAAACAAATTCCTCATAGTTTAGGTGGAGAGATCCAGAGGAATCCATGCTTGTTTATGACCTAGTGATATGGTGGGGATTACAGTAAAGCCTGATTCTATTAATGAGGGTGAGGTGGCTTAGTATCAAGAAGACCTGGTTGATTCTTTTGGTTTTGAGTCCCACATTCATGCTTAGAATATGGCAGGGGGATGATTGGCTGAAGATAGATTTGGCTCAGCCAATCTACGGTCGAGTGGAACATGGAAGTCCCATACCGGCTTGAATTTTGCATTAATTAATAAAGGTTTTACCCCTTGGTATTTTATGTGCAAATGTATCAGTAATATGTGGAATTGTATCCTTATTATTCATGTTGTTTGTATGTTGCTTATGAGTATGTTTTATGACAGGGATGATGTATAGATCTCATCATGTTTTGATTTATGGATGAATGAATAATGAATCTATGAACTAATAGATGATAATGCATATATTGTGATAAGGCATCAATGCTTCTTAGCGATTCTCAAATAAGCATGAGATCCCTATGATCGAATATGTTATTATGACCTGTAGAATCCATATTTGTGACATGTTTGACAAAATTCTTGTAATGGCTAGTTGGGGTATATTCAAGTCATTTTTCAAGAATTTTCATTGGAATCATTGTCTCTATGTCATTTTTAATTTTTGTAAATTCCATGAAATTCCAGGCAGTCGTATGAGTCTTGGCCCTAAAAAAATGGCATAGAATTCGGGGTCACAGCCACATAACTACTTAGAAAAGTCCCCAGTCACAAGCATGCCCTTACTCTAAGAATGACTGGAAGGTCCCAGTGGTATGCATTCCCATGTCATGGGGTGACTGAGGTTTTAATGCAGTAAAATGTCAGGTTATCTCAGGGGTTGATCACTTGGAAGGAATGGATCACTCATGAGGGTTCTATAGCATGTGTAGAAGGTTAGATTGGTTGTGTTGTGTTGGTTCCACTTCCTTAACTGTACAAGGGGACTTGAATCATATCATATTATCCTCTCATCAAATGTTTACCCCAGTCAACCGGTTAACTTGGGTAAATGTGGGAGGGGAGAGTGTTACAGAGTGCGGTGTGTTGGTCATGCATTCATGTCGGTTACATATGTGTTCCTTATACTAATGGTCCATGTGATTTTTGCATATGTATGGTGGTGGTCATGGTTGCAGTGGTGTCGCCATGTGAAAGTTGATGGGGTTGTTGTGGAATGTGCCATCATGAGTGTATGATTGGTTATGCATTGTTTATGCATGTCTGTGTTTATATATTTTGTGCATACATTTATATGGTTGTAGTTGTCATGCCTGAGGTCAGATATGTGGTTGGTATGGTCTTGCATTGATGAATGGAATATGGTTAGGATGATATCTATATGTTGTTATGATTATGTTTATACATGTATTACGCTAATTTGGTTAGTTTTGTAGATGAGGTATCCTTGTCGAATTATACTAAGGTATGTTGGTTTGTTTATGATTTGGTTTCGCTGACATAGTATTCCTTGTAGGAAGATATAAAGATGACTAGAAAGATGGTAGAATACAAATATTTTCCCTATGAATTAGATGAGTAGCGTGATGTTGGGAACTCTTCTGACTTAAAAAACACAATGAGAAGTTTGAAGGAAGAAATAAGGAGAAACAAGCATAAGTTAATGCAGTAATTCTTCAAAGTTTGTCAGAATTGCAGAGATATGGACCACTCTGGATTAGCTATGGACAGGAGGATGGGACTAATGGGGCATATGGTAGCGGGTCTCATGGTGGGCACAGGTCAAATAGAGATGACACGATCATAGGTGGTAGGTTCTTGGATACTTCATATAAGAGAGGTGATGGACACATGTACTATTCTAGTTCTAGTTTTGATAGGCACTATGATCGTCACTATTCTCACACTTACATGAGGAGTGACAATGGTGTAGGTTTTAACCCCGAACAGAAATTATCTACACACAAATCTTATAACAGAAAATAAACAATAGCGAGAGCATAAAACATAAAACAGATAAACACAGAGATTTTCCCCTGGATCCCAAATCGGGACGACCAGCTTGATTTTCATTATGTTCCTTTTAGTGTTACAACACATATATATACATGCCGAAGCATACATAAACCCCAATCCATTAACCCTGGATTAGAACATAACCGTAGTTCCCTTGACCGGATCTATAAAATACCAGGGGCCGAAAACCATCGAACCCCAAACCATGTGCAAAACCATGCACAAACCCATGGACGCATCCCTGCATTCCCAATCTGGGGACTGCCGCCTCGTGACCCCCCAGCTACCCCCGACGCCCCCCAGCTACGCCCGACACACCATACAACGCGTGGGGCTAATCGTGGAAAGAATATAACACATACCCAACATTCTCCCACTTGTTGTTTTCTTTCCACGAGGGGCCACAGGAGAGCTTAGTCATTTGGCCAATTCTTCAACACCCATTGTTTCTCTACACCAAGAGAACTTCTGAGTGCTCACAGACTTCGTCAATGCATCTGCAACATTCTTCAAAGTGTCCACCTTTACCAGCAACACCCTTTTTAGCCTCAACCATATCTCTAACAAAGTGATATTGAACATCAATGTGCTTTGTCTTTGAATGATAAGCAGGGTTCTTAGCCAAGAAAATTTCACTTTGGCTATCACGGTCTATCCTTATAGCTTGCTGTACCAACCCCATACTTGAACACAATCTCTGCAACCAAACTGCTTCCTTGCTTGCATGAGTGGCTACTATGTATTCTGCCTCTGTAGTTGAAAGAGCCACTACAGGCTGTCTTTTACTCATCCAACTGACTGCGCCTCCAAATAGGCTAAACACATACCCACTTGTAGATCTTCTTTGGTCCAGATCTCCAGCCCAGTCCGCATCAACAAAACCACGAATGTCCAACATTCTTTCCAATCCTGGTCTTCCCTGGTAGCACAAGCCATAATCACTAGTGCCACGTAAATATCTGAAAACCCGCTTCACTGCTGTCCAATGCTCCTTCCATGGGTTTGACATAAACCTGCTCAATACTCCCACTGCATGTGCAATGTCTGGTCTAGTACAGACCATTGCATACATCAAGCTACCCACTGCACTTGCATATGGAACACGGGACATATACTCCTCTTCTTCTTGTGTCTTGGGACAATGTTCAGTAGACAGCTTTACACCTACAGGAATACGAACCTTCACTGGTTTACTATCCTGCATATTGAACCTATGCAATATAGTCTCAACATACTTCCTCTGGTTTAACCAGAGCTTCCTCTTTGCCCGATCTCTCTTAATTTCCATGCCCAAAATATAATTTGTAGCACCCAGATCCTTCATGTCGAATTTGGAGAACAGTTGGGTCTTCAAATCTTGGATAATTTCTTTGTCATTTCCAATCAACAACATATCATCCACATAGAAGACCAAATAAATAACACGGTCACCAATTAATTTAAAATAAACACAGTGATCCTCCTTGCTTCTGGTGAAGCCAAGTCCCCGTATATAGGTATCAAATTTCTGATACCACATCCTTGGTGACTGTTTTAACCCATACATAGACTTCTTCAACCTGCATACCGGTTCTTTCTTACCCTTCACCATAAAGCCTTCAGGTTGCTTCATGTAGATCTCCTCTTCTAGATCCCCGTGAAGAAATGTTGTCTTCACATCCATCTTTTCTATCTCAAAATCAAATGCAGCAGCAACAGATAAAAGTAATCTAATAGAAGTAACTTTGGTATGGAGAAGAATATGCAAAAATCCAATTCTAGGCACTGGGAATATGCTTCCTTCTAACTGACTTCTTATTTCTCCCATGCCTTCTGACATTCACTTTTCTTCATGCATTTATACCAATGAGCCTTCCCGGTAGGCAACTCCACGGATCCCATGCATAAGTTTTTGTGCATGGATGTCTCTCCTCTGACCATGGCCTCCTTCCAAGTTTTATCTCAGATCACTCCCTGTGGAGGTTTACGGGTTCATCATTGAGTTGATTAAGGCAAAACCTGAACAGAAAGTAGATGGACTATACCTTTCGGGTTTCCTTCTTTCCCGAACTGATCTTCTCAAAGCTGGAGTTTGTGGCTCTTCATCTTCTGAGTCTTCTTCTGTTGTAGAGTCTGATTCATCCTCCTTTAGCTCAAACTCTATCTTCTCGGGTTCCTTTGGTAGGACTTCATGTTTAACAACATCTTTCACTTCTCTAAACACCACATCTCGGCTGTACACAACCTTCCTTGTTTCTGGGTTCCAAAGCTTGCAACCCTTTAAACCATCCTTATACCCAATAAAGATGCACCTTTCAGATTTATTATCCAACTTGGTCCTTTTCTCCTTTGGAACATGTACATATGCATCACATCCAAATACCCTTAGATGTGAAAGAGAGGGTTTCTTTCCAATCCATACCTCATGTGGAGTCTTATCCTCAAACGCTGATGAAGGTGATCTGTTAACTAAGTAACATGCAGTCTCCACTGCCTCTGCCCAGAATTCTTGTCCTAACCCGGTACCACTGAGCATGCTTCTTGCCTTTTCCATCAATGTTTTGTTCATTCTTTCTGCAACTCCATTTTGCTGAGGTGTGTATGGAGTAGTCTTCTGTCGTGCTATACCACACTTCTTACAGAACTCTTCAAATTCCTTCTTGCAGAACTCCCCACCATTATCTGTCCTCGATGCCTTTATCTTCTTCTCTGTCTGGTTTTCCACCAGAGCCTTAAATTCTTTAAATTTGTCAAAGACTTCAGATTTCTTCCTCAAGAAATATATCCATGTATTCCTTGAGAAGTCATCTATGAATGAAACATAGTACACAGACTTTCCCAGTGATGGAACTGACATAGGCCCAAACACATCACTATGCACAAGTTCTAATATCTTGTTTGCCCTCTTAGCACCAGAAGGAAAACTCACCCGATTCTGCTTCCCATATACACAATGTTCACAGAAATCGAAATCCAGAGAACAATTAGACATACCTTCTACCACACCATCTCTATGCAGTATCCGAAGGCCCTTCTCTCCAATATGTCCAAGCCTTTGATGCCATAGCATGGTCTTTTCTCCAGAGACAGCTAGGCTTTCTGTCCCACTTTCAGGAACCACAGAACTGTTACACCCATCAATAACAGTACTACCTTGTAGCTTGTACAGAGTTCCAGTCCGAACTCCCCGCATTACTACCAGTGCTCCCCGAACCATCTTGCAGGCATCTTTCTCGAACACTGTTTTTACACCTGCATCATCCATCTTGCTTACAAAAATCAAATGTCTGGCCAATGCAGGAATATGCAGAACACCGGGAAGTGTTCTAATCCTTCCACCTTGCAGCTTCAGCTTGACCTTTCCACGTCCGATGATTCTGGCCTTCCTATCATCCCCTAGGAAGACATCACCACCATCATATTTCTCATAATCGCAGAACCACTCCCTATGGGGAGTGAAGTGAAAGGATGCACTTGAGTCAATCAACCATGACTCATGATCTACATGTGTATTTGAAGAGCCAGTATATCCCCCTTCATCTAGAATTCGTTTGCCTCTATGTGAGAAGGACCGCCGGATCCTTCACCTAGGGCTTTAGATGCATTCCTTTTGCAGTGCCTTCTTGGCATTTCCAGCATACCTTTACAAACTTTCCAGGAGATTTAGATCTCCCTCTAGATTTAGATCTCCCACTCGAAACCTTATTCTTGTTTCTGTTTTTGGACCTTCCTCGTACAGATAAGGCATCTCCATTTTGACCCTCCATATTTCTCTGTCTCATTTCCTCCGACAGCAAGGCTGAGACAATGCCATCAAAATTCAAGGTATTTGTATTGCTACCTATTACAATAACCAGACTGTCCCACAAGTCTTGTACAGAACACAACAAGCTGATGCACTTATCTTCATCTGAAATTTTAATATCAATAGATGACAGCTAACTTACCACAGTATTGAAGGCGTTCAGATGCTCTGTCACCGACTCTCCATCCTTCATCCTCAGGTTATACAACTTTTTCCGCAGGAACAACTTATTCACCAGAGACTTAGATTGGTACAAAGTCCCAAGTTTTTCCCACAAATTCTACGCCGTAGCTTCCCCAGATCTTCCCCGAGATACATTCAAAAAATCACAGATAGACACACACAAACGTGTGCTCTTGGTCCGATCCGGTTTCTTCCGGTCTTCATCCCGACATTGCCGTTGGTTTAGTACCTGGATCTACCGCGATCCGCAGTCTTTATCCACCGGCGAGATCCTCCGCTTGAGCTTCCAGTAAAACTAGAGCCATTAGATTTACCAGTCTGTCTTTCGCACTCACCTGTCACTAATCCTAGCTGAATCGATCATGAATCTCCCAAGACCTTACCGGGGTCTACCACGAGGCAGGAGCAAAAAACCCTGACAAGCAAGGCATCCCCTTGAAGCGATATTTACGATACCAAATGTAGGTTTTAACCCTGAACAGAAATTATCTACACACGAATCTTATAAGAGAAAATAAACAATAGCGAGAGCATAAAACATAAAACAGATAAACACAGAGATTTTCCCCTGGATCCCAAATCGGGATGACCAGCTTGATTTTTCATTATATTCCTTTTAGTGTTACAACACATATATATACATGCAGGAGCATACATAAACCCCAATCCATTAACCCTGGATTAGAACATAACCGTAGTTCCCTTGACCGGATCTACAAAAATACCAGGGGCCGAAAACCATCGAACCCCAAAACCATGTGCAAAACCATGCACAAAACCATGGGCGGATCCGCCTATGAGTGGGTCCGCACAAAAAACAAATTTTGGTCGGGGCGCTGCCTCGGACCCCAACGGTGGGGACTGCTTCACCCCTCGTGACCCCCCAGCTACGCCCGACGCAACATACAGCGCGTGGGGCCAATCGTGGAAAGAATATAACACATACCCAACAAGCATGGATACTTGCTAGATGAGTTTAAGAAAGCTAAGCCACCTACCTTCGATGGAGATTTGAAGAAGCCAGAATATGAAAAGGCTTGGTTACTTCGAATGAAGAAATTATTTGAGTTTCATAATTACACAAATAATATGAAGGCCAGAGCATCTATCTGCAGCCTGAAAGGTAAAGAAAATATCTGTGGGAAGATGTGAAGCAGGTTAGAGACATCAAAACAAAAGATTTGAGTTGGCATGAATTCAAGAGAATTTTCAGGAATAAGTACTTGTCGGAGAGGTACTACGACAACAAAGCCAAATAATTATACGAGATTAAGATGGGATCGATGAAATATGAAGAGTATATGACTAAGTTCCTGGAGCTACTAAGGTATGCGCTGTATCTTAAGTATGAAAATACTAAATTTTAGAGGTTTTTTAGTGGATTTCCATTACCATTTAGAGAACAGATTGAGTGTGATGAGCCTCAATCACTTGAGGAAGTTATTGAGAAGTTAAAGCATTTTATGAGAAATCAAAGTGTAAGACAAAATATCAGCAAGGATGGAAAGGGAAATATAAAGGTAAAGGTAAATGGCAACCGAAACGAACAAGACCTTAGAATGCAAAAGAGAAAGAAAATGTTGTAGCTTAAAAGAAGTTCAACATATCTAGAAAGGTACATTGGTCACAACCTAGAGGGAAGCAAAATAGAGGTGATGGTATCTTATGGTTGGAATCTTGGATATGTGGTAAGGATAATCTAAAGAGACATTGTCCGCAATATCAGGGTGGTAGGCCTCAAATATATCTTGCAAAGGAGGCACAAAGTGTTGGGGATGATGGGAAAATCATCCTTCATAACCATGCAAAACTGGATAATAGGAAAGCATATCATCAAGCATCTATCATTGAGATGGACGATAATATTTGTGATGAAGTTGTTTCTATTTTGATTGACCCTGGATCTAATTATAGTTATGTTAACCCTAACTTGGTGGACAAGTGTGGTTTGAATAAATATGTGCATGCAAAATATTGGTTAGTGCAGTTGGCTACAGGTACAAAGAAGAGAGTTCATCAATGGGTAAAATCTTGTGCATTTGAATTGAATGGTATTCCTACATCAACACATTTGAATGTATTACCATTGGGATCATATAGTATGATTTTGGGTATGGATTGGTTATATCTTCATAGGAAAAAAATGGACTGTTATGAAAAAGCTATTGAGTGCTTGGATGACAATGGAGAATAGAGAGTCGTATAAGAAAAGAAGAAAGAAACATCAGTTAGGATGGTGAGATCTATGTAGGAAAAAAACAGTCGTAGAAAAAGGTGTGTCTTATTTGCAGTGCACATTTCTAATTAAAAAGGTAAGGAGGATGAGGACACATAAATATTGATCAGGTACCCGATATTACAACAGTTTCAGGATGTGTTTCCAGTGGAGATATTAGTGTTGTTGCATCACAGAGAAGTGGACGTCTCCATTTAGTTGGTACTAGGGGAAACACCAACATCAAAGGCATCATACAAAATGAGCACTCCAGAGTTAGTATAACTAAAGTTTCAGTTGAAGGAAGTGCTTGACATGGGATACATTAGACCAAGTGTATCACCGAGGGGTGCAACGATATTGCTTGTGAAGAAGAAGGATGGTACTCTAAGGTTATGCATTGATTTCAGGAAGTTGAATAAGGTGACCATCAAGAACAAGTATGATTTTCCGAGGATTGATGACTTATTTGATTAGTTGAAGGGAGGAAAAATGTTTTCAAAGATTGATTTGAGATCCAAATATCATCAAGTACACATCAAGGAAGAGGATATTGACAAGAAAACTTTTCGGACCAAGTATGGGAATTATGAGTTTGTTATAGTTCCATTTGGTTTGACCAATGCTTCAACTGCCTTTATGTGCTTTATGAACAGTGTGTTGTGTCCTTATCTGGAAAATTTTGTTATTGTATTCATTGATGACATCTTGATATATTCTAATAATGAGGATGAACATGTTGAGCATTTAGAAGCAGCATTGAAATTTCTAAGAGAGAATAATTTGTATACCAAGCTTAGTAAATGTAGTTACTTTCAGACAAAGGTACATTAATTGGGGAATGTGGTCTCCAAGGATGGCATAGTAGTGGATCCAGAGAAGATAAGATCTATCATGGAGTGGGCAACTCCTAGGAATGTGGATGAGGTAAGATAATTCATGGGACTGACAAGCTATTATAGGAGGTTCATCAGGAAATTATCCTAGATTTCATATCCTATTATATCATTGTAGAGGAAAGGTAAGAAATTTGAATGGACAGAGGAATGTACAATGAGTTTTGATCAGTTGAAACAATTGTTGACAAATGCTCTAGTGTTAAATATTGCAGATCCGGACAAAGAGTTTGTAGTGTGTACATATGCTTGCAAGAGAGGGAATGGTGGATTCCTTATGCAAGAAGGACATGTAGTATGCTATGAATCACAAAAACTGAAAGAGAACATGAAAAATTATCCGACACATGATCTTGGGTTGGAAGCGATCATTCATTCGTTGAAGATGTGGAGGCACTATCTTCTTGGCAGGAGGTTTGTACCGATGAGTGATCACAATGGGTTGAGATACTTGTTTGACCAATTGAACATGAATGTCAGGCAAGATATATGGTTAGACACGATCAAAGAGTTTGAATTTGAGATCAGGTACATCAAGGGTAAAGAGAACATGGTTGTGGATGCTCTTAGCAGGCAGATATAGGTAAATCACATTGCACCTATGAGTTCTTATGGGACATAATGCAGGATCAAATTTTATAGGAAGGTCAAAAGGATGGTAGGTATAGAGATCTTAGGCACATGTTACAGTAGAGTATAGGTACAAGTACAAGTACAAGTAGTGGTATAGGTACATGTACAGGTGCACAAGATGTGGACTATCATCTCTTACTAGATGGCTTGATTAGATTTGGGGACATGATATATGTGACAGGAAATAGTGAGCTCAAGAAGTTTATATTGAGGAAGTTTCATGTGAAATTGTATTCAAGTCATCCAGGATACCATAAGACATTGACAATAGTGAAGAATTTTTTATATTGGTCGAATATGAAGAAGGATGTGGTAAAGTTTGTGTCTAGATGTTTGGACTGTAAGCAGGTAAATGTAGATTGTAAATATCTATATGGATTGCTATAGCTGATTGTGATTCTATAGTGGAAATGGGAGGTCATTTCCATGGACTTCATCACGGGTTTGTCAAGGAAATATAGGCAACATGAATAAATTATGGTTGTGGTTGACAAGTTTACTAAGATAACACACTTCATTCAAGTGAAGACTACATATACATCTAGGGATGTGGCACAAGTTTTCATAAAATATGTGGTCAGATACATGGTTTTCCAAAGAATATTGTGTCAGACAGGGATGCAAAGTTCACTTCCAAATTTTGGAAGGAAATTTTTGCAGGTTTAGGCACAGACTTGGCCTTCAGTACAACTTATCATCAACAGACAGATGGAAAGATAGATAGGGTCAACAAGATATTGGAGGACATGTTGAGGATGTATGTGATGCATCAATAAAGGATATGGGAGGAGTAACTTCCATTGGTTTAATTTGCTTACAACAATCGTTGCCAAGAGTCACTCAGGATGAGTTCGTTTGAGGCATTGTTTGGGTGGAGTTGTAATACTGCCATAAGTTGGAGTGATCTAGTGAACATGGTATTTATTGGACCAAAGATGTTGGCAGAAGTGGAACGTGAAATGCATGTAATCAAGAAGAATCTAAAGGTAGCACAAAACATGCATAAAAGCTATGCAGATCAGAATAGGTTTTTTAGGGAGTTTCAGGTTGGGGAACATGTGTACTTGCGCATCAAGCCCAAGAAAATATCGTTATAGATTGGATCGTGTACCAAGATGACACCTCGATTTTGTGGAACTTTCAATATTCTTGAAAGGATTGGACGAGTAGCCTATTGAATTGCACTGCCTTTGATAATGAAATTCCATGATGTTTTCCATGTGTCATTGCTTAAGAAGTATGTTAAATATGTTGATAATTTGATTGACTGGTCTGTATTATAGGTGGAGCCAAAAGGAGAATTCCATCCAGAACCACAATGTATACTGCAGAGAAATATGCTCATGCTCTGTAAACGATTAATAAAGTAGGTTAAAGTGCAGTGGAAGAAATTTTGGCCCAATGAAGCTAAATTGGAGATGGTAGAACATATGCGGGCTATGTATCCTTATCTATTCACTGGTTGAGTGAATGCCCTTGGTATTTTTTTTGGTATATGTTTTGATGTGATGTTTTGGGATATGTACATATGTATATGAATGTGAATACTGCCATGAGCTATGTTATAAAGATCCAATAAGTGACATGGTGTCATGTAATTTTAGTTGTCATGTTGTTATGGTTGTCATGTTGGTTTGTTTCTCAACAGGTTGATCATTGTAAATATTGCAATGGGCTCTGTTATAAAGATCCATGGGCAGTATGTGCTATTTTCATCATTCTTGTTGGTTTAGGTGTCGTTGTACACCGAGGATGGTGTTCCCCCAAGGGGGAGGGTTCTGTAACAGCCCTAGTGAAAATTTCATGTAATAAAAGTTAATAAAGGCAATACAATAACCACGGTTATGGGACACTTATTCCAAGATGAATGTTGGGAAAAAAATCCTGGTGTGGGTGTTCATTTCGGTTAGTATGGCTAAGGAAATTGGAAAAGGCAATGACTAAGGCTTTGGAAAGGAAGTGGAATTTTTGGCAATTTATTTATAAAAATAATGGAAAATGGGAGAAAAGGAAGGTGAAAGTTCACAGGTTGCATGTGAGGAGGAAAATGAAGGAAAATAATGGAAAATGAAGAAAATAGAGGCCACATTAATAAAAAGGCACTTGAGGATTAGTTCATGGCTTTTTTCAGTTCAATTTTGGAGCTCTCTCTCTATTTTGTCTCTCTCACACTCTTGGAAAATTAGAGTTTTCTTGGAGCACTTCAGCATTGGATCAAGAAAAGCAAAGAAGGAAAAGAGGAAAGCAAATATCAAGCAAGGAAGAGCAGGATCAAACAGCTAAAACGAGATAACTTGCAAGTATCAATTTGCATGTATTATTTCCTTGCTAGATTTGGCATGCATGGTTATGCATGTGATCGAGGTGGATATTGGTGGTCACCCGCCTATTCCACTTGGGGCCCCACCATTGTCTCTTTCAGTTTTTTCAGTTTCGGCACAACTTACTATTTTTAGCAATTTTTCGGGTCCTGAACTTCCGAAGCCGTTTTGAGGCCCTAAACGACATTTTTTGGGAAAACGGAGAGTAACATGGGTCCATGTTGCTTGTTCAAAATTTGTAGTCCTCGGATAGATCTTTCTAACGAGGTATGGTACGTGTAAAACGGAGATCGTATGCCAAAGATACGACCCTGGGAAGTTGAAACACCAATTTACCCAAACGGGGCCCATAGTTTTGGCGCTTCATCTCCTAGGGTTAGGGTTTTAATTTGTTTAAGATTTCCCATTGTTTCTAAATAATAAATAGGCCCTCGAGCCTCATTGTAACATAGTTCGGGGGCGTGCTTATACATCTCTTCTGGGAGATAGCTACCAACGCCTAGCTAGTTTTATTTCCATTACGTACGTGACAAATTTCGATTCTTTGATATTAATGAAATGAAGTGTTATTTCATTGCATCTCTGTATTTATGGTTATGTGTTTATTACATTGCGTCCCTGCATAAATGCGGATCGGTGGTATCGGAGCGTGCCTTTTTCTCGATCCTTCTTTGTATGTCCCCAATGAGGTCGACGTATAAGGAGTTAGGGCTCGATCTGGTTAAACCTTTGCAAGATCAACCTTGCAAACCGCGACGGTCGCCCATGGGGGAAAAAAATAAAGATGAGGGCGTAAGAGATCCTATAAAAATATTTCTCGAGGAGGCCCTCGAGAAACAAAGGAACACGACGATGAATAAATTTTCCTAGATCCTTCAACGGCTGCCCACCAGCGGTGCATCTACATCCAACAGCCACTCTGGAGGTGCGACTCCTTTTAAGGTACAAGTAAATTTTGACATTCCCATATTTGAGGGTCAAATAGATGCAGATGCCGTAGATAGATGGTTGAATTTATTAGAAGGATATTTCTCGATTCATGACTTTTCCGATAGGGAGAAGATTATTTTTGCACTCCTCAAAGCTGCCCCCCATGTCAAGGAATGGTGGGAAACCCACTGTGAGAAAAAGGACGAGATAGAACCCTCTCTGTTCTCGGTCATACCCACTTGGAATTCTTTCCGAGACGTCGTCAAGGAACAATACTATCCCGTGCGGAGCTATGAGGACAAGTACATACAATGGACCATGCTGCGGCAACAAAGGGATCAAGATGTGCATGAGATGACGAATCTGTTCCATACCCTACGCACCAAGTTGGGTATCAAAGATTCAGAGAAACATCTGGTGCTAAAGTATCGCAGTTGTCTGCATAGATACATTCAGGAGGTAATGGAGTTCCTCGACATCTCCTCGCTTGGTATGGAATACCGGTATGCTGCCAAGATTGAGCAGAAATTCAAACAGAAGAAGCGAGACTTTGGATCTTCGAATCAAAAGCAAGGGAAAGGTGCTCCCAAACCGCAGAAAAAAGGACAGAGCCAAGGCATGGCGACTCAAGACAACCTATCGAAGCCATAAGCAAAGAACAACACCTCAAAGCCAAAGAAGGACACGAGAAAGTGGTGTGAGTTCCATAAGAGCTCCACTTACAACACAAGTGAGTGTCAGGCCAAGCAATCGCTGGTGGCAGAGATGCGGGCTTCTGAGTCAGATGCATGCTCCGAGTCTGAATCAGAACCCGAGAAGGGGAATGACAAAGGGAAACAGATTATTGATGCGGAGCCTAATGCCACTATTGTCACTACGAAGATCCAGAAGGAGGAACTAGAAGATCCAGAGGAGGAGGAACGTCTCTTCCACTCCCAGATGTGGGTAAAGGGCTCCCTGGTACAGTTCATTGTTGACAATGGGAGCCAAAAGAACCTAGCAGACGCTATGAAGCGGTTGGGCTTTCCGACCACAGCTCACCCACATCCATACACCATCGGGTGGCTTCACCAAGGACGAGATCACCGCGTCAGCCAGCAGTGCCGCCTTCCCTATAGCATCAATCCCTTCACAGATGAGGTATTATGTGACGTTGCTCCTATTGATGTTTTTGATGTATTATTAGGACAACCATACTTGTGGAAGCGTCATGCTGTGTATGAGTCTCGACCTCGCGCTGTTATTGTCACTTTGGGAAATAAGCTGTACAGGATACCAGAGGTACCACCTCCTGCTGCTATCTCTTTGGTTACTGCAAAACAATGCAGTAAGCTATAACCAAAACCAGGAAATTCATTTTCCTGATGATCCGCCCCTAGGGCAAGAAGAAGACTGTGGCCACGACCTCTATACAGGGCTCCTCTGCACGAAAACAACAAATGGATAATGTTGTGGAGGAATACGGGGACATCTTCACCTCACCCACAAGGGTTCTTCTGCATTGTCAGGTCAAGCACCCGATTGATTTGACCCCAGGTGTGCCGCTACCCAATGGACTGATCTATCGGTGCTCTGTTCTGGAGAACGATGAAATCAAGAGGCAAATTCAGGAGCTGCTGCAGAAAGGTCACATCCGACCAAGTTCATCGCCCTGTGGGAGCCCGATCGTGTTGGTACAAAAGAAGGATGGGACGTGGAGACTCTGTATTGACTATCGGGTGCTGAACAAGATCACTGTCCAGAATAGGTACCCGATCCCACGGATTGATGACCTTCTGGACCAACTCATAGGTGCAAAATATTTCAGCAAGATTGACTTGAAGTCGGGGTATCACCAGGTACCGATTGAACCCTCCGATGTGTGGAAGACTTCCTTCAAAGCCAAGGAAGGCCTTTTCGAATGGATGGTCATGCCTTTCGATGACGAATGCTCCTGCAACCTTCATGAGGATGATGGACGACATCTTGCGGCCATTCACCAACTCATTTGTAGTGGTGTACTTGGATGACATTATGATCTTCAGCCAGACTTGGGAAGAGCACCTTCACCACATCTGACAAGTCCTCCAAACACTGCGGCAACACAAGTTGTGTGCCAATTTGGAGAAGTGAACTTTTGGCATGACCCAGGTTCAATATCTGGGATACATTATTGATGAAAGGGGGGTGCATGTGGATCCAACCAAGATCCAAGTCATTCGGGATTGGCCAGCCCCAACCACTATAATAGAGCTTCGTAGCTTTCTGGGTCTTGCTAATTTCTACCGGAGGTTCGTGTTGGGATTCTCTCATATCACTTGGCCCTTGAGTCAAGTCACCAAGGGAGGAGCGAGAGCAAAATTTTTTTGGTCGGAACCTCAACAGAAGGCGTTCACAGAATTGAAAAATCACCTCTGTTCTGCCCCAGTGCTCACTTTACCAGACTTGCAACAGCCATTTGAGATCGAGACAGATGCCTCTGACTATGCTATTGGGGCAGTTCTTACTCAACGGGGACATCCAGTGGCATTTCACAGTGAGACATTGTCTGACACAGTTCGCAAGTACCCCACATATGACAAAGAAATGTACTCCATTGTGCAAGCTTATCGACAATGGAAGCATTACATTTTGGGGAAGGAAACAATCATCCACACAGACCACAGGCCCCTGCAGTTCATACAGACACAAGGGAAGTTGCAGAATGATCGCCATCAGAAGTGGTCCACATATCTGCAACAGTTTCATTTGAACATCAAGTACGAGAAGGGTAGCACCAATAATGTTGCAGACTGCCTCAGCCGACCACCGATCGTGGCGCTCACCACCGTGCTCAACTCTTGTGGGCACGAGACTTCTGATTGGCCGCTTCTCTATGAGAGTGACCCAGAATTCGGCCACACTTACAAGGCACTCTTGGGGGGCACGCAAGTTCCAAATTTTCACCTCCAAGATGCCCTTTTATGTCACCTGGGACACCTTTGTGTTCCTTCAAGCGAGCGTGCCAAGATGATATGGGAAGCACACTACAGTCGAGTCGCTGGGCATTTCGGGGTCGAGAAAACAGTAGCAATCCTGCAGAAGTATTTCTATTGGCCAAACCTTCGAAAGGATGTCGAGAAGCACATCAGATCCTGCACTGCTTGTGCCATTGCCAAAACGACCATCAAGAAGCAAGGCCTATATACTCCTCTACCTACCCCTAGTCGACCTTGGGAATCCATCTCCATGGATTACATGTCGGGCCTGCCTTCTACTAAGCATGGAAATGACTGTGTTTTTGTGGTCGTCGACAGATTCTAGAAGATGGCCATTATGGCGGCCTGCAAGAAGAATATCACAGCAGAAGCCACTGCTAAACTCTTCTTTGAACGAGTGTGGGTGCACTTTGGGATCCCACAGTCTATCATATCAGATCGGGATAGCAGGTTCCTCAGCACATTTTGGTCCAGCCTCTGGTCGATGTTGGATACCAAGCTCACCGAGTCCATAGCTTTCCATCCCCAAACAGATGGCCAGACAGAGGTCGTCAACAGAATGATTGTACACATTCTGCGCATGTACAATTCAAAGCATCCACGCACATGGGATGAGAGCCTCCCATATATGCAACATAGTTATAATCGGGCTCTCCACAGTTCAATCGGCCATAGCCCCTTTTAGGTGGGCTTGGGATTCAAGCCACTATGTCCTATTGATGTAGCCATACCATTTGCAGCTGCTCAGGCCGATTCAGCTCATGTCCAGTCTGAAGTTGACAAAGAAAGTAGCTTCATCGAGTGCATTCAACACATCCGCCAACAGGTTCATGATATATTGGACAGAGCCAATGCCAAGTACAAGCAACACCATGATCAACACCGGGTGCCACACAACTTCCAGGTGGGTGACAAAGTATGGCTACATTTGCAGAAGGAGCGCCTCACTGGACCACACCGCAAGCTTCGCCCGCTCCGATACGGGCCGTACACCATCACCAAGGCTGTAGGGAACAATGCATTCGAGCTCAGTATTCCACCATTCCTTGGTCTGCACCCAGTCTTCAATGTGGATCGCCTTCGTCCTTACTTCCCACCTCTACTGGACACCTCGGACATTGCGGAACAACTCACACCAACTGAGTTAAATCCAGACTGCATGGAACAGGCCACCACAGATTGCATCATGGACATGCAAATCAAGAACACTCGCCAGCAGAAGATCCAACTATATCGGGTTGTCAAAGCTGGCCAACTCTTGCACCAAGGAAAGTGGTTCACCAGGGACCAAGTTCAGCAGAAATTTCCTCATCTCATGGAGGAACTTAACGCAATGGGGACCATTTATTCCTAAGGGGGGAGGAATGATCCAGGTGGATATTGGTGGTCACCTGCCTATTCCACTTGGGGCTCCACCATTGTCTATTTCAGTTTTTCAGTTTCGGCACAGTTTACTATTTTTAGCAGTTTTTCGGGTCCTAAACTTCCGGAGCCGTTTTGAGGCCCTAAACGACGTTTTTTGGGAAAACAGAGAGCAACATGGATCCATGGATCGATGTTGCTTGTTAAAAATTTGTAGTCCTCGGATAGATCTTTTTAACGAGGTATGGTACGTGTCAAACAGAGATCGTATGCCAAAGTTACGCCCCTGGGAAGTTGAAACACCAATTTACCCAAACGGGGCCCATAGTTTTGGCGCTTCATCTCCTAGGGTTAGGGTTTTGGATGTTTAGGATTTCCCATTGTTTCTAAATAATTAATAGGCCCTCTAGCCTCATTGTAACACAGTTCAGAGGCCGGTAGCCGCCACATCTCTTCTCAGAGATAGCTACCAGCGCCCTAGCTAGTTTTATTTCCATTCTGTCTGTAAGCAAATTTCAGTTCTTTGATATTAATGAAATGAAGTGTTATTTCCACTACATCTCTTTATTTATGGTTATGTGTTTATTCTGTTGCGTTCCTGCATAAATATGTATCAGCATGTGTGTTCTTGGTTCTCTTGTTGTCATTCGCATGGGTGTTTCTAGGTGTGAAAATGTTCTTCAACCTTTCCTTTTTCATTTTTGGATAGCCATGGTGTGGTGGGGTTCTATTGAGTTTGGTTGAGCTATTTTGTTGGATGGAATCGAAGTTGAGTGGGGTGATCTCAAAATTACTCACAAGGCCTAGGAATCCCAGGATGAAATACACGATAAATCCTAGATGTGAACACTTTGATTGAGCCTAGGAATCCCTTGACCAGTGAATGATGGGATACATAGTAAATATCAGTGGCGAGTACCCTTGATTGTGCCTAGGAATCTTGGGTTGGGATACACGGTAAATACCAAAGGTTGGAGACCTCCTAGGCCTAGGAATCCCTTGACTGGTAATGGCGGGATACACGGTAAAGTCGAGAGGTTGAGACAGAAAAATTCCTCATGGTTTATGTGGAGAGATCCATAGGCATCCATTATTTTTTATGACCTAGTGGTCTAGTGGGGATTAGGTAAATCTTGGTTCTATTGATGAGGGTGAGGTGGTTTAGCCTAAGGAATCCCTGATTGATTTTTTTTTTGAGTCCCACATTCATGCTTGGAATATGGCATGGGGGTGATTGGCTGAAGAGAGATTTGGCTCAACCAATCTATGTTCGAGTGGAGCGTGGAAGTCCCATACTTGGTTGGATTTTTCATTCATTAATAAGAGTTCCTTCCCTTGGTATTTTATGTGCAAATGTACCGGTTCATATGTGAAGTTTATGGCTATTATATCCATATTATTTATGTTGTTTATATGTTGGATATGAGTATGTTTTATGACAAGGATGATGTATGGATCTTATCCTATTTTGATTTATGTATGAATGAACAATGAATCTATGACCTAATAGATAATAATGCAACTATTGTTATAAGGCACCAATGATTCTTAGCATTTCTCAAATAAGTATGAGACCTCTATACCCAAATATGTTATTATGACCCGCTGAATGAATATTTGTGGCATGTTTGACTAAATGCCTGTCATGGCTAATTGGGGTCCAGTCAAGTCCTTGTTCAAGAATTTTCATTGGCATCATTGTCTCTATGTTATTTTTCATTTTTGTAAATTGCATCAAGTTATGGGAAATGGCCTGAGTCCCGACCCTTAAAAAGTGGCACAAAATCTTGGGTCACAAGCACATAACTACCTAGAAAAGTTCCCAGTTACAGACACTCCCTTGCTATGGGAGCGACTGGAGGGTCCCAGTCGCATGCATGCCCATGTCATGGGAGCGAATAAGGCTATAATGCAGTAAAATGGCAGGTTGTCTTAGAGGTTGATCACATGGAAGGGATGGATCGCTCTTGAGCGTTCTGTAGCATGTGTATAAGGTTAGATTGGTTGTGTTGTGTTAGTTCCACTTCCTTAACTATACATGGGGAGTTGAATCAAATCATAGTAGCATCTCGTCACATGTTTACCCTAGCGGACCGGTTAACTTGGGTAAATGAGGGAGGAGGGTGTTAAAAATGAGTGAATGGATGAGATTGAGGTGTATTTGGAACACATCCACTATCATGTCCATGAAGGTCATGACTCTCCAACGACTCTAAGTGGTCAAGCTATGAATCCCCCTCCTTGATATGAAAATTGCAGGTTGTTTTCTAGTTTTGTATGTGTGTTGGATAATCTGGCCATTTTGTCCTTGGGATATTTGTAATGAATGGGTGAATATTTTATGTTTTTGTCTGACGCTCCTCACTAAAAAATCCGGTTGGAGAGAAGCGAGGAGAGTCGTAGGCCATAAGAATGTATGTTATTTCTATTTGATAATATAATGAAATTTCCTTGACAGGCCAAAAAAATAACAAGCATTTACACCAAGAGGTGCAACAACATGTTGATAGTGTTTTGAGGTTTTTTTTATCCTTCGAATATATATACAATACCATTTAAAATATAAGGGTTTCTAATTTCTCATTGGAGATCAGGGATCGATTGGTCGAATAGGCTCAAAGGTCAATTGGTCGAACGATCTTAGAGGTTGGGTATCTTTTCAAATGTCCAGTGTGCCGAGGGGTTCGATTATGCAGGATGTCATTGCGTCATGTCCTATGTTCCAATTCCAAGAAAGAAAATAAAGATGGATAGTGAAAGGTTAGGTAGTAGTGCAGTTAGAGTTTGGATTAAACCATTGTTTAGAGTGATAAATTTAAATAGTAATAAATACAAATGACTTACATAGGAAAAAAATCATTTAAAGTTTCATATAGTATTCAAAATGTTGCAATATGTGAGTTATGTTAATGTGAAAATTAAACTCCACCATAATAAGCAATTCAATAAAAAAATTAGTTAAATATATATTTTACAATAAAAAAACCAATCAAAAAATAAATATATAAATTAAAAATAAACAATAAACATTTTTTTCGCTACATAAAAATGAGATTAATATATAATTTTATAAAACTTAAAAAAAAGTTTCAAAAAAATAGTAATTAATAAAAATTCATCAAGCATTCACTTTGCGTCCATGGGTTGTTGGATAAACGATGATCAACTGCGTTGTTTATCAAGGAATGAAATTGATGCGCATAGATATTATATAAAAGTAATGTGCGTATCTGACAAGGGATTAACACCAATCTATTTGTATGTGTACCATATCAAATTCTTGAATTATGAGTGGGGGAGAACATGTAATTTATCAAGGGGTATTTGCTTACCGTATAATTTATGTTTGTATTTTTTCTCTTAAATGTGCTCATCAAAGTGATGATATAACTATCACAATGATCATATAAATAATGTTTTTATGCCTATCACAGTGATCATATGCTCATAAGTATGTAGATAAACTAAATTATGTGGAAGGTATATATTAGGGTTAGGTTTTATCGAAAACATGTTTTTTTCTCATAAAACCATCAATCTATAAATCTTTATTAATATCTATGTTAGAAATACCTTTTGTTAATATAATTATGGGAAAGGTATATATTAAGCATATTTTTTTTAAACACTGTCTTCCATACCTGAAGAAATATATGAAGAATTGGTGTTGTTAATAGCAATTTTCCTCCATATATTAATCACCCTATATCAATTGTTTCAGAAAACCATGCCACAACCACCTATTTGTTTCCATGATCTCCTCAGAGTCCTATTGCTTCCAAGTAGTGCCATGCAGGTTGGATGCAAACCCAAGTGGTATCCATGTGCATTGGTTGTTTGAAAACTATGCAGAAGGACATTTCATCTGCTATGAGATGGATGATGGGAGATTTCGAGTCTATAAATTTACCCGTGAAGGGTATCTTGATCCTATGATGACAAAGGATCAAATGCCCTTAGGGAAGAAAGGTTTGACAATTGAAGAGGTAAGGGTGTAATAGCCTTGGTCAAAAATCCATTTAATAAATTTAATAAAGGTAAAATAATGCCTTGATCATGGGACACGTATTCCAAGATGAATATTGGGAAAAAACATAGTGATGGGGATCACTTGTGATTAATTAATGGCTATGGAAATTAGCAAAGGAAATGAAAAAGGCTTTGGAAAGGAAAAGTGGCATTTATTAGTATTTTATTTATGAAATAATGGAAAATAGGAGAAAAGGAAGGTGAAAGGTCACATTTTTCATGTGAGGAGGAAAATGAAGGAAAATAATAGAAATTGAAGAAAATAGAGGCCTGATTAATAAAAAGGCTTTTGAGGATGAGTTGGTAGCCTTTTTCAGTTGATTTTTTGAGCTCTCATTCTATTCTCTCTCTCTCATACTCTTGGAAACTTAGAGTTTTATTGGAGCGCTCTTGGAGGAGTGCGACATACTTGGTATTTGGAGCAAGAAGGCAAAGGAGAAGTAGGAAAATGCAATAGGATATCAGGATCAACAACTACAACAAGTTTTGTTTGCCGGAATCGAGTTGCATGTGTAATTTACTTGCTAGTTTTGGATTGCATGAAACATGCATGTGGTTTTTTGGTCATGATCTGTCACTGGCATGGAGGTTTGCCTGTATTGACAATGATTTTTCCTAGCCTTGCCATTTACTGGATAATGATGGTATTGTGGGTTTATTTCCTTTTGTTTCTCATGTTCTTTTGGTTGTGGGTTGAGTTATTAGTTCTTAGAGCCTTGGTTGGACAAACTCTTTGGAGCCTTGTAACAACCTGGGTTTAGTTATTAGTTCCTGGAGCCTTGGTTGGAAAAACATTCTGGATCCCTATAAAAACTTGGGTTGAGTTATTAGTCCTGGAGCTTTGGTTGTAAAAACAATTTGGAGCCCTTGGTGGGTTGAGTTACTAGTCCTGGATCCTTGGTTGGACAAATGATCTAGAGCCCAACAATAGTTGTGGGTTGAATTACTAGTCCTAGAGCCTTGGTTGGAACAAACACTCTAGATCCCAAAAACAATTGCGGGTTGATTTACTAGTCCTGGAGCCTTGGTTCGCCTATGGAAGCCCTGGTTTGGTTGTAATTGTTGTGTTTAACGAGATCCCACATTCATGATTGGAATATGACATGTGGGTGACTGGATGAAAGAGAGTTTTGGTTCAACCTATTCTATGGTCGGGTGGTACGTGGAAGTCCTGTACTTGGTTGCATTTTACACATGATAATAAGATATTTTATCCCCTTGTATTTGATGGGGAAATTTACTTGTTATTATGTGGTTTATATGGCTGTTATATACCTATTATTTCTGTTGTTTATATGTTGGTTATGAGTATGTTTTATGACAACTATTATGTATGGATCTCATATTTTTATTATTATTTTCAAATGAATAAACAATGAATATATGACCTAGTATATGATAATGTAGTTAATGTGATAAGGCATCAATGCTTCTTAGCCATTCTCAGATAAGTATGAGACCCCTATGCTCACATATGTTGTTAATACATGTGGATTGCATATTTGTGACATGTTTGATGAAATTCCTGTCACAACTAGTAGGGTTCCAGTCAAATAATTGATCAAAATTTTTCATTAGTACCTTTTTTTCAATGTTATGTATAATTTGTGGAAGTCTCATGGAGTTTTTGGCATTGGCCTGAGTCCTAGCCCTGAAAAAGTGGCACATAATCCGAGGTCATTAGCACAAGACTACCTGGAAAAGTCCACAATCATTGGGATGGCCTTGCTGTGGGAGTGACTGGAGGGTTCCAGTCACATTGTTTCCTTATCATGGGAGCGACTGGGGTGTTTGATTAGTAAAAGACAAGTTTCTTTAGGATTTAAGCACTTGGAAATGTTAGTTGGCTCCTAGAGGTTCTTAGGATGTGTGAATCATCAGTTTGATTGTCTTTCATCAGTTCCACTTTCTTAAGGTGACCTGGGAGGTTGAATCTCATCATATTGGTCTCTCGTCACATGTTACCCCGATGGACTGGTTAGCTTGGGTAAATTTGGGAGGAGGGTGAAACAAAGTGTAACTTTATTTCGTTTCAATTCATTGCATGGGTCACTAGTTTGGTTTATTAGGATGATTACCCAAGGTTTACATCGTACCATTGATTGCAGGGGTTGAATATTGGTAGAGGATCAAATAATCCAAAGGAAGTGAAACAGCCTCCCAGACTCGACAAAGATGAAATATCCTTTGCTCCGCTGTCATCTCTTGCAACGACAAAATATATACACTTACAAAGCTTCCATCGTAGCTTCCAATACATATTATGGATTTGGCATCGCTAGTTTGAGTGATGACCATAAAATAAATATCACCACCTTCTTCGATAATGTAATGCACAAAACTAGAGGTATATAATCTGCTCATTAATTTAATTCATCTACTTAACCATAATTTTCCTATGAATCTATATTTTTGATATATCTCTCTGTTTATAATTAGGACCTCAATTACTTATCCATGGTTGATGTTAATATGAACTAATTATTTTCATTGTTAGGACTTTGTTACAACAACGAGATAGAACCCCCTTCAATTTACTTTGATTTTTTGAACACATGGTCGTGTGAGAGAAGGAAGAGTTACCATGGGCATGGGCCTCTTCAGTTAAGCTGACACATAATTTTCACGCAACTCTACACTTATGTTGATGGTGCTATATGCTGTCAACATATAGGGGGTCTCCCCGATGTGAAGTCCCAATTAGACCTCACACCATTTTGAGTATGAGCCCCATCCGGAGTATCGACTCGACCACCATAACTTAAGGTTTTCCTTGGTTTCAATGGGTGACATAAGATATTAGCACATAACCTTTGAAGTCAAAAATTAAGTTGACACTGTGAAATACCAATTGCAATGTGTTAAAGGAGGCCTTCAAGACAGGGGAGACGAAAGTGAGTCTCTAGAAGGAAAGTAATAGTAGTATCCTAAGAGAGACACACGAGAGAAAGGAAATATTCATTGATTAACTTGCGAATTAGTTCATAAGATAACAACGATTCATGAAAGAGAATACAACACGAATTCAACAAGATAATCAACAAAGCCACATACATAGTACAATTTATTTAGTACATAAGAACATCAACATACACTTCAAACATATAAATAATAGTATTAAAACATTCACGATACATGCATGAAAGTGTGTTGGATCAATGAGCTTTAATTATTAAGTGAAAGATCCAAGTACACAGTTACAATGGTGAGACATTAGTTCCAATATTGGAACATTAAATCTCTTCTTGTTTCTCCAAGGAATGATTTTTTCTCTCCTATGCCAATCGGAAGAAGCCAAGGTTAGCCCTCCAAAGTCTATGACTCCAAAATCCTTTTTCTTGAGTTACGAGGTTGTATTTATAATAAGAGGAATGGACTTTCATATCCCCCATGACTCTTGAGCTATCCTCATGACTCTTGGACTTATAAATGACCTTTGAACTTCTATTTCACTCTTTTTTCCACATGTGACCTTTCATATTCCTCATATGAATTTTATACTTCCAAACATTTAAATTTTGTCATTTTATTGAAAATAGATCACTGAAATCCACATGATGATGTGGCAAGGCACATGGAAACATATGACATTATGACAACACTTGTACACACCATAAATTGGAAATGATGACATGGAAATTAGTGATGATGTGTAAATTACAAGCTACTCTTCTTTCTGCTTTGTCTTTGACTTCCTTATGATAGATTTGATCAAAATTTCATCTTCATGAAATATCTACTTTGTTCTTCATCTTCACCCTCCAAAGGATCATGGATCAACATTGGGACCTTTTGAGTTGTCATGTAATGTCTTCATTATGTCATGGTCCAAGATCTACTTCATGTCTTCATGATGGTTCTTATTTGTGCTTCTTATTTGCAAGTGCTAATTTACTTCCTCTCCTTGAAATATTTCTTGAGCATCACCTTGTCATGCTGAGATGGTACACTTGCCAATGAAGATCACTCATGACAAGGAAAAATTAAACTTAAAATCATCTATTCTATCTATAGCTTGCTCATGAAATAAATTGATTATGATAGGCTTGTGAAAGGACTAAGAAGGAAGGACTTGATGAAGAGGGCATTGTTGAGACCAAAAATGGATTAGGAAAGCACCATTGTTTACTAAATTTGTACCATGTAATATGTGGAGGATCTCTTGAAGGTCCAACATAGTGGGAAAGTTCTAGGAACAATATTAATGATCTTGTTAACTAAGGTTGCACCATGCACTAGGCTCAAAGGAGTAGGAGATAGTGAGAGAAAAATTTGACTTGAAAATGACTAAGAGGAGGACTCACTGAGCTCTAATATTGCACCACGTGTTGAGAGATAAATAATTGAGCAAGTGCTCAGTGCAGAGGGGAAGCTTAGTGAAAAAGGGCTTAAGGCTTGTTGCTTGAGACTATATTGTGCATTGGGAAGGAAAATGAGGCTTAAAGGGAAACATGGTTTGTTTCAACAAAGAATCACTATCTGTTGAGACTACACCCTGATCTGGGAGAGGTTAGATAGGACAAGTATTGGGTTTAGAGAGGGACATTAGTCAACAGTGGGAGCGAGACTAAGTATTGTTACTGCGCCATGCACTGGGATTAAGGGGATGCCTCTATGCTAGTGCAGTTTAGCGCAATAGTGGCAGACTGTTCATATGAAATGTGATTTTCCTCATATGTTAGTGCAATTTGGTTCAACATTGATAGAATATGAGAGGAGATTGTGCTGTTCACTGGGCGAGGAAAAAAAATGTTAGGTCACTTAGCCTAGGAGGTGCTTCACTGCATAGTGGAGGGAGGAGGATATTTTCATTACACAAATTTATTTTGCAAGGGGATGGAAAGGGCCCTTGCTATTATTTAGAAGTACTCTATGTGCTATGCAAAGCAGAGGTGATCAAAAGTTAGTGCAGTGAGTTAAAATGGACAACAAGGGTTAGGTGACCATACTTGGAAAGTTTCTAAACGTGTAGTCATTGGAGATAGCCTTGAGAAGGACTTAATGAAAAAATATGGGGTGAATACATATGATAAATGAGGCATAGGCTCTACTCATCACCTGGAAGAGGGTTCATGTGTTCACAACTTGCACTGGGTAGGAGGACCAAGAAGAGCTCCCGAATGACTAAGTGTGGGATTATTAGAGTAAGAGAGGGAAAAACATCCGAACAAGACTCAAACATGGATCACACACATGAAAGCCATCAATACAAGAAATATGAATGCACATGACTCATGAAAAACAATCACACCTTGAAATGGAAACAAAGAAACACCTATTTCTAAGTGTGACAGTTGAAATGACACAATTAGAAAATTAGAACAAAAGTGGCGACATAAGTATCAACTAAGACCAGAAATTGTGATGAGATGTAGGAATGTGCCTAGCATGTACTCTCATGATATGTAGGACCATCTAATGCAGAAGGGTGCACTAGAAATACCTCTAGTAATGTGAAAAGGCGCAACACATGCAGGAATGAAAATCATTAGAAGATTCACTTGCGACAGAAAGAAACATGAAAACGACACTTGCAAAAGGTAAAGAAATTGAATGTGACACATGCTAGAGTGAAGATAACATGAAAAAGACACTTGTGAAAGTGAAAGAAAGCAAAAGTGACATTCACGAACATGAAAGCGACACTTGTGAAATCAAAGGTGCGCAAAAACGACAGTTGCGGAAACTCACTAAAATAGAAGTACAATTGCAAACAAAGTGAGAAGGACTGTCAATGGAGAATGCACATTGACTGTCAACTGTCTAGGCTTGCATAAGAAAGGTGCACTCATACATTTTTCAAGGACTAAGCATGTGTGAGAAAGTGACTTTGACACTTAGAATTCGAGAAGAAGACTTGAGTGCTTGGAAAAACATCAATCGACCATGAAGCGACTTTGGGAAGACAGATCGTAATATCCTCATTAGGTTCCAAAATTCAAGTGTAGACAAAATTTTGGAGGGTGTTGATCGCAACATCAACAACTTACTAATCACAACTCCTCATTCGGTCTCTAAATTTAGCAATGTCGACTAATGGCAGAAACAACTAAAGACTACCTACCTTCCTGTTGAATTGTTTTAGGAATTAAAATTATGGAATGATGGGGTAGGCCATTGGGTTCAAGAGGATTAAAAATGCGGCACTGGTGGTGCAAGACACCAAGATCTCCTTCAAGACAAACATGGGGTTTTGGATCGATAACTACCACTTCGGAATAATCTCCGGGGAGGGTTTTTCTGCCACAATCAAAGGCATCAATAGCATGGAGCATTAATGGCTCCGTCGACACAATCTCTACGAAATTGAAGAGACATGGATACAAACACCAGAGAATATTGTAAGGTTTTCAAAGACATATTTAGGTTATGGTAACTGATGCAACGAAATTCATGACACCTTATTGAGGACCAAACTTTGAAAGCTCATGTAGAACCCTCGACTCCATCCTCCTTTTATCCCGCCTATCTTGACTTGATATCCCTATTGAGCCACGTGGAGCATGAAAAATTATTGTATGACATCTAGATAAATGTCATTTACAATGTTAAACGGCGAATCTCTAGAGTGTCCATTAGAAAAACTAGTTGTTGGGCGCCCTCCGTTCCATGGTGGCAACTGGCCATGTCAACACATGGGTGTATGTACGACACGTTCCCATTAGACAACGCCAGGTGTTAGGGTTGGTAACCACCATAAATTTCATTCAACTCCGTACGACTAGGGTTTGTTTTCACCTATTTACCACCATGAGTCGTTTACCCTTCACATTCTTGTTCAGGGCCAGAGGGTGGGCAGTCAGCTCCGCTGGTCACTGGTGGGTGAGGCGCCAGTGCTTGTGCACCTGGTCCACCATTGTCATGATGTTCTTACGGCTTTCTTGTTCGCTCCGGATGGATGATTGTCTGCTTACAATTTCAATCTTGCTGTCCCTGCGCCTAGTTGTGGACTTGTTGATTTCCTTAAACCTTTCTTATTTGCTCGTCGACTGTTCTTCTTCACTCCTCAACTGTTCTTGGCTGCGTAGATTTGTTGACCTATTTGTCCACTATGTTCGTTTGTAGAAGTTCATGGATGGTCCAAGGTTGCTTGAGGTCCATTAAGGTAAATTTTTATTTTATTTTATTTTATTTTTATTTTTTTTAATTTTTAATTTTTAATTTTTTTTATAAAATTTTTAATTTTATTTAATTTAATTTTATTTTTAATTTTTAATTTTTAATTTTTTTTTTGTATGCATTTTTTGGAATTGCTCTGCGTTTTTCCTGTTTTCTGTTATGGGTTTTTGCTAATTTGTGTTTTGCTGCAGGTAATGCCGAAATCTGTCGAGGTCTGGCATTCGCAGATCTCCAACTGGCTTCTGCACCTCCTGGTAGGAATTCTATTCCTACCAGCCATCTATTGTGTTTTTTAACACTTAAAATCATGTGTTTTTGAGCACTTTAATTCTTTGTTGGAATATTTGGCTCTCTGGGTTTTAGAATAGGGTTTGATTGCTAATTAGCTTATGCCCTAGAAATATCATATGGGTTTTACCTGCAATACTTATTCTTTTGTTTTGGGTTTTTAGAATAGGGTTTACTGCAATAATTACTTTTAGGTTTGCACTGTATATTTGCATCCAATACTATAACTATATGTATAATTCTGCAGTAAGGCCGCCGCTCAGATTCAACCATTAGTTATGATTTTTGGATATATGGTTTTAGTAATTTGTGATTTACGACTTCCTACTTCTGATATATACATGTTTTATGAGTTTTAGAATAGGGTTTGATGGCTAATTAGCTTATGCCCTGGAAATCTCATATGGGTTCTAGAATAGGATTTTACCTGCAATAATTATTGTTTTGGGTTTTTAGAATAGGGTTTACTACAATAATTACTTTTAGGTCTCCACTGTATATTTTCATCCAGTATTATAGCTATATGTATAATTTCATTGTATATTTGCAATGTTCTCAGATTGCATATGTATAATTTCACTGTATATTTGCATTATAGAATTTATTTATCTGTCAAGTACTAAGATGATGAAGGGAAATGGTTAGACAAACAGGAATATGTTCTTGAACTTTTAGGTCTGCATTGTGTTTTTCATCTATCAGAATAACAGGAATGTGTTCTCGGACTTTTAGGTATGCAATGTATATTTGCATCCAGTACTATAGCTATATGTATAATTTCACTGTTCTCGGATTGCATATGTATAATTGCACTGTATGTATAATTTCATTGTATATTTTCACTGTAGAATTTATTTGATGATTTATTTGCACTGTATAATTTCACTGTATAATTGCACTGTAACATTATTTTCTTTATGTTACTTTTTGATGATTTATGCTCCTCTTAACTTTAAGATATGTTTGTCCATCTTTTGATGGATTGCCCCTTCTCTCTTGTGTGGATGGGGTGGGCATAGCTATATGTATAATCCTATTTTGAGGTTGCAAATATTTCTTGCTATTTTGTGTCCACAACAACCCTCTTATCATTGTGAATTTGCTTGTTATTGTGAGGCAATATAGTTATGCGTGTTAGATCAGTTTTGGTTAAGATATTAGTTTAGTTTTGGTTAAGATATTATAATTTGATTTGTTTTCAAGGATGGCATGGCATGCTTTAAATCCATCTTGAAGTTGTGCCATCTTTAGTTCCTTTTTGAGGATTCAATTACTTTTTGATGATTTATGCTCCTCTTAACTTTAAGATATGTTTGTCTGTCTTTTGATGGATTGCCCCTTCTCTCTTGTGTGGATGGGGTGGACATAGCTATATGTATAATCCTATTTTGAGGTTGCAAAGATTTCTTGCTATTTTGTGTTCACAAAAACCCTCTTATCATTGTGAATTTTCTTGTTATTGTGAGGAAATTTAGTTATGCATGTTAGATCAGTTTTGGTTAAGATATCAAATCAATTTTGGTTAAGATATTAGACTCCAATTTGTTTGCAAGGATGGAAAGGCATGCTTTATATCCATCTTGAAGTTGTGCCATCTTTAGTTACTGTTTGAGGATTCAATTACTTTTTGATGATTTATGCTCCTCTTAACTTTAAGATATGTTTGTCTGTATTTTGATGGATTTCCCCTTCTCTCTTGTGTGGATGGGGTGGACATAGCTATATGTATAATCCTATTTTGATGTTGCAAATATATCTTGCTATTTTGTGTCCACAACAACCCTCTTATCATGGTGAATTTGCTTGTTATTGTGAGGCAATATATTTATGTGTGTTAGATCAGTTTTGGTTAAGATATCAGACTCCGATTTGTTTGCAAGGATGGAAAGGCATGCTTATATCCATCTTGAAGTTGTGCCATCTTTAGTTCCTTTTTGAGGATTCAATTACTTTTTGATGATTTATGCTCCTCTTAACTTTAAGATATGTTTTTCTGTCTTTTGATGGATTTCCCCTTTTCTCTTGTGTGGATGGGGTGGATATAGAGATATGTATAATCATACTTTGAGGTTGAAAATATTTCTTGTTGTTTTGAGTCCAAAATAACCATCCTATCATTGTGAATTTTCTTGTTATTGTGCGGCAATATAGTTATGCGTGTTATATCAGTTTTGGTTAATATATCAGATCAAATTTGGTTTAGATATCATACTCTAATTTGTTTGCAAGGATGGCAAGGCATGAATTATATCCATCTTGAATTTGTGCCATCTTTATTTCCTTTTTGAGGATTCAATTTTTTTTTGATGATTTATGCTCCTCTTAACTTTAAGATATGTTTGTCTGTATTTTGTTGGATTTCCCCTTCTCTCTTGTGTGGATGGGGTGGACATAGCTATATGTATAATCCTATTTTGAGGTTGCAAATATTTATTTTTGTTTTGTGTCCATAACAACCCTCTTATCATTGTGAATTTTCTTGTTATTGCGAGGAAATATAGTTATGTGTGTTAGATCAGTTTTGGTTAAGATATCAGATCAATTTTGCTTAAAATATCAAACCTTGATTTGTTTGCAAGGACGGCAAGGCATGATTTATATCCTTCTTGAAGTTGTGCCATTTGTATTTCCTTTTTGAGGATTCAATTCATTTTTGATGATTTATTCTCCTCTTAAATTTAAGAAATGTTTGTCTGTCTTTTGATGGATTTCCCCTTCTCTCTTGTGTGGATGGGGTGGACATAGCTATATGTATAATCCTATTTTGAGGTTGCAAAGATTTATTGCTCTTTTGTGTCCACAACAACCCTCTTATCATTTTGAATTTGCTTGTTATTGTGAGGCAATATAGTTATGCGTGTTAGATCAGTTTTGGTTTAAATCCATTTTTTTTTTAAATTGATTTGATAATATCTCAATCACTCATTCACCCCAAGAAAAGCTGCAGAGCTCATGACTCGGAGTCCTACCACATGCTTTAAGGACTAATCAATGCAATACATTTATTCTATAATTGAAACATATTGTTTTCTTACGAAATAACAATTAATTTATTTGTACAGAAGGCAAATTGCATCAAATATCCATATTCACTAATAAAAAATATTGCATCAAACCAACGGATACACGATCATAATTTTTGTATTGTCATATATACCAAAGGAGGTGATAGGCACACCCTCAAGCATAAATATTTTCTATTTTACTATTTACGAACTTCATAATATTTTAATTTTATTATCTGGACCTCTTTTCAGTGCACCTTCAAACATCAAACCCCTCAATCATTTCATTTTTCAAGGAGGAAATGGATTTACAATGCAATGGGCATCTCCATCCCCATTTTGTAATCATGTAAAAACACAAATTTCCACTTTTCAAAGAGGAAATGAATTTACAATACAATGGGTATCTCCATCCCCATTTTGTCATCATGTTAAAACACAAATTTGGAGAAAGGAGTCTTGTCATTTCGACCACTCTTCACAAAATCATAGAATTCTTTTCATTATTGAAATGTATTATGTGAAATGCAAGAATAAAAGTTAGGTGCATTGTTTGAGATGTGGTCTCAAACACTATATGTCACGATTAAATTACTGTTACTAACATTACTATTACCATTCATGTGTTGATATAATAACTATTACTAATGTATGAACATGATTATACCTTTGATCATATTACACTCTTCATATTACTAGTATTACTCAAATTAAGCAAGGTTATGTGTAGATTAATCACACTAGTAATCCCATTTATACAAGTGTTCATCGTATTCAGACTAACATATTGTAATCTAACCTCATTACTATTATCTCCATATAAGCTGATCTACTACTATTTCATCTATTATGATGTAACCTCATATATGTACTTAATAGTTCGAGTTACTTTCCCTATTAGGTTTGATATCAGTATAATACAGGTGTTGTTAGCTCTACACTATCGATATGGACTCTATGCTATTACTAGAATTACCCTTTTTCTTACTAGTGAAATTGTTTGCCTGTGGCCAAGTGGGTCTAATTCTAGTGAAGTATCCTCTCTGGTTGTGGCCAATCAACATGCTGTCTACCACCACTGACAGTAGGAGGTGATCTAACTCTAGGAGTGGGTAAACAAGTGGGTCTAATTCCCCTTTGTAATGGAAGTCAATCCACAGTATGAAGTAACTCTCTCTATCTGTATCTCTCGAAGATTATTTGGATGCTCTGAGTTGACTGATAATGATCTTATTATGGCATACTTGGCATTAACTCTATATTTGGGAGTAACCTTGTGAATGGAAATAGCCTTTTATATGACAGTGATATAGCAATGAGCTTCATACTATTTATCTGTGAAATCAACAGGACTATGACCTATAATATATGATTGTTCAATGTGTTATAGTAATTTGTGTTCAATGGTGAGACTATAACCATAACTAAGTAATTTATGATTGTAACAAGGTGTCTCTTGTGTTTATATCATTATTTATATTCAGTGTCTATTCTATTGACAATGATGTAGTCACGACGACAGTAAAACCTGTTATGGAATTGACCTTGATATGAATGTTAATGATATTAGTATGGCATACTTGGCATTAACTCTATTTATGGGAGTACCCTTGTGAATGGAAATAGCCTTTTATATGGTAGTGAAACTTCATAACATGGTTTATGAGAACTCCATAACATGGTTATGTATTAACTGTTTATGAGAACTCTATATTGCGGTTTTATATAACACATCTCACTGTGCTATCACAGTGGTTGTATAAATAGGTATGCTTTGCTGCATGTTGTGTGTGGATAGATATGTGAGATATGGTTTGAAAAGTATGTTGAAAAAATTTGAATTATACTTAGTGTAGTAGAGGAAATCTTGGAGCTATTAAGATAAAAAAGTCCAAACATATAGAAATTTAGAAAATATTCATAAACTATAGAACTAACAGTATGCATTACAAAAAAATAATAGACTAACAACATTGTCATGTCATTCTGTCAAAATGTTCCATTATAATAGAATATATATGTTCCTTCCTTAAAATGCCACATACAGTATGGAATAAATCAACCTTCATGTGACAAGAAAAATAGATAGTCCATCCAAAATCTACATCATAATGTGGTTACAACCAAAAACATATAACACCCCTATTCTTTATGGCCTTGAGAATCTTCAGTGCCAAACCCTGAGTTGCCTAATTGAGCCAAGTAGGTTGGCCTTCCTAAGAAGGGTTGATTAGGTTGTGGTTGATTGCTGCCATATAATTGAGACCAATTTGTCCCTTCCAACCATGGAGTAATTGAGTACCCATACCTCACATTTGCGTTAAGTGGAGGTGTGTAATGAGCATACATTGAATTCCCACCTCATGTGGTAGGAAATAAGGCAAGTGGGTAAACCCCCATTTTGATAGTGAGGCACTTGAATGTTTATGAGGTCTCAGAATAATGGTATATTATTTGCAATATTGTCCAATGTGCTGGACATGTCCCTGGTTTCATTTTCATCAACCATGCTTCATTTATGTCAACCATATCAGCCATCCCTTGTTCCTTTTCAAGCATTTGTTTAGCCTTTCTTGCTTACTTTTCCTGTCTTTCCATTTGTTTTTGTTGCTCCTTCTCTTGCCTTGCTCTCTCTCTTTCAAGCCTTTCATCTGCTCGACGTTGTGCTGCAACAACACTTGCTACCTTCTTCTCCTTGGCTTGATCCTTTTTATTTTCTATTTTAATTCATGAATTTCAACTTTTTTCTTTTCAGACACAACTAAGAGTTTTATATAGTATTATGAGGTGAGTAACTATGAACTTTGGCCCAAACGAAGACTACCGGGTGTTCCTTGCTTATTTTTCATTGACACTCTTTCTATTGGTAGCTTTAGGAACCGCCCAAGTAACTTCTCCACCCCCCCACCTGCATGTCATTGCTTGGAACTTGCATTTTAGTATTTGTGGAAATTGATTTAACTATATTTTTATCTTCATCTGGTGCCTCATTATGTGTTTCATATTCTTCCATTGATATATTGTCCACAAAAAAATGAACAATTTCACTGTTCAATTCAGTCGGTTGTGAAGGCACGATCTGCTTTGTTCATTGGTTCTTGAGACACAGTGTTCGTTAAAATTAATCATGGTTTATGCCAGCCATGATGGTGGGTTTACTTGGTTTGGAAATGTCAATTGGTCATTTTCAATTTCATTAACAATTTAAACAATTTCATTTTCAACTACATCTGCATTAACAATATCAACAATTTCATTTTTAACTACATATGCATTGTCAACTGCATGTTCAACAATGTCATTAACAATATCAGTAGCAAAATTTTCATGTGCTTGAGTTGGTAGAACAACCTCCATGTTGCTATCAATTTTTTAATGAATATACTGTGTTTTACATACCTGCTCATCATCATCAACATATAACTATCCTTGAGAGAGGGAAATTATATTACCAGCTGCAACGACATCAACATGTTCATGTAATTATTCTTGCACTTCAACATCTGTTTGGACATGCTCTTCTTCCTGACCATCCGCATGAAACTCTTGGCTACAACCAGTATCATGCATAAGAGCATCATAATTCAGTGGCTATCTTCCTGTCCTCCTAGAGCCAACCTCGATATTTGATGGTGTCAGAGCCCTTTTAAAAGCCTTTACTTGCAATCTTTGTTAGCTCGAACTTTTTCACCTCAGCCCCTGAATTCTTTGCCATCCATGCAACACACTCTGACCTGAAATAGTTTTTGAAATGGCCAAACACATTAACATCAAGGGGTTGCAATCTGTGAGTGGTACGAGTGGGAAATGTTAAAAGGTCAATGCCCAAATTGTTTGCTTCCTCAATTGTTTGTACAACTATGTGGCTTCCATGGCCATATAATATCAATAGGTGTTTGTTATTAGGTGAGACACCACCTGGAATAGATGGAGCAAAGTGGCAAAGCCAATTAAAAAAAATTATTTAGTCATCGATGCATGGGGATGTGCAGCCATGCATACACCTGGTTCACAGTTTTGTATATAGTTTTTCAACTGATTTTTACCTTTGAATAGATAAAATCCTGGGATTGAAGCACCAATTACATTGACACAACATAAAATGGTTATCCACTCCCTGCTCTTAGGAAAAATATTTGGAACATTTCGGCTCCCTCTCTTGGAAATTACCCGTATGCCACAATTCCTTCCCACCTATAACCCTATTTCATCTGAGTTCCATATAAGGTTTGCAACATAAGAATGTTTATTGTATGCACTAGAAAGAGTGTCGTAGAACTTACATACAATTGCAGGGCGCAAATTTAATGCCTCGTCTCTGTCAAGGCCCTCAGCTGTATGCAATACAAGGTTTGGATGCCTTTTTTTAAACCCAAACCACCATGATTTACTAGGAAACCCATATTTGAATGGGTTTGGCCTCCCTTAAAAGATTTGAGCAACTGTGGATTTGAGTTGTATCAAATCTTGTCCATGTCTCAATAGGGCCATTTCTTTACACCACTCAACCACCTCGGCATCCTCCTCTTCAGTCATAACTGTAAGAGGCCCTCTACGTTTGGTATGAGTGAGCCCATTTATCGAATAATGTATTAATGAGGGAGGAATACCATGTTTCTTTGTAGATACCCGAACTGAATATCCATTAAACTCTATATCGTCAATTGTAGCTAACATTTTTTCTTTTGTCCAACCTCTTATAGCGCTGATCTTTTTAGTTGAAATTGTTCCTTGGATTGTGGTTGATGGTGGCTCTGTGAGTGGTGGTGTGACAACTTCAGCTTCAGCCACATGGTCATCCTCAACAAAATTTCTTGGAGCATTGTTGACATCTACATCACTTGTCCTTTCCTCATCTGATGAAGTGCATCGCAGCTGGGCACCCCTGATCAATCTTCTGCCACTTCTCCTTGTACGAGCTACATAACTAACTCTTGCCATGGATGCAACTACCTGCAGAATTATTGCATGCATTTAGTTAAGAATAATTTGCTATTAATTTGTAGTTTATTTGGATAACAAAGCATCCAGAATCAATATGCTTAATAAAGGTATGATATAGAGCTCCTTTATAAGGAATAAATAACATTATTTTTATTAAGCTAAAAAAAATTGAGTGTAAAAATGCTAGGTTATTTTTATTAAGATAAAACAATCTTTGTAGAAAATTATGAGGAGCCCACCCAACATTAGAAAAGTCCAGACGCGCATAACTCTATAGAAGCATTTTAATCTTAGATTAGTGTGTTCATGCCCAAGGTTTCTGAATGCCTTTCCTTCTGTTACCCTTTTCTTCTTTTCTATCTTGTCATCTTTGATTCCTATGCTCCGTTATTGCAAAAATATATGTTGCCTTCAAGTTCAAATGATACAACTTCTATGCTCAGCTATTGCAGATAGATAAGTTAACTTCAAATGCTACAACTTCTATGCTCAACTACTGAGATATTTTCTGCAGACTGACTTAATGATACAATTTTTTACACAAATGATGCAGTTCCTTATATATTGTGAATGGTTTGATTATGTTTTTGTTTTTGGTTATTTTTTTCCAGCTTCTACGCTCAACATGCATTTAAACCTTCATGGGATTTCATCAAACACTTTGGGACTAGATATAAATATATAATATGGGGTATATAGTGCAATTTAAGATAGCCTCATGACACCTTTCAATTATTTGAGTAGTTTCTCTGATTTATAATTCTTTCTTTGCAACTTTGTAAGATTGAAGTGTAAAGAATATGGCTCACATGCAGACAAGAATTTAGAAATCTAATTTTCTCTAACATGTGTCCAAACCCCTTTGCATATTTCTACTTTGAAGTTCCATTCACCATAAAACCCATTACATTATAGAATCCAAAGGATCACTTATTTTTCCACTTATAAGGATGCAGTGGTTGGGAAGCAATCCCAATACTGGACATTGCAACAACACTAGGTAATGTTTTCACTTAAATAATTCTTAAATTGATTCCCCTTGTAGTTGTCTTCTGATATCTTCTAGGTCTTTGTTGTATTTAGCTCTGCATTCAACTACAATATTTTCTAGATGAAAGAAATATATCATTTTTCATAAAGGTGAATATCTTCTTAATCTTCGGAAGGATGGATATTTGTACCCATATGCTGGTATTCTAATGTGGAAGCCTAGGGACTAGAATGAGATACAAAATTGTTTTTTTTGAAAGAAACTCCTCAGTTTTCAAGCTACTGCAATCACTGTAATGAGAATGATGTATGACCTGATAATGATAGTCATACTAAATTTGTTATTTCCTTGAACCCTTTTCACATGTAGTAAATCTACTATTTTCCGTTGCACCCACAGATGCCTCTTTAATTTCTAATCTATGACATTGTTCTCTTGAATCCTTTTCACATGTAGTCAATCTACTATCTACTATTTTCCGTTGCACCCACAAATGCCTCTTTAATTTCTAATCTATGACATTGTTATCTTGAATCCTTTTCACATGCAGTCAATCTACTATTTTCCGTTGCACCCACAGATGTCTCTTTAATTTCTAATCAATGATATAACTGGATATCTTCTGATATCTTTTGGATCTTTGTTGTCTTTAGCTATGTATTCAACTACAATATTTTCTGGATGAAATAAATCTATACAATGACTGCAAAGTCTTACAATGTTGGAGACACTCATAGAAATCCTAAGTTTGGATTGGGAATAGATGGTAATTTTGAAAGTTGTTTGGCAGTTGAGGGTAGCCTTAGCTCTGTTCTCGTACTTAGTTATAAAGTGCATTGCCTAGACATTAGAAATTTTTGTTGTAATCTAGTTAATTTTGCTATACATTTTGTTAATTTTGTTGCTGTATATGTAAATTTTGTTATACATTTTGTTAATTTTGTTGTTGTATATGTTCAAACTTATAGAGAATTGAGTTGCTGATGTTTTTGAATAACATCATAGTGACAAACTTATTGTACGATAAATTATACATGCTCTATGATAGATGGTAGCCAAAAATATTTGGGAAGACATGGTAATTTTGCAAGTTGTTTGGTTGCTGAGGGTAGCCTTAGCTCTGTTCTCAGACCTAGTTGTAAAGTGCACTGCCTAGAACTACTTAAAACATTCATCTCCTCAACGCAAATCGAAGGAGATAACTGTAAGAAAACTGAAATAAAGACTAAAAAATGAAAATAAGAAAATTCAAATAAAGACTCAGAAATGAAAATAGAAGTGTAAGAAAACGGTAATAAAGACTCATAAATTAAAACAAAATTGTAAGAAAATTGTGTTGTAATTGAAAAAACTAACCTGAATATAACATGAAATGTTCTGGGGTGTGTTCTGTGATGGTTTCTCTCCAGGGCTGGTGAATAGTTTGAATGTGAAACATGTAAGTTTAACAGTGGTTGAACTTCTTTTATAGTTTTTTTGCAGTTGAATTTAATTGGTGAAAATGATGGACATGGATTGTAATGGCTTCATTTTGCATGTGTGATCAGGATTGAATTTGACGTGATCCAATGGCTGAGAATTTGTTTTTGTTGATCCATGTGCTTTGATATATGTTAATGGGAAATGGAATAGGTTGAATGTCATTTACTGAATTTATTGGGTGGGTGCCATTTATTGTACACAATGGGTTTAAATGTTGTTATTGGGTGGGTGTCATTTATTGAACACAATGAGTTTAATTGTTGAATAACACAACAGTTATGGTTGACATACATTCACTTTTATTATGTGCAGGTATGGATATTTAGTTGGGATAGACAACATCAGTTATGATCAGTGGGGATGAAGTGGGATGAAGTGACTGCCCTATTGTACTTCTGGAATTGACCATTTTAGAAAGATAAATGGTTTTATGAGTTTTTTGGAATTGACCATTTTGAAAGGATAAATGGTTTTATGAGTTTTATAGTTGAGACAATATGATTTGTACTCTTAATACTTATCAAACTATTTATGGACAGTGGTAGGCCCAGTCAATGACTTGGGAAATTTTAGACATAATTTAATATATATTTGAACTTAAAGTTATTTGTTTTTGTTTAATTATTTGTTACATATAAGTCAATTTTTTATAGGTTGGTGGGACGAATATTATAACAATCACTGGTCCCAACATTAGACATCTCTCTCCTAAATATAAACCGCATTTCTGAAAATTTCAATTACCGAAAAAACGAGGAGTTTAATTTAATATCATCGAAAGTGGTGGTTGTGGTTTGATACGATACGAAAGGGATGTACCCTACCCTTTTTCTTTATTAGTATGACACGGTTGAGCGATATGACTTTATGTGGAAATATGATTTTGAAATGAAATATAAAACATTAACGAGTTTTGTTAAAAAAACTGTGTTTACCACTATAATATTTATATGGTCAAGTTAGTTGTTATCCACTAATTTTTTTAATTATGTTATAATGTTTTCCAAATGTAATATATATAGCTTACAATAAAGTAATGAATATTAAATACATGGGATTATAAAATATTTATTGCTATAGTGCATATTTTTATAGTGTGTGTATATTATTGTAATTGCATATTATTTGTCTTTTTGTTTAGAAAAACTAATATAGAGAATTTATGTATAACTCTCATTGAAACGTTCTAACGATTAAACTAAGTTTGTACAATACTAAGCTCCACAAGAATCTTATCATTAGGCATAGGTGTCAAAATTCTCCTTTCAATATGTCTAACTTCCTCCTTGAATGGTAGGTGCACTTGAGTTTCATTAATTTAGGGATTTTTATGGTAAGGTAAGAGTTGTTAAATATTTATTTTTTTGGTTAGATTTTATTTTCTCGTGGGATGATTGAGTGATTGGCATAATGAGATGATAATCCTTCAATTTGGTTTTAAATCTTATGGGGACATTGTTGAGCCATTATGATAAGGCCCAAGGAGTAGGCTCCCCGCCTTCGTGGAGTCTTGACTCTTGCTAACTCATAAATTCCTGGTATATCTGGCCTGCTAGGTTTGATCTTGGGCCTCTCCTAGATTACTCCAATAAATTACTTATTCACCATAGTAAAATAATGGATATATTTTATGATTTATTTATGCATCTCATATTATTAAAGAAAATTAGGTATTGTACAATGTCAACATGATTATGTTAGTTGAGCATGATTATCAATCACTTATATCAACTTAACTAATATTTCCTAACTAAAATCAAGTTGTGCATCTAAAAGTTTATAGATTGTCGAAGTGCTCATCTCATCGTCAATGATGTTATACCATTGCCACTCAACCATAGATAATGATGCACCATTTCCTTCCCCGAACTAGTTATATTAGAACAATGAAGTACCCAACATGAAACCATGTTATCATCTATTTAGTCAAGCACTTGATAATCCATAAAGATCATGTCCCTACTTCACTAAGCATTCACATGTCTTCAATACTGTCATAAATGTTATTGTTTTAGTATAACAAAGTTACTGATCAAACGAGAACTGTACTAAGTAACTATTTTTTGAGGTAGCAAAAAATCACTTGAATTTGAAAAGTGCTGATTCAGAAAACACATTTTTTTAACATATTTTTGACACTTTAAATTTTCTTATGTATCAAGTATGAACATTTTTTTAAAAATGTTAGTGATTTTCAAATTGATTTGAAAAGTGTTGATGCAACATCAACCCCCTTTTTTAGAGGGCTTATTTTTGACACTTTCAATTTTCTAATGTATTTAATTATGGATAATATTTTTAAAATGTTGGTGATTTTCATGCGGGTTTTGAAAAGCGTCATCATTTTTTTAAGGCACATTTTTTACACTTCAAATTTTCTGATGTCCTAAGTATGCACAATTTTGTTTTTTAAATGTTGATTATTTAACCATTTTTCAAGTTGTCTTATTCCTTCTTTTGTTTTTTGTTCTAATATGTTTGTTTTTTAAGCGGTTTCTAAACATGTGTTTTTTGTTTTTCTTTGCAATGTTTTTTATAATAATTTTTTTTGTTTTTTTGCAAAGTTAAAAAAAATAATAGTAACATTAATATTTTGATGTAAGGATTTTTTTATATATTTATATATTAGTAATTAAAATTTCAATACACATAAAATAACGGTCACTAAAAAATAACAAAAAATACAGATTTTACATATAGATATAATTAAAAAAAATTTATTTCAAGGTCTTTTCCCTAAAATGACATGTTAAATAAAATATTTTTATGAAAAAATTGAATAATTGTTTTTATAAAAATAACGAAGAATTTTTTATGAAATTTGTATCCAAAAATGATGACATTTGCAATTTTTTCTTAAAAAAAAATGATTTGGATAAAATTTGAAGTAAAAATAACAAAGAAAAATCTCAAAATGCAGGCTTTTGTGATTCATGAGTAATATCAAGTATTTTTTGGACTAAATCACATAAATATTTTTAAGTCAATACATTTTTGATAACTTATTCTGGCTCATCATGATGACATAAATGAGTAGTTGAACTAGAAAATTAATATATATAATAGAAATATCATAACTAATCTTAACAATCAAAATATTTTATTAGTTAATTTATTAAATTATCTATTATTTAGTCACGAAGCGGCTAGCCCTAATAGTCACAATTTTTTATTAGATGATTTCTATGTAAACGGTTTAAAAAAGGAAATGAAAATTAAAAATTATTAAAAAAAAAAATTAACAAAAATAAAAAGTAATATATTAAAAAAAACGATATTTATTTAATGAATGAAATATTTTAGATGAAAATATTAAAGTCAAAATTAATAAAAAAAACTCTGAAAATAAAAAAATAAAATAAAAGAAATTCAATAAAATGGAGTAAAATTTTATATTTTATATTTCTACCCCATTTTATTTGGGTTCTTTTATATTTTTTCTCATTTTTATGGGTTTTACTTTTATTAATTTCAACTTTGATATTTTCATCTAAATTTTTTATTTGGATTCCTTTACATTTTTCTCATTTTATGGTTTTTTTTTTAATTTCAATTTTAATATTTTCATCTAAATTTTTTTGATTAAATATTTGAGTAGTTAAATAAATATCACACTTTTTATATATTATTTTTTTTCCTTTGGTTTAATTTCTTTTATTATTTATTAATTTCCATTTTTTGAATTTAGTTTATTTAATATATTTCAAATTTTAAAGTTTTTTTTTAAAGTTTTTTTGTTAAATTATAGATAAAAGAAAAAATAATTTGATGATGGTGATGATGACGATTAACGTTTACTGAGACCAATGCGCCCTATCAGAACTTCGGAGAAGAAAAAGAAAAAAAATAATCTAAGCATGATTCTTCAAAATCTTGTTTCTATGATTGAAGAGAAGGGAAAGAAGCACTCTAAGATTCCTGTAACTGGGTTGGCTTAATAAGTCAATAAGACTACAAGTGTGGTATATGTTAGGGAATTAAGAGTGGAGGTGAGTAAGAGTTGGGCAGTCCAAAAGGAAGTGCTTTTCATCTTCCACCTTCTTAGTATCACAAATCTGACAGATTCTATCGTTCCAGAGAGTCTTGGGAATAGACCACTACCCAGTCTCACTTCGAAGCTAATGAGAATTAGTTCTTATCTTAACAATGTTCATTTTTTTCTTAGTGTTGGTCAACGCATAGAAATAATTTTGGGTATCAAGGGTGGGGTTGATCACCTCCTTATAGTATCTTAGCTTCCTTTTACCCTCCAACTCCTTATTCTCCCACAACTTGTCCTTAACTTGGAGGTAATAGTATCATTGATACTATATTTTCTTCTCATATTGATCTCCTCCTTAATTCCCCTGTGGTTGAGCCAAGAATGAGCATCCTTATGCTATCTGCACTTGAGGTGAAGGTGGAGGTTTTGACTAAAGTTAGAATCAATTTTTGGGAGTCTTGTGGATTCCATGTTGTAAAGCTTCTTCTTATAGATCAGATATCTAAACATAGCCGTATGTTCAATGGGGATAAACCAGTTTCAATCAAGAGGATATGATAGGGAGTATTTCCCTTGATCTTAAGGTTGTAGGTTATGAATTGCTTCATGGTTAAATATTGTGATTGTTGGGGCAAGCCGTTTCAGTTTCATGATTAAATAATAGATAATTAAATTAATTAATTAATAAAATATTTTGACTATTGTGATTAGCCATTGCATCTCTACTATATATTAATTCTCTAGTTCAACTACCCACCTATGTCTTATTGATGATAAGTGGCTAAAAACACGTTGACCTAAAAAGTTCTATGTGATTTAGTTCGGAAAATACTTGATATTAACAAAAACAAAAAAATGTTTTAAAAAAAACATACAATTAAAAAAAATATTTAAAAAAATTTAAAAACATAAAAAAATATAATTAAAAAAAACATTAAAAGTAAAAACATAAAAATAATTAGAAACATAAAAAAAAATTAAAATAAAATAACATTAAAACATTTTTTTTGAAAAATAAACAACATTTAAAAAAAACCAAAATTCAAGAAAATACTATAAAAAAGATAAACTAAAAAAATAAACCAAAAAACACTTTAAAAAATAGTAAAAAAAATAAAAAAATTAGTCGAGAGGATCTTGGATAGATGTTGATCGAGTGCTTTGTTAAAGCAGATGTGAAGTCATTGGTTCAATTCCCCACTTAAATTGGTGTGATATATTGTACATGATGAAGATGTATTTGTCCTACAATTTTTTTTTTTTTGAATTTTCTCTAGACCACTTGAGTTAGTCGAGAGCCGATTTCAGGTCCCCTTCGTGAGCCTTGCAACAACCCTCCGAGCTTGGGCTGGCCAACAGTTGTTTTCCATAATCGACCCATGGCTAGCCAATGAGCCGAGAGCCAATTGTTTTTAACATTTTAATTATTTTTTTAACATTTTTTATTTTTGGTTTTTTTAAAGATTTTTTTTAATAATCGTTTTGGTTTAATTTTATTTTAAAGTTTTTTTAATATATATATATATATATATATATATATATATTTTATTTTTTTATTTATTTTATAATTATCTTATTTGTTTTTATTTATATGTTTTTTTAGTGTTACTTTTTAAAAACTTTTTCCTTAAATTATGTTATTTTTTAAAATTATTCACTGTTTTATTTTATTTATCTTTTATGAGTTTTTTTTTTAAACAATTTTTATGTTTGAGATTATTTTTATTTTTTTTGTTTTTAATGATGAACCATGATAAGTAGTTTGAAACGCGTTGACCTTGAAAACTACTTTCTGATTTCTTTAGAAGGTGTTTTTGTTTTTGTTTTTGTTTTTTTTTTTTTTTTTTTTTTAATTTTTAATTTTTTTTTTTATATTAAATTAAATATATATTTTCTTATGTTGGATTATTTTTTATCTTTTTAATTTAATTTATTTATTAGTTATTATTAATTTTTTAACTTTTTGTTTTTTTTTTTATAATTTTTCAATCTTTTAATTTTTGTTTTGTTTTATATTTTTCAATTTCATTTATTTATTTATTATTTTTTTTGTTTTTTGTTTTTGCATGGTCCGTGTTGATCCTTAGCTAGCAACCTGACCTCATTATGTGTCAATTTGATATTTGATTTTAAAGTTTTTGTTAAAATGGATGAAGTTTGTCCCCACAATGTGTCAATTTCATGGTTGATTTTTAAGATTTCATTGCAATAGGTTGAGTTTGCCTACATTGCGTGTCCATTTGATGGTTGATTTTCAAAATTTAGTTGCAATGTGTCTAGTCATCTTAGGCTAAAATTTTAAAATAACTATACTTTTAGCATTTAAAAAAGAAATTAATCTTAGTAAAATGACTCTTTTATTCACGTGTTCATTTTTAAAGTTTTTTTAGTCATATAATTTTTCAATATTTCCATGCTTGAAATATATTGAAAACTTAAGGTTTTTGTAGTCGTGATGGTTTTGATTCCATGGTTGAAAACTTGTCAAAATTTTAAAGTTTTTTTGAGTCACAATTTTATCTTTAATGCTATGGTTGAAAACAATTATAAGTATTTTATTTTTAACATCATGGCTGAAATTTGTTGGAATTTTAAGGCCTTTTATTGTTGGAATTTTTTAGGTTTTTTCAGATTCATGTTTTATCTTTAACCCCATTGCTAAAAAGTGTTGAAAATTTACCCAAAAAAAAGGCATTATGATAGCATCAACACTTTTCATTTTCAGGGTGTTTCTTGCACCAAAAAATTGGATTTTATTAGCTTTTACTGTCATTTTTAAAAAATATTGAAAATTTACCCCCCCATAAAAAAAATGATTGATGCAACATCAACACTTTTCGTTTTCAGGCTATTTTTTCTTGTTTTTTTGCTAGATTTCCCATTTTGAGGTAATAGTTCTCGTTTGATCAATAACTTTGTTGTATAAATAGCACTGAATGCGTCATATTGTTAAATCATGTCAACCTCCACCAAAGCCTATTATTGCTTGTCTCATTGGTTGTTTATCTTACTTAGCTATACATAATTGGCCTTCTAGCTTACACACTAGTACACCATCCTAATTGTCTCACATATCCTACCTGCCTTCAGTTTATGCCTTAACCTACATTGTTAACCACCTTAATTATTATACCTGCCCTATCTTGCAATAATTAATTTGAGGTACAATTAGATAGAGACCTGACATATCAACACCGTAATATGCACTTAACTAACAGATTGGGAAAGATATGCACTTGCTTGACCAACAGATTAAAGGGGGCATATTAGTGAAATATGCAACAATCCAACAACTTGTAGTGACAGGAATAAAGCATCTATGTTAACAAAGGAAATGATAATCTACTCAGAAAGATTATCACTCTAATGCTTTACTAGTTGTTTTCATTGATATGGCTTAAGCATGGATGCACTTGATAACTACCACCCATAAGTAGGTAATCATGGATACAATAATATAGATTTATTGTGCACTCTTAGCCTAGTTTGCATAGCGCATATTTTAGCGTTCCATTGATAGTGACACTAGAAATAAGTCCATTACACTCACCCTTTGATAATTTGATGAAATCCAACAATTAAAATTCTTATGTTAGAATCTCAATGTTAAAATTCTTGTTATATGTTTGATAATTTTAACATTGAGAATTCTTTATTAAAATCACATTTTTTACAAATTCTTAATCTTTATTTTTATTTAAGCGTCATAGTATTACAGACTTTATAATTTAAATTTATGATTTCAAAATTGAAATATAATTTTCATTAAAATGAAAAAAATATTAGTTATATAATTAGCACAACTATAAGAATTAAATGGTTGGTAAATGTCCATGGGCATCAAAACACTTACCTCATGATACAACTTAAGTTGCCAAAATTAGAAAATCAGAAAAAATAATTAGGTTATTATTTTACTTTAAATTATTATTATTAATAATTATAAAAATAATTATTATAGGAGTTAAATATACATATATTAAAAAAAAAACATATAACAAGAATTTTAACATTGAGATTCACCTACAATTTGTTATGAAGATTTTTAATTTTTGAATAGGATTTGTTAACGTACCATGAGTCAATATTATAGTTTACTAATTATATATGTCCAAAAAACCATAACTCGTATTCATATGAGACATGTACATATGAAATTTTTTTAATTAATCAATTTAATTAAAAGTGTGAAAAATATAACAACTTTTGAAATAAATTCAAACTTGACTATTAATAAAAATATTCTAAAATATTCCATAAAAGTTAATTTTTTACCTTTCAAGTAATAATTATTTAAGTATTGAGGGGTTTTCGCAGTGCATTATATTAGATATCATTTTTTTGGATTCAACTGCGTTAAGTAAGTCATTCATCTATAACCATTTCCATGAGATGTAGTCGTAACTAAATAATTTCTCATCATTTTTGAATAGTCCACTTAACACTCATTGCATCGGGTGATGCTCACAGGGTGAAGAAGTGAGATTGAAACTAGTGAAATGAATCACATAGCGTCAATCATCACTTCTGGGATTTGCACCCAGAAACCAGGACTTCCCGGGAGGTCACCCATCCGAGATCACCTCTAGAGCAAGTGCCCTTAACTGTGGAGGGAGCTCTACTTGAATGGTTCATGAGGCACAATACTTGCTAAGGTTTTGCAAATGGGGTAGCAATATAAGTGGGCTTGATTGTGGGGAAAAATCCACAGTTAAGTGAGCTTGAGCCAGAGGCGATCTCGGATGGGTGACTTCCTGGGAAGTCCTGGTTACCAGGTGCAAGCCCCGGAAGCGATGATTGACGCTATGTGATTCATTTAAGTAGTTTCAATCCCACTTCTTCACCCCTATGAGCATCACCCGATGCAATGAGCGCTAAGTGGATTATTAAAAAATCATCAGAAATTAGTCAATTACGACTACCTCTCATGGAATTGGTCATAGATGAATGACTTACTTAACATGGTTGAATCCCAAAAAATGATATCTAATATAATAATTATTAATAATTAAATTAAAAAAATTAAAAACTTATTTGATTAGTTTCCATAATTTTATCTTAACGTAGCAATGTAGTTGAACACCTACTCAAATTCAATGTTCCTTATTTTTGATGTATCCACAATATTCTTATTTGAAGCTTGTATGATTACAATCACACCTTTATACTTGGGTTATCAAACCTTTAGTGGAGAACCTGATTTGTTTATGTTATCAAACTTGCATTGAAGAATACATTTTGTTTAAGGAGTGAACTCTTCTTATTTTTTTAAACAAAATGTTGAAGAGCATTTACATGAATGAGAAAAATAGATTGCAAATTATTGATATAAATGACGAAACCCACCCAAATATGTATGGGCTTTCCCCTGTCTTCATCATAACTTTCCATTCTAACCCAAATGGTGGAAACATCAAACAAAGATGGGAAGATTTTTTATAACACTTAAATAACCATTCATGCTATAAAATTTATGATCGAACACTCACAAATAGAACATTCAAACAACTAATTATAATCTATAGTTTTTATAAGAAATGAAGGATGATGGATGCCTCTCCATTTTGAACATATTAATCCCTAATAAGGATGATGAATTTGTGGTGTTTAAAGTATACAAATGAATGATGTAGTTACATAGATATTTTTTGGCTTGCATTATAATTTAATAGAGTAATGTGGCGTTATCAAAATGTTTGTAATTATTTTCCAAGTCAAGGTGCGATTCATGGAGGGGATGTTTTGCATGGAATGACGAGTTAGGTTCACACCTATTGTTTTTCTATCATGGTGTGGCATAAAATTAATTCGTAGGCTTGGGTTGATAACCTCACATTCTCTCATTATAAATGCAAGGGGCATACTCAGCGTGGCGAAGGTACGTGGCGAGTGTGGTGGTGGTGAGGGGATATCCTCACCCTATCGCTTCTAGTATTCTGAGGTTGTAATTTTTGTGTTCTTGGGAGTGTTTTCCTGTTACCTTGGTGTGGTTGATGGTGTTCTTTGCTATGGTGGTGTAGAGGCACCCTTATCTGTGTTTTCCCTCAAGTTGATGATTGATCTCGGTCAATTTTCTTCATCCTCTTCTTGCATGCTTCTGGGAGCGAGACTGATTTTGAATTAGTGGTTGTCCTTTCGATTTCGGCTCTCCAGGACATCGATTTTGTAGGTATTTATTATTCATGTCTAGTACTAGTTAGTGGTTGTTGGTATCCTAGTAACTTCTCTGTGTGGTTTTAGTTTGAAGTCTTTCCCTTTCAGTTTGGAGGTGCAATATATAATTCAGGTGTTTTGTTTATTTTTCCTTTATAAGTGCTTGTTAACTCCTCTGGTGAGGAATTGGGGTTTTGTTTATACAATTGGAAATTCCCTTTCTCTCTTTTCAATTGGAATTATTGTGACTAAGGTTTTGTTGGGTATACACACTGGGTGCGATTCAAAGAAGTGGTCGAGTTGGGGGAGTCTCACTGTGGTGTCTTGTAAGTGGGGTTTTCAAACATTTATTTCTTTATTGTGCTGTGAATTACAATTTTCCCTTCAATCTGGGTCCCGGGAGTGGAGTCTAGGTGATGATTTGATTGTGTTCTAGTCAGTCTTTCAAGAGTCAATGGCTTGTCCTTCAGCTAGTTTCTTTGGTTGTGGTTCTTTCTTAGATTGCAATAGTTTTTCTAGTGTTCTAGTTCATGTGCCTCCTCGTCAATTAATTCTAAGTCGTAGGGGAGGAGCTCGCTCATTTGGTATTCATCGTCCTCCGTTATTTTCTTGGGTGTGGATTTCTTCCTATTTTGATTCAATCCCTCTTGAAGTTTGAAGGGAAATTCCATTGGTGGAATCAAAAGAGTTTGGAGAATCTCCTTACTTTTCTGATTCAAAAGTAGGAGGACAAGGTCTCAAATGGATTCCAAACCTAGGAAATTTTAGGAAAAGGAGATTACATTTTCTGCATTCTCTCTTTGTTCACCAACAAATGGACACACTTTCTTATGGTTTTGAGAGATAAACAAGTTGATAATTACAAGCTATTTGTTTCCCAAGAGGACATCAAGCATATTTTGAGGAATATATGATTTTTCCTTGATGATATCAATTCTAGTCTAAAATGTGTGGAATAATATGTGATGTCGGACTGAGACTCATCCTCAAGAGATGTTACAGATCATCCTGGAGGCCCTAATAACCCTCTTGTTGAAAATACTCCTGATTTCACAGTTATTTCTTTTGATTAAGGTAGGTCCCTGCCTTTGCAGTTTTCACATCTCTATGTTCCACAATTTTGTGGCTTCTACTGATTTTAATGGTCCTCCCTATAGTGATATATGGAAGTTTAAATATGGTAATGAAATTTTCTTGGGCCTTCACTTGTTTCGCTCCATGTGTCCATTCCTCGATGAATGTAGGTCGACAATGGAGTGCAATGGCGCACTATCTGGTTTTTAGGTAATGCCACTGATTATGGTGTTGACTTCTACTCAATCCTATTCAGGTTGACATGGTTTTTAATTTATGATTACATCTTAGGTTGTCGCTTTGGCTCCTTGGTTCATGGTACATTTTTTGAAGGCAATGACTCTCTTGTATTTTCATGAGTGAAGTAATGGCTGTCAGGCGCATATATGGAAAGTTCACCTGCTAGTACTCGATATGTTTTTGGCTTGGCAGAAAGGTGGTGTTAGATATTTACGTTTCTTAGGAAAATCATCTGATTGTTATTTATGAATGTGGAAAGTTCTTATTTTCAATTGAATTTCACTTTTCCTTGTGGTTAAGGAAGGCATAGCTTAAATATACCATTTCAGTTTAGTTTTAGTATCTTAATTTTGAAGCCTCGGTTTAGTATTGACGACCACTGTGCTTTTATATTTTGTAGCCTTTGTGGATACCTCAACACTCAGGCGAGTATCATTTACAAGATCTGGACATGTGAAATCAATGTAAAATTTTGTTTGTTAATGAAAATACTTTGTATCCTTTTACAAAAAAATAAAATGTTCGTAATTATATTAGTGAAAATTTCAGATATATAATGTTTGGAATATGAAAATGAAATATTTTAAATAAGTCTTGAAAAAATTGTTACAAATGCGAGTAAATTGTTTTTTTTTCAAAGAAGAAAAGTTGAAGACGAAGGCATGTAACTTAATGAAGAAATGTAAAGTCTTAGATTCACACTGCTTTATAACTAAGGCATAATGGGTTGGATTGCAAAGTGGTGTAGACATTATGGCCTACAAATAAAAGTACACATTGAGAAAAAACACACAACGACAATTGTAATGGATTTGAATTAAAAAAATTCACAATAACAATTATTTATCCTTTATTATAAAAATAAAGTATTTAACCCCTGATCGGGGTGTCCAAGTGGCAGAACGGAATGGAAACATGGCATCAGTCCGGCCTCCAGGCAATTAATAGGATTGATGGACCACCGCCACTCTCGATCAATGAAGTGTGTGACCATATCGAACCTCATCATCTTTCCGCACTGCCGACAGGCTGGTATGTCAGAGCATCAAAGGAAGGTTACAGTTAAGGTAAGTCGGCTCCTTCCTGCACTCCATTTGTTAATGCTTTGCTCACTGCATGCAAAAGCTTGGAGCCAGCAGAGGAGGACGCCATGCTCTACTCACTCCATCAGCCTTGCTATTCGGCCAGGGTATGTTTCTGTATTCCCTTTTGTTTTCAAAATGATTCTAGGCTCGGTCTGGTTTAGGCGTCTGGAAATCATGGCAGTTTGGGTATTTTTAAGGATTGCATGGTTTTACACTTCCTTTTTAAACCCAGTCCCCCCTGCTTTCGGGATCCTTGTCTTCAGCTTGTGGAATCCTCGCCTCTTGGTAACATTCTGGACAGGTCAGGGCCCTTAACCATGCTTTGTGTCTCAGGAAGTCATAAAAATTATCTGCGTAAGTCTTGTATTTGTCTTGAGAGGCTCCCGGCTCTGGGCTGCGCATGCAGAATTACCCTGTCCCTAAATTACATAGTCAGTGGTTACTGGGATTTTGTTAGGAATTGGGATTCGAAGAGGATTTGTAGCCCCCTGGAACGGCCTCACAGTATCCATACTCTGTCTAACCCCAGAATAGCATTTGTGTCGTGCTTGGCCACCCTTGCATTTAAAAGTCTGACTTTGTCTCTTGACAATTTCCCTGTTCATTTCAGCCATCTTTTCCACCACAAGACGAAGGAGTCTGCGATTCTCAGACCTCTAGGAAGCTGTTGGGTGGCCACCCTTGCAATTAAAAGGCCGACTTTGTCCCTTGACAATTTCCCTGTACATTTCAGCTATCTTTTCCACCACAAGACAAAGGAGTCTGCGATTCTCATACCTCTAGGAAGCTGTTCGGTCGAGCTGCATGGGTTATCTATCTATGTACAATGGGTTTGTTTGTTAGGATATTTTCTTACTATTGATAGATACACATCTTAGACTTACACCGGTGGGTTAATCACTGACACAAAAGTCCTCACAAATGCATCATGCAGTTCTCTGTTATTGCATAGGATTCATCCTGACATGGGGAAAAGAAGAACAAGGTCAGAGTCAGAGAGAGGAAAAAAGAAGATACAGTTGGAGCAGGTTCCAAAGAAACGTGGTCAGAAGAAAAATCAAGAGCATCTGGAAACTCTTGCCGCGAATTATGTCTTGGGTAACTCTTCCACTATGCGTCAAGAAATACGAGGATGGGAAAGAGAGATACAGACTGACCCGGAAAAAAATGAAACAGAGGCTGAAATCTTAGACTTCATTACAGACCCAGGCAACACCCGTGGCCGTCTTACCTTGTTCAATCAAACTATTCACACTTACTGGATAGTAAAATGCCTCATAGCAAAAGCAATGCAGAGCTTTCCACCTGCTCATGTTAAGGCAGGCCAGCTGAAGATAGAACCAGGCATTCAACATCTGCTAACAGAAATCCGGGACCAATTGCAACACATTAAGATCACCCAATATCAGGCTACAGACCGCATTAGTAGAATGGATGACATGGTAGGCCGTATAGAGAAGACTCTCCAACAGATGCAGCAAGTCGATATGCCCGAGTCAACAATGAAGGATCCTGCCCCAGTTTCCTCATCCGATGGATAGTTGCCTTTCAGTATTTTCTTTTTATGCACTGTGTATATGTATATGAACTTTCCTTATGTTATAAGAAGGTAGATAAGGAAGTAGGAGGACAAATAGCTCATGCTAAGTATAGACAAATGAAACAGTTTTAGTTTTGGTATGCTTTTCACACTTATAGGTGGCCAACAGACCTAGTTTCCTATGGGCAGGTTGAGGCCACCGCATGGTTTTTGTTTTTTGTAACTTGTCCTTTTATTATAAATCGAAAATAGTAAGGTCCCGCCTAATTTACAAAAAAAAAAAACATAAAGTATTTAAACAACTTTGTAAGTTATTACATATCCATTCAAGAATAACTGTGTTATTCCATCTTGCTATCTTAAAAAATGGCCAAGGGTAGCATACAATTTTATAATAGAGGACCAAAATCCCGTTTATAAGGACCTAGCCTTATAGTGGGCAATGAGTTCCCCTTCCCATTCAGAGAGATGGTCATGTCCAGGATTTGACTGGTTGCGAAAATAGGCTACAAGTTTGGAAAAACATGCCTTGGATAGTCTTGCACTATGGGAAGGCATGCTTAGGTGCTAGAAATCTTACAAAATAAATTTTGCTAAGTTTGGTAGAAAAATCAAGGTTGTCATTTGGGGTTTCTTAGAGAGGTAATGCGAAGGATTAGATGACAAATGTTCCTTGGTTCATGGGTGCATTAGGAATAAGTGCCTTGACTTGCAGGTGCATTACCTATTTCAATTGGATATGCACCTCAAGTTGGATGAGTGAGTGGATGGAATAATGTGAGGCACATGGAATGACAAGGAGTGCATTAGAAAATTTTCAAGTGGGATGGTTGCAACCATCGATGCATGAGAATTTTGGACAACTTGGGAAGGAGTGCACAATCTAGTTGGATGTGGAACTAAGGAAATAAACATTTTGTTGACAGGCTAGAATGTACTGCTAACAACTAGGGGATCTCCCCGGTGCATAATACCAATTAGAGGCCCATCCAATATGTAGGATCAGTTTCCATCTTATGGGTTGAGGTTTGATTCAGACACAGGGAAGAGTATCATTCAAAGAGGAATGAACAAGGCTTCAATAAATGCAAGTCAATAACTGATGAACGTCTAATAGATAGGTTCCATGAATAGAAACAACACAATAACAAAGCATAAACCTCAAGAAAAGTGTTGTTAGAAAAACCTTCAATAAGATTCATACACACATAAGAAATAAATTACCAATCATGACTAAGTTCACAATCAATAACAAAATAAACCATAAGTAAACACATAATCTATAATGATAAAATGTCGACATCAATAAAGTAGTTTACCAACACAACATAGTGAACACATAACATACACCATTCATGTGTTGCAAGAGAAGTCCGAAAACGCAGGAAGATACATGAAAACACAACACACCAAAGCTGATAGGAACTTTCATTTCATTAAGTTGATAATACCTGTGACACCAATATACAAGATCTCCATCAACTCTAATAGTGGAAATAGGAAATTACTCCTTTCATTTACTAGAAGATATCAAGTTATCAAACACATACACCAAAATTGAGTCCAAACCTGAAATTCCACTACAATGTGTCATGAGCATGTCTTTACAGAAAAGAGGGTGACTCTTGGTCTACCCATGAATCTTGGAATTCCTAACACAACAAGGAAAAGACCCTCTAGCGGAGGTTATAAAGGAGGTTTTTAGTGTTATAAAATTGGCCAAAATTGTCAAAAAAATATTTGCTACAACATCCATTTATGGTTACGGAAGTTTTGGTAGAGCTTTTAACGAAAATTCAACACAAATAAAAAGAAATGGGCGGCCGAAGCTTATTACGGATGTTTTTTTCATTGGTGTGCTACTCTGGATTTAACGCATCAGTGCGTACATGTAGAAGGTGCCCCGGGGCAATCAAAGGAGAATGCACCGGATTGTTAAGGTATAAAACCGCACTAGGCATAGTGTTGGTGATACAGCGTACAAGGCCATTCTAATTGGTCTTGGGATTTGTGTGGTGCCCATAGGTCGTATCAACGTACCGGTGTGTAGAATTATAGAAACACACCGGTGCGCAGTATCACACAAACACACCGAGATTTATAATTGGTATCAGTTTTCGTGTGGTGCCCATAGGTCATACAAATGAACCAGCGTCTATAGACACATAAACGCCTCAGTGCGTAGTATCACACAAATGCACTGCGATTTATAATTGGTATCGGTATTTGTGCGGTGCCCATAGGTCGTACAAATGCACCGGTGCGTATAGACACATAAATTTCCCAGTGCATAGTATCACACAAACGCACCGAGATTTATAATTGGTACCAGTGTTCGTGTGCTACCCATAGGTCGTACAACGACACCGATGCGTATAGACACATAAACGCACCAGTGCGCCGTACCGCACAAATGCCTCGATATTTTTAATTGGTTTTGGTATTTGTGCAGTGCCCATAGGTCGTAGAAATACACCAGTGCTATTAAGAATACAAATGCACTAGTGTACCGTAACTGACACGCACCTGTTTTCATTTTGTATCTTTTAGAAACATCGACCTGTGACAGTGCAATTATTGTGATTTTTAAAAATTCATTATTCATCAAAAGTCGACACATCTTATAACAATTTTCATATTTTTAGATACAAAATTCAGAATATCCACAGTCTTCATTTTTAGTCTATGTTTCGAGTCTAATTCAAGACTCATCATCAGGACAATCTGCAAAGAAGAGAAAAGATTGGGGTAGATAAATAGTGGAGAGAAAGAGCTAAAAAAGGGGCCGACCAGTACTTAAATTTTTTAATTTTATTTATTTATTATATATATATTTTTTGGGTATTAATAAATTTGTTAGAAAATTTTAGGATTTTAAAATTGATATGTACTAAAGAAGGCTCACGAAGGAGAAACTAATTTTTTTATAAATTTAATGAACTTTATTAGGTTAATAAAAGGTTAATTATTATTTATTATTTAAAGATATATATTTATAAGGGGTTTAATATGTTGTATTAAAATTAATTATATTAATTTTTATTTTTTATTTAATCCAATTACTCTCTAAATATTATAGGTTAATGGTTTCAGAGGAACTGGTCTTCGCTAATCTCCGAAGGGATCAAAAGCCATTTCGTCGGGAAAGGCTTCTTCGTCTTTGTATTCGAAAGTGCAGAAGACAAAAATCTCATTTTCACGAACGGACCATATTTTATGGGGCCTCAAGGGTTGTATCTAAACAAATGGACCCTTGATTTCGACCCTGCTCAGGATTCCGTTCCAGTTTGGGTTCGCCTCCCTCATCTTTCGTTGCATTGTTGGAATAAAAAATCACTGCAAACCATAGGCAAATCGTTGGGAAAGTACATAGATCAAGCAGTGAGGAAAGATCCGTATTCCTGCGTACGGATCTGCGTGGAGGTAGATCTGGAAGTAGGGCTTCCTGAAGCAATAAAATTAACTGTCGCAGACTGGACGCACATCCAGGAACTAGAATATGAGAAATTACCTTTCAAATGTTGGTGCTACCATGGCTATGGCCACTTTGCAAAAAATACCATAGAGGAACAGGAAAACGCAAAAGCGGATCAATGGAAAAAAGTGCAGAAAGCAGGATCAGCAAAAAATCGAGGTAAGGGTAATGCAAAAGAAAACAAAGCTCCATTAGATTCCCAGGCTCCTGGATCTGGGACCTCCAATCCCACATCAACAACAGGTATACAGATCATAGATCCTAACAAGGAAGTAGAAACAGAAGGGCCAAACAAAGACAGCAGGGAACAAGACCAGACTTCCCCCAGTAGTAAAAGTAAAGAGGCAGAAGGGCAGTAGGCAGCAACCCTAGAAATTATCCCTTCTCCTTCATATACAGATATAGCCAGGAATAAAATCATAGATCCACTCAGCTCCTCAGAGGAAGAGATCTTGGAAAGGCCTGCTAAAAGAGCAGGAAGGAAGTCCCGCAGAGAAGCAAGGGAGGAAGAGGCAGAGAGACAAAAAACTCAAGGAAGCCAGGCCACAATAGAAATGTCAATTGGAAGAAGCACAAGAACAAGGCCTCCAAAAGGAGGAGTAAGCACCACTCCCAATAGTAGGTAATGAGAATCGCCTCTTGGAACTGCAGAGGATTGGGGAACCCATCAAAAGTTGAAGCAGTTAAATATATTATGAATACAGAACCAGCAGAGATCCTATTGCTCCAAGAGACAAAAATCGAAGGGGAACCCTTCTAGAAATCAACAAAAAGAAATGGCAAAAGAATTCAGGGAAAACAGTAAGTGCAAGGGGTTCCACAGCTGGAATAGATACCCTATGGAAGGAGGACAAATTCAAGCTAGTCAACTCATACAATAATCAACATTGGATCTTCACTGAGCTGAAGCACATAGCAAGTAAGTTAACTATTTCCCTATTCAATCTTTATGTTCAGGTAACCTATGTAGAAAAGAAAAATTGTTGGAAATCTTTAAATGAATTTTTGGAACTCCACACACCAAACAATATAATCATAGCCGGAGATCTCAACATAGTGATGAAAGGAAAAGAAAAAAGAGGTGGCAGAAGTAGCAGGGATCAAATGCTACACGTGGTAGAAGACATCATACTACAACGAGAGTTACTGGATATCAAACCAAAGAAAGGGCTATATACTTGGACAAATAACAGGATAGGTGCAGACCATATCTCAGAAAGACTTGACAGATTCCTAGTACAAAGCACCTTACTGCTGGAAAGAAGGATCATCTCCTCAGATATCCTCCCAAAAATTACCTCTGATCATAAACCCATCCTTCTCTCGTTGGAGGAGGAAGAAAATTTGGGCCCAATCCCATTCAGATTCAACCCTCTTTAGAGAGAAAGAAGCGGATTCATAGAGATAGTCCAGAAAGCTTGGTCACCCTTAGTCATAGGCTTCCCTAGCTATGTATGGGAACAAAGGTTAAAGCATACCAAGAAGGTTTGAAATAATGGAGCAAGATCCCCACATGCACCCCCAACAGTCAAAGAAAGGAAGCAGTGCAACATTTGGGAAATCTGCAAAGAAAAATGGACTCTATAGACATAACAACAGCTGAACTGGACAAAGAGCAGGCTCCCCAATGCAACACCTTATGCTCCTTTAGGATAGAAGAAGACTACTGGAGACTAAGGTCCCGCAGTCTATGGTTGGAATCTGGGGATATGAACACCTCTTATTTCCATCGGCAATGTAGAGCTCGCCTTTCTCGAAACCACATCTCTGAAATTTCAACCTCTGATGCGACACTTTGCAAGGGGATAGATCAAATTAAAGCGGATGCAGTCTCGCACTTACAAAATCTATATAGAAAAGGGAATGAAGGCAATAAAGAAGAAAATGAATATTTCCTAAACAACATCCCATCCTTGGTAACTAAGGAGGAAAATACAGCTCTTCTGAAGTAGGTCACCGAGGAAGAAATCAACAAAATAATCTGGGCCATGGAACCCGACAAAGCGCTTGGTCCAGATGGATTCTCAATCCACTTTGATAGGATATGTTGGGATATAATAAAATCAGATTTAGTCAGAATTATCAGAGGATTTTTGCAGAAAGAAAAGATGGGAGGCAGCATAAACTCAACCTTCCTTGCACTAATACTGAAAGAAACCAACCTTGGCACTTTCAAAAGGTTTACACCTATTTCTTTATGTAATGCATCATACAAGATAATAGCAAAGATTATTGCTAATATAATGAAGCCCCTGCTAGGCAATCTCATCTCCCCCTCTCAAGGGGGTTTTGTCAAAGGAAGACACATTTTGGACAATGTCATCCAAGTTTAGGAAACTATGCATTCCAGAAACTTAAGAAAAGAAAAGGGAATGCTGGTCAAGCTGGATATGGCCAATGCATTCGATAGAGTCAACTTGTCATTCCTTTATAAAGTTCTTCGGACTTTCGGTTTCTCGCAAGAGCTTGTAGAATTGATAAAAGAATGCACCAGTAGGCCTTGGATAGCCCCAATGGTAAATGGGAGCCATCCAGATTTTTTCAAGCCCTGAGAGGTCTAAGGCAAGGATTCCCCCTCTCTCCCTTTCTGTATATCCTACTGGCGGACACATTAAGCAGAAATCTTAAGCTTGATAAAGCAAATGGAAATGATCCTGGATTGCGAATAAGGAAAGAGATGGAGCCTATCAATCATGCTCTTTTCACCGATGATTCACTCATGCTGGGTGGGGCTTCTTACAGAATAGCCTCTGCTTACAAGTCCTCCCTACAAGCATATTTCAAAGTCTCAGGGGCCTTGATAAATGAAAGAAAAAGCGTAGTCTACAGTTGGAATGTTGAAGAAACAGAAATTCAGAAAGTTGCCTGCATACTGGGGTTTAAAGGACATTCAAAATGGGATAAAATTAATTATCTTGGGCTGCCACTTACCCTGGGCATAAACAAGTGTGCACTGTGGGAGGGAGTTCTGAGCAAAATTAAGTCAAAAATTGAGTTATGGGGTGGGCAGTGGCTCACACAGAGAGGAAAACTCATATTGATAAAAAATGTGCTCTCCTCACTCCCAATTTACCAGGCCTCATTCTTGCTGGCCCCAAAATCAATCACTGGATAGTTAAAAAAACTCCTGAGAGACTTCTTATGGCATGGAGGCAGGGGAAATCAACAAAAAATTCACTTGGTTAAGTGGGACACAGTAAAACAACCGCTCAGAGATGGAGGGCTGCAAATCAGAGACCCAGAGCAATTGAACATATCTCTTGGCTGAAAGATACTCTGGCACATGTTCAACGATCCTAACCATCCAGCCTGTAGAACGCTAAGATTCAAGTATCTACATGGTGTGTCATTAAGACATCTAGAAAACACAACTAGCAAACGTGGAACCCAATTGTGGGAGCTGTGTAAAAGGAGCATCCCAATCTTCATTAAACACCTCTATCGAATTCCTGGGAGTGGTAAAAAGGTAAAGCTCTGGAAGGACAGGATTATGGGGAAAGATCCACTTGAAAACAACACAGAGTTTTCTGAACTGCGTAACTTGTTAAAAGAAAGAGGTATAAAGAGACTGTTAGATATTTCTGAATGGGACAAATGAGGCAACTGGAAGGCTTGGAGCCTCATCGATATTCCAAACCATCTAAGTCAACAAATAATCAGCCTCAAAGCTGATTTGAAAGACGCGGCTCCTGTGCATCACAATGCCAAGGATACATGGGGATGGGGGTCTTCAGGAAATTACACCTCCTCTAAGGGATTCGCAGCTCAGCAACCTCAGCGTGAGTGTGCACAATCTTCATATTTCTGCATGCAGGTGTGGGATGCGATGGCTCTCCCAAAAATAAATTTCTTTTTTTGGACAACCATGTAGAATTTTTTTTTGACAAGAGACAACCTCATGAAGAGGAACTTCGCAGGGCCGCACAAATTTTCTCTATGCAAACATCATGCTGACACAATTGATCACCTGTTTGTAGAATGCCCTTTTGCAGTCAAGGTATGGGAAATCACTCTCCATGGACTAAACAGTGCGACTCCATCAAATTTGATAGTAGTTGATCTCTTGTCGACATGGAAAGAACGCTATCCTTCGAACATCAACAACAAGTCTCTATGGGCCAGGGTATGGATCACCGTTCCAAAGTATGTGTGCTGGAAATTGTGGTTAGCTAGGAATGAATAGATATTTAATAATGTATATTGGACTCCGACCACAGTGTTAGCCAAAGCTAAAGGTCTACTCACTAGTACATTTGGTAGAAATTCCGACACTTTTGACGAAATGTCGGAAATTTCCCCAAATTTTATCAAATTTTCAAATCCCACCACAAAGTGTCACTATACCGACGTTTGGAGACAAGTGTCGGTATTGAGACACTTAGAGGTAAGTGTCGCTCTTGCGACGTTTGTAACAAAGCGTTGTAATTGTGATGGATGGTTGAAAAATGTCGTTATTGCGACACTTAGACAAGGTGTCACAATTGCGATGTTTTGAGGAAGGCGTCGTTATTGTGACAGTTTGGGGAAAACTATCGCTCTTGCGAAGTTACAGAGACAAGGTGTCACTATTGCGATGTTTGGAGGAAGGAGTCGCTATTGCGACGGTTTGTGGAAAAGTGGAAAAGTGTCGCTCTTGCAACGGTTTGGAGAAAATATACTTTTGTGGAATATTGGCCCATCGTCGCTGTATTGTTCAGGTAATAACAAATCTGTATGTGCTTGCCTGTATTGTTCAGGTAATAACATATTTGTATGTTCTTGCCTGTATTGTTTAGGTTTATCGATGAGAAAAAGGATGGAAAAATAGGCCGTGAAACCAGATGCACTGGTCGGCCAGAAAGCAACTCTAGGAACACCATATTCATCCGCAACAACCTGCGTCTCCGATAAAAGTCCATCAGACACAATAAATGTCAGTGGAGGAACGTTGGGAAGATGTCGGAGTTTCTGCATCAACTTTCGTAATTGAATATGAGCGTGAATCTCCATGGAATCGAAGAGCTCCATAAGATTTTGATTTTGACTACACCTGTGTTCATCGACCAGTCCGTCAGACACAGTTTCGAATCTTATATTCATATGATTCTTATTACCCATCATTGAATAATTCTGGGTCATAATTGACCCAAATTCAGAAAGGCACCTTTCGACAAATTCGATAATCACAAAAGTGATATAGAAGCCGCAGGTGGACAAAACATTGGCCAAGTTCATGAAAGGCTTTATGTGGCCCTGCAGTGGAAATGGAAATAATAGGGCCTATTTTTCCATCCCTTTTGCGTCCGGTTTCACGGCCTGTTTAAACCTGCCGGCGTTGCTTTTATAGATGTATTGCTTTTTGATATTTTAAACCGTTCCAGATGCTTATAAAATTTGTAAGAAACACTTTCAAATGAACCTGAGTTTGCTATTGATGCACCTAAATTAATATTTGGATTTTTATTCTCTATTCGTCTCCATTGATTGCATCATCGCTCTTCGTCTCCAGAATTCTTGCGCTGCAAATATCAAACCTCATCTCTATTTGAGGGACACCTCGGGGATTAGGATGAATTCCATCCAACCGAAAGTTCCCAAGCCACTTGTCCTCGATAAACAAACAGAACCGAGCTCTGAAAACAAAGTTCAAACCTCCGATATTTATTTTTTGTTAATATCATTGGCTAGCTCGATAGGTCATCAAGAAGGGCCTCGTTGACCTCGGTGTTAAGAGTGCCGAGGACGCCGAGAGATCATACTTTAGGTGACCAGTGCCTGGTGTTTTCCATTTTTTTTTTCGGTGGGATAATCCCACATTCACCAGGCATATAAGCCATATTGGTGTTTATATACGTGTTGAGGTTTTAATTGTTTCAACTATGAGCCGAAGGCTATGCACACTCATACATTCAATTGGGACTCAGCGCATGTGCTGGGCCCCTCCCCTTATGACTTGGACTTGGTTGTGGTTTAGCTTGTGGTTCTCAGCCTCGGTCCTATGGTGATTAGTGTAGGTGCTTGGGCTGAGCCAGGGGCTCGATGGAGTAAAAAGCCCAAAATTTTATTAAAAATATAAAATTGATATACACTTTTTTATTTGCCCAATAAAATAAGCTAGAATACGATAGGATTAGGGCATTTTGATATTTTTTACAAAAATGGAAAAAGAGGGAAATAGATAGGACAATCATTAAGGTAGTTTAGGAAAAATAGGATTTCATATATTTTAGCATGTAAATGGCCAGATTGGGGTAATTTAGGGCTTTTTAGAAAAATCGAGGTATATGATAACGATGGAAAATGGTGAATATAGTGAAGTCATAAGGAATCATAGCCAAAAAATGATCATGAAAGACAACTTTCGAGGGTGAAAAAATGAGTGCTAACAATATGCATGCTCTGATTCTAAGTCAGAACCCGATAAGGGGAATGAAAAAGGGAAGCATATGATTGATGCAGAGCCTAGTGCCATTGTTACCACCACCAAGATCCATAAGGGTGAGCCCAAAGATCCATAGGAGGGGGATCGCCTCTTCCACTCATAGATGTGGGTGAAGGGTTCTCTGCTGAAGTTCATTGTCGAAAACAAGAGCCAAAAGAACCTCATTTTAGCAGAGGTTGTGAATCTGTTAGGCCTACTAACCAAAAAACACCTGCAGTCATACACCATCGGGTGGCGTCACCCACAGTCATACACCATAGGCCCATTTTCTGTTGCTCCCATGTGGCATGTTCATTCGGTCAGGCGCGTCATGTCACGCTGTGTGAGGTTGCCCAACCGGGCGCATTCAGGTCAGGCCATTTCGTTCGAGGGCGCCCGTATCAGTTTTGCTAAGTTGTGACCACCCGGTTGCCTTGTGCACGTTTAGGCAACCCGTTTTCCATTTTCTCCCTTGTGGCATCGTTCGGTTGGGCACGCGGTGTCGCGCCGTGTGAGGTCACCCAACCAAGCACGTTCGGTTCGGGCTGTTTAGTTCAAGGGCGCCCGTATCAGTTTTGCTAGGTTGTGACCGCCAGGGTGCCTTGTGCACGTTTAGGCGGCCCGTTTGCTATTTTCTCCCTTGTGGTATTGTTCGGTCGGGCGCATCATGTTGCGTCGTGCGAGGTTGCTCGACCGGGCACATTCGGGTCAGGTCGTTTCATTCGAGGGCGCCCGCATCAGTTTTTCTAAGTTGTGACTGCCCAAGTGCCTTGTGCATGTTTGGGCGGCCCGTTTGCCGTTTTCTCCCTTGTGGCATCGTTCGGTCAGGCGCGTCGTGTCGCGCCATGTGAGGTGGCTCAACCAGGCGTGTTTGGGTCGGGCCATTTTGTTCAAGGGTGCCCGTATCAATTTTTCTAAGTTGTGACCGCCAGGGTGCCTTGTGCACGTTCGAGTGGCCCGTTTTCTGTTTTCTCCCTTGTGGCATCGTTTGGTTAGGCGCATCCTGTCGCGCCGTGCGAGGTCACCCAACCAGGCGCGTTCGGGTCAGGTCGTTTCATTCGAGGGTGCCCGTATCAGTTTTTCTAAGTTGTGACTGCCCGAGTGCCGTGTGCACGTTCGGGCGACCTGTTTTCCATTTGATCCCTTATGGCATCGTTCGGTTGGGCGCACCGTGTCACGCCATGTGAGGTCGCCCGATCGACGCATTCTGGTCGGGCCATTTTGTTCGAGGGCACCTGTATCAGTTTTGCTAAGTTGTGACCACCCGGGTGCCTTATGCATGTTCAGGTGGCCCATTTGTTGTTTGCTCCCTTGTGGCATATTTGTTCGGTCAGGCGTGTCCTGTCGCGCTATGTGAGGTCGCCCAACTAGGTGCGTTTGGGTCGGGCCATTTCATTCAAGGGCTCCCGTATCAGTTTTGCTAAGTTGTGACCGCCCGGGTGCCTTGTGCATGTTCGAGCGGCCCGTTTTCCATTTTCTCCCTTGTGGCATCATTCGGTCGGGCATGTCGTGTGAGGTCGCCCAACCGAGTGCATTCGGTTCGACTGTTTTGTTCGAGGGCGCCCGTATCAGTTTTGCTAAGTTGTGACCGCCCGGGTGCCCTGTGCACGTTCGGGCAGCCCGTTTGCCATTTTCTCCCTTGTGGCATAGTTCGGTCAGGCACGCCGTGTCGCGCCATGCGAGGTTGCTCGACCGGGCGCGTTCGGTTCGAGCTGTTTCATTTGAGGGCGCCCCTATTAGTTTTGCTAAGTTATGACCGCCCGAGTGCCTTGTGCACGTTCGGGCGGCCTGTTTTCCATTTGCTCGCTTATGGCATCATTCGGTCGGGCGCACTGTGTCACACCATGTGAGGTGGCCCGACTGGGCGCATTTGGGTTGGGCCATTTTGTTCGAGGGTGCCCGTATCAGTTTTGCTAAGTTGTGACCACCAGGGTGCCTTGTGCACGTTCGAGCGACGCTTTTTCTGTTTGCTCCCTTGTGGCATCGTTTAGTCGGGTGCATTGTGTCGCGCCGTGCGAAGTCGCCTGACCGGGCGCATTCGGGTCAGGTCGTTTCATTTGAGGGTGCCTGTATCAGTTTTGCTAAGTTGTGACTGCCCGAGTGCCATGTGCACATTCGGGCGGCCCGTTTTCCATTTGCTCCCTTGTGGAATTGTTCGATCAGGCGCGCCATGTCGCGCCATGTGAGGTCGCTCGACTAGGTGTGTTCAAGTCAGGTCGTTTTGTTCAAGGGCGTCTGTATCCGTTTTGCTAAGTTGTGACCGCTCGGGTGCCTTGTGCATGTTTGGGCAACCCGTTTGTTGTTTGCTCCCTTGTGGCATATTCGTTTGGTCAGGCGCGTCGTGTCGCGCCATGTGAGGTCACTCGATCAGGTGCGTTTGGGTCGGGCCGTTTCATTCGAGGGCTCCCATATCAGTTTTGCTAAGTTGTGACCGCCTGGGTGCCTTGTGCACGTTCGGGTGGCCCGTTTTCTGTTTTCTCCCTTGTGGCATCGTTCGATCGGGCGCACCATGTCGTGTCGTGCGAGGTCGCCCAATCGGGCGTGTTCGGTTTGGCTGTTTTGTTCGAGGGCGCCTGTATTAGTTTTTCTAAGTTGTGATCGCCTGGGTGCCTTGTGCACGTTCGAGTAGCCCCTTTGCCGTTTTCTCCCTTGTGGCATCGTTTGGTCAGGCGCGCCGTGTTGCGCTGTGTGAGGTCGCTTGAATGGGCGCGTTCGGTTCATGCCGTTTCATTCGAGGGCACCCGTATCAGTTTTGCTAAGTTGTGACTGCCCGAGTGCCTTGTGCACATTCGGGCGGCCCATTTTCCATTTGCTCCCTTGTGGCATCGTTCGGTCGGGCGCGCCATGTCGCGCCATGTGAAGTGGGTCGACTGGGAACATTCGGGTTGGGCCATTTTGTTCGACGGTGCCCGTATCAGTTTTTCTAAGTTGTGACCACCAGGGTGCCTTATGCATGTTCGGGCGGCCCATTTACTGTTTTCTCCCTTGTAGCATCATTCGGTCGGGTGCATCGTTTCGCGCCATGCGAGGTCGCCTAACCGGGTGCGTTTGGGTCGGGCTGTTTCGTTCGAGGGTTCCCGTATCAATTTTGTTAAGTTGTGACCGCCCAGGTGCCTTGTGCATGTTTAGGTGGCTCGTTTTCCATTTGCTCCCTTGTGGCATCGTTCGGTCGGGCACGCTGTGTCGCATCATGTGAGGTGGCCCGACCGGGCGCGTTCGGGTCGGGCCATTTTGTTCGAGGGTGCCCATATTAGTTTTGCTAAGTTGTGACCGCCAGGGTGCCTTGTGCACGTTCGGGAGGCCCATTTTCTATTTTCTCCCTTGTGGCATCGTTCGGTCGGGTGCATCGTGTCGCGCCGTGCGAGGTCGCCGGACTGGGCACGTTCAGGTCAGGTCGTTTCATTCGAGGGCGCCCGTATCAGTTTTTCTAAGTTGTGACCACCCGAGTGCCATGTGCATGTTCAGGCAGCCCATTTTCCATTTGCTCTATTGTGGCATCGTTTGGTCGGGCGCGCTGTGTCGCGCCATGTGAGGTCGCTCGACCGAGCGCGTTCGGGTCGGGCTGTTTTGTTCGAGGGCGCCTGTATTAGTTTTGCTAAGTTGTGACCACCCGGGTGCCTTGTGCATGTTCGGGCGGCCCGTTTATTGTTTGTTCCCTTGTGGCATATTATTTCAGTCAGGCACGTCGTGTCGTGCCGTGTGAGGTCGCCCGATCGGGCGCGTTCGAGTCAGGTTGTTTCTTTCGAGGGCTCCCGTATCATTTTTGCTAAGTTGTGACTGCTCGGGTGCCTTGTGCACGTTCGGGCGTCCCGTTTGCCATTTTATCCCTTGTGGCATCGTTCAGTCGGGCGTGTCGTGTCGCGCCATGCGAGGTCGCCCAACCGGGCGTGTTTGGTTTAGCTGTTTTTTTTTAGGGCACCCGTATACCTTTTTCTAAGTTGTGACCACCCAGGTGCCTTATGCATGTTCGGGTAACCCGTTTTCTGTTTGCTCCCTTTTGGCATCGTTCGGTCTGGCACGCCGTGTCGCGCCGTGTGAGGTCGCTCGACCAGGCGCTTTCAGTTCAGGCCGTTTCGTTCGAGGGCGCCCATATCAATTTGCTATGTTGTGACCGCTTGAGTGCCTTGTGCACGTTCGGGCGGACCATTTGCCGTTTCCTCCCTTGTGGCATCGTTTGGTCGGGTGCGCCGTGTCGTGCCATGTGAGGTGGCCTGACCATGCACGTTCAGGTTGGGCCATTTTGTTCAAGGGTGCTCGTATCAGTTTTTCTAAGTTGTGACCACTAGGGTGCCTTGTGCACGTTCGGGTAACCCGTTTTCTGTTTGCTCCCTTGTGGCATTATTTGGTCGGGCGCATCGTGTCGCGCCGTGCGAGGTCCCATGACCGGGTGCGTTAAGTTCAGGTCGTTTCATTCAAGGATGCCCATATTAGTTTTTCTAAGTTGTGACCGCCCGAGTGCCATGTGCATGTTCGGGCGGCCCGTTTTCCATTTGCTCCCTTGTGGCATCGTTCGGTCAGGCACGCCGTGTCGCGCCATGTGAGGTCGCCTGACCGGGTGCGTTCGAGTCGAGCCATTTTGTTTGAGGGCGCTTGTATTAGTTTTGCTAAGTTGTGCCCGCTTAGGTACCTTGTGCACGTTCAGGCAACCCGTTTGTTGTTTTCTCCCTTGTGGCATATTCTTTCAGTCAGGCACGTCATGTCGCACTGTGTGAGGTCACCTGACAGGGCGCGTTTGGGTCGGTTTGTTTCGTTCGAGGGCTCTCGTATCAGTTTTGCTAAGTTGTGACCGCCTGGGTGCCTTGTACACATTCGGGCGGCCCATTTTCTGTTTTCTCCTTTGTGGCATCGTTCGGTCGAGCGTGCCGTGCAAGGTCGCCCGATCGGGTGCGTTCAGTTTGGGCTGTTTCGTTTGAGGGTGCCCGTATGAGTTTTTCTAAGTTGTGATTGCCCAAGTGCCTTGTGCATGTTTGGGTGGCCCATTTACCGTTTGATCCCTTGTGGCATCGTTTGGTCGGGCGCGACGTGTCGCGCCATGTGAGGTCGCCTGACCGGGCGTGTTCGGGTTGGGCCATTTTGTTCGAGGGTGCCCATATCAGTTTTGCTAAGCTGTGACTGCGAGGGTGCCTTGTGCACGTTTGGGCAGCCCATTTTCTGTTTTCTCCCTTTTGGCATCGTTCGGTCGGGCGCATTGTGTCGCGCCATGCGAGGTCGCCCGACCGGGCGCGTTCGAGTCAGGTCGTTTCATTTGAGGGTACCCGTATCAATATTGCTAAGTAATGACCACCCGAGTGCCATGTGCAAGTTCGGGCGGCCCGTTTGCCATTTGCTCCCTTATGGAATCATTCGGTCAGGCGCGCCGTGTCGCGCCATGTGAGGTCGCCCAACCGGGCGCGTTCGGGTCAGGTCGTTTTGTTCGAGGGTGCCTGTATCAGTTTTTCTAAGTTGTGAACACTCGGGTGCCTTGTGCACATTCAGGTGGCCCGTTTTTTGTTTGCTCCCTTGTGGCATATTCGTTCGGTTAGGCGCGTTGTGTCACGCAGTGTGAGGTCGCCTGACCAGGCGCATTCGGGTCAGGTCGTTTCATTCGAGGGCTCCCGTATCAGTTTTGCTAAGTTATGACCGCCCGGGTGCCTTATGCAAGTTCGAGCTGCCCGTTTTCCATTTTCTCCCTTATGGAATCGTTCGGTCGGGCGCACCGTGTCGCGCCGTGCGAGGTTACCCAACCAGGCGCATTCGGTTCAGCTATTTTGTTCGAGGGTGCCCATATCAATTTTTCTAAGTTGTGACCGCCTGAGTGCCTTGTGCACGTTCGGGCAGTCCATTTACCATTTGATCGCTTGTGGCATCGTTCGGTCGGGTGCGCTGTGTCGCACCGTGCGAGGTCACTCGACCGGGCGCGTTTGGTTCAGGCCGTTTTGTTTGAGGGAGCCCGTATCAGGTTTTCTAAGTTGTGATTGCTCGAGTGCATTGTGCACATTCAGGTGGCCCGTTTTCTATTTTCTCCCTTGTGGCATTGTTTGGTCGGGCGCGCCATGTCGCGCCATGTAAGGTGGCCCGACTGGGCGTGTTCGGGTTGGGCCATTTTGTTCGAGGGTGCCCGTATCAGTTTTGCTAAGTTGTGACCACCAGGGTTCCTTGTGCACGTTCATGCAGCTCGTTTTCTATTTGCTCCCTTGTGGCATCGCTCGGTCGGGCGCATCGTGTCGCGCCGTGCGAGGTCGCCCGACCAGGCGTGTTCGGGTCAGGTCGCTTCATTCGAGGGCGCCCGTATTAGTTTTGCTAAGTTGTGACTGCCCGAGTGCCATGAGCACGTTCAGGAGGCCTGTTTTCCATTTTCTCCCTTGTGGCATCGTTCGGTCAGGCGCGCCGTGTCGCTCCATGTGAGGTTGCCCGACCATGCACGTTCGGGTCGGGCTGTTTTGTTCGAGGACACCTGTATCGGTTTTGCTAAGTTGTGATCGCCTAGGTGCCTTGTGCATGTTCGGGTGGCCCGTTTGTTTTTTTCTCCCTTGTGGAATATTCGTTCGGTCACGCGCGTCGTGTCGCGCCGTGTGAGGTCACCCGAACGGGCGCGTTCGAGTTGTGCCGTTTCGTTCGAGGGCTATCATATCAGTTTTGCTAAGTTGTGACCGCTCGGGTGCCTTGTGCACCTTCGGGCGGCCCGTTTTCCGTTTTCTCCCTTGTGGCATCGTTTGGTCGGGCGCGCCATGTCAAACGTGCCATCCCTTTGTTGAACGCACCATCCATGTTGCAGGTTGCTTTTGACTAAGTTGTAGGTGTCCAAAATGGGCTCAAGATGGCTTGTTGGAAATATCTTAAAGTATAATTTCTAGATATGCCTTCAGTTTGAAAAATGAACCTGATTTGACCTGTCAAAAATTGATTCTCCCAAGACTTCTCAGCGCGTAGCGCCAAGCCCAAAAATGAGGCAGAAACATGATTTTTTGCTTGTTTTTTGACATTTTGACCTGCTAGTTTTGGAAAACAATGCTGGTAAAGTGGGTTTATTGGATGTATTTATCATTTGGAATCTAATCATGGTGTCATTTTGGTCAAAATATGGCTCAAAAAAGAGCGCAACGCCAAGGGCGCTTCATGCCTAGGTGCGCCCTCCTAGTGCAAGTCACACCCTCCAAATTGCATACCACTTTTGGAGGCCTTTATGATGTCAAAATTGAGCTCATGATAGCTATTTGGGGATATATTTCTCTTGGCTACACAATGGACCTATCAAGCACTGAAAATGATCAATTATAGCTCGTCAAAAATTAATTCGCCTAATACTAGTCAAAAAGTGTAGAATGGGGGTGCAAAAATGCAGTGTGCTTTTGCAGGCAAGTTTTGGAAGCCTTATTGAACTCCAAATTGAGATCATGATAGCTCATTGGAAATATATCTCTATATAGTTATCATTTCAAATATCAAGAAAGTCGTTTGTGTTGAACCCTTGGTTAAACTGAGAGGGGGGGGGGTGAATCAGTTTAATGTCGTCAGGGTCTTGTAAAACTTTCTTTTACACGTATTTACGTCTTCATTTCGTGATCAAATTAATATGCAATGGAAAAAAATATTAATAGTGAGGAGAAGGTATTAAGCAGATTAAATACATAATAGCAACACATAATCATCATGCAAGCTACCTCAATTCTGCAAGCTACAACTTGCAAGGAAGCTCCAACTCTCATCTATTTTCTGTAGGCTACAACCTATAGGAGGCTCCTACCTCAGCCAGCTACAACTAGACTTATATTAAGCTACAATTTGATATGGAAGCACCAACTTCCTCACTGTATAATAAAATCATATACTGATTTACCTGGATATCAGCTCTGTTTTTCTCCTTCTTTACTACTGTCCTACCAGCCTTCAAATTTGCTTTATATCATCTCTGGATCATCACAACTCCTCTCTCTTCTCCATCTTCTTCTTACACTGTCTTAACTCTCTATGCATACCTATATTACATGTTTTATACAGATAGATTTATGATTGTTTGCATTCTACAGGGAATACGAAGTGAATAGGCACAACTCTTTGCTTTCCACCTTCTCATTTCCTCACTCAGCACATTCAGGATGTTACAACTGTATATACAATCATTATAGTATCAAATTGGAGTTTTTCTTTGCCTATGGAGACTTGTCTTTGCATCAAAAACAATATAAACTATTCAAATCATTTACATTTATAGTTACAATAATATTTCAATTCAGCCCTTTCAGCTCTTGGTTCATCATATATTTGTCTTTTCTATTGCTTTCAGAGGGCGCCCGTATTAGTTTTGCTAAGTTGTGACCGCGTGGGTGCCTTGTGCATGTTCGAGCACCCCGTTTTCCATCTGCTCCCATGTGGCATCGTTCGGTCGGGCACGCCGTGTTGTGCCGTGTGAGGTCACCCGAACGGGCGCGTTTGGGTCGGGTCGTTTTGTTCAAGGGCACCCGTATCAGTTTTGCTAAGTTCATGTGACTGCCTGAGTGCCGTGTTCACATTCGGGAGGCCCGTTTTCTGTTTTCTCCCTTGTGGCATCGTTCGGTCGGGCGCACCATGTCGTGCCATGTGAGGTTGCCCGACTGGGCACGTTCGGGTCGGGCCGTTTCGCTCGAGGGCGCCCGTATCAGTTTTGCTAAGTTGTGACCGCTCGTTTGCGCGTTCGGGTCGACTCGTTTTGTTCAAGGGTGCCTATATCAGTTTTGCTAAGTTGTGACCGCCCGGGTGCTAGCTTTTGCACGTTCAGGCGACTCATTTGCCATTTTCTCCCATGTGACATCGTTCGGTCGGGCGCGCCATGTCGCGCCATGTGAGGTCGCTCGACCATGCGCGTTTGGGTTGAGCCGTTTCGTTCGAGCGTGCCCGTATCAATTTTGCTAAGTTGTGACCACCCGGGTGCCTTGTGCATGTTCGGGCGGCCCGTTTTCCATTTTCTCCCTTGTGGAATCGTTCGGTTGGGCGTGCCATGTCGTGCCGTGTGAGGTCGCCTGACTGGGCACATTCGGGTCGGGCCGTTTCGTTCAAGGGCGCCCATATTAGTTTTGCTAAGTTATGACCGTGTGGGTGCCTTGTGCATGTTCGAGCGCCCCGTGTGCCCTTTTCTTCCATGTGGCATCGTTTAGTCGGGCACGCCGTGTCGTGCCGTGTGAGGTCGCCCGACCGAGTGCATTCGGGTCGGGTCGTTTCGTTCGAGGGCGCTAGTATCAGTTTTGCTAAGTTGTGACTGCCCGGGTGCCTTGTGCACATTCGGGCAGCTCGTTTGCCATTTTCTCCCTTATGGCATCGTTCGGTTGGGTGTGCCATGTCGCTCCATATGAGGTTGCCCGACCAAGCATGTTCGGGTCGGGCTGTTTTGTTTGAGGGCGCCCGTATCAGTTTTGCTAAGTTGTGACCGCCCAAGTGCCTTGTGCACGTTCGGGCGACCCGTTTGCCATTTTCTCCCTTGTGGCATCGTTCGGTCGAGCGCGTCGTGTCGTGTCGTGTGAGGTCGCCCGACTGGGCGCGTTTGTGTCGGGCCGTTTCGTTCGAGGGCGCCTGTATTAGTTTTGCTAAGTTGTGACCGCCCGTTTGCGCATTCGGGTCAGCCCGTTTCATTCGAGGGCGCCTGTTTCAGTTTTGCTAAGTTGTGACCGCCTGAGTGCCATCTTGTGCATGTTCGGGCGACTCGTTTGCCGTTTTCTCCCATGTGGCATCGTTCAGTCGGGCGCGCCATGTCGCGCCATGTGAGGTCGCCCAACTGAGCGCGTTTGGGTCGAGCCATTTCATTCGAGGGCGCCAGTATCAGTTTTTCTAAGCTGTGACTGCTCGGGTGCCTTGTGCATGTTCAGGTGGCCTTTTTTCCGTTTTCTCCCTTGTGGCATTGTTCGGTCGGGCACGCCATGTTGTGCCTTGTGAGGTCGCCCGAACGGGCCCGTTCAGGTCGGGCCGTTTCGTTCGAGGGCACCCATTTAATTATCTCTCGGCCCTTTATCTCCTTATACCTTTGGCCTCTCTCTTCCCCAATCTCCCTCTCAGCTCTTTCTCTCTCTCTCTCTCTACCCTCCAATCCTCTCACTATATCCCTCCCTCTACCCTTCTTTTTGCCCCCATTCCATCTTTGTGTCACTATCTCCCTCTCTTCAACTTTGTAGTGCTTTCCATTCCTCTCAGTCACATATGTTTCGTTGGTATGTTAAGGGACAAGGTCGACAACATTAGGATGTTTTTGCAATAAAAAAGGGTATTTCTAGGACACAGTCAGGTGGAGCAAGAGTATAAGAGCCAAATTTCTCATGAATGTGGGACACTCAAACTTAATATTTTCTGGAATAGTCATGAGGTGCAGTCTGGTTATTAAGATTTCATCAGATGGCCATTATCTGGACTTAAATTGTGTGACAACACTGTGGCTGAGTTTGAAACTTGAGATTGAACATACATTTGGTTTCATTGCAATAGACATTTTCATCAATAAATGTAAAGAAATGGCTAAAAAATACTATAAATTAATAAATTAAGAAGACAAGGCAACAAGAAAAAATACTTACAAAATTGTTACATGTAACCGCCTAAACCCCTAGTAAACCCCTAACCCATTTAACCCCTTAAACCCTAAACCTATAAACCCTTAACCCCTAACCCCTTAAACCCTAAGCCATTAAACCCTTAACCCTAACCCCTTAAACACTAATTCCCGACCCATAACCCATATAACCCCCTAAAACCTAACCCCATTAGCCCCTAACATCTAACCCCTAAAATCCTTAACTGCTAAATCCCCTAACCCCCTAAACCCCTAACCCATTAAACCCCCTAAATCCTAAACTTATAACCCCTTAATCCATAACCCATTTAACCCCCTAAACCTCTAAACCCCTAACCCATTTAATCCCTAAACCATAAACCTATAAACCCCTAACCCATTTAACCCCTAAACCCTAAATATATAAACCCTTAACCACTAACCCTCGAGGGCACCCGCCCAAACCCATTCGGGTCGGATTGTTTTCGTTGAGTGCGCCCGCTGAAACGCGTTTGGGTCGGGCCCCCTAAGCCCCCAATCCCTAATCCCTTAACTACTAACTCATTATTCGACCCCTAACCCCTAAATGCACCTAAATCCCCTAACCCCTAACCCCCAATCCCCTAAGCCCTCCAAATTCGACGAATTAGCTTTGAAGAAGTAATTGTTTTCTACAATATGGTTTGTAAGTTATTTAAATAGAGGTATCTTCTCTAGAGTTATTTTTTAGATCCACAGTTTCATTTACTAATTTTTGAACAAGGCGTATGACACTCTTCATGTCTATGGGATTTTTATCTTGAAGCTCATTATCTATACGAGGAATTTTTGGTAGAGAAAAGAGTTTCAGAGTTTCCAGTCCCCCACCAAACTCATCATCCATTTTCCGCATTTTTTGATACTCCAAAATTATCTAAGCTGTTATATCTTTCTAGTCAAAAACCTCATCTTCAGAAATATTTTCTTGTCATTTTCAAAATTGACTGCTTCATTGAGCACAACATGTAGCTTATCTAATACTTTATTGAAGCTAAGATCTCCGTCTCTGGGGAAAGCTGCTTTTCGGCTAACTCCACTGCTTTTGATCTCAATTTTTCCAATTGGTTCCTTATCTCATATGATACTTGAGCCTTTGCCTTTCTCTTCCCTTATAATTCCGTAATAGTGTCATAGTGATGCCAGCCAAATTCTTTAGAAAGCCTTCCTAGCTAGCAGACAATACTTGTGACCTGACTGAAGCCTCAACACTTTCAGAGCATCTAGAATGACTATTCTCTTCTTTCGGTCATATGGTGGGGGAAACCCTTCAAAAGCCCTTAGCCTAGAAAGTGCTGCAGCACCACGCTTGGTTTTGTGTGGAATCATTCCTCTAATTGTCCAGTAGTCAAATCCTTCTCTTACTTTATTGTCATTTTCCCATACCTAACCAATGAGAGCACAAGAACACCTATTTCTATAAAAGCACCTATAAATTCTCTTACTTTATTGTCATTTGCCCATAACTAACCAATGAGAACACAAGAACACCTATTTATATAAAAGCACCTATAATACTTTTGTGGGTTTCACTAATATCCCTTTAGTTACTGTGTGCACAGTAGCCTAGATCCTAAAGTGATTCTTGTACAATGATAATCCACTAGGTGTATTTGTTCTTAAAAACTATGCATGGATAGATGTCCCATTTATGGCCAAGTTCCACCAAAATGGTTCCCCCTACCTACCTAGTAACTACATTACATTTATTTCATGACAAGACTACCCTACAACCCACCAAATTTCTATCATATCCTTGACATCAACAACAATTTGTTGTTCAAGATATAGCTAAGTTGGAACAAACTTAGCTCTAGAGCTTAGGATATTTTTCCACCTCTAATGTTTATAAACCAATAGATATAAAATTTCTAAAGAATGTGGGAGCCCTTTAAGTATCACCTTTCCTATATTGAATCCATCTTAAAAATCATGGAAAATGTCCATAGATAAGTTATCCTTACTAAACCAAAAATTTCATTGAAAATAATCATTCATACCATAACCTTACTACTTCCCTTTTAACCACATAAAACTTATTTTTAAGTTACCATAATTCATCTTTAATATCACATAATTAGATTAAAAAATCAACCAAAATCCCTAGTTTATGAAATAAAAATTCAAAAATTTTATATAATTAATAATTTAAATAAATGTCTTAGATCTAACCTCATTAATAATTATTTATAATCAACAATACCACTTATTTACCTAAATCCTTTATTAACCCCAAGAAAAGTCTCACACATTTTATTTAATGGAATTTGAGTGGCCTTAAAAAACACACGTATTTCATTTCAAAATGTCAAAAAATTTCAAATATCAAAAGTTTTAATCATTTCCCTCTTCAAAATGTCTAAAATTTTCAAATATCAAAAGTTTTAATTTCCCTCTTTCATTTCTCTTCGATTGCATGGTTTTTCCATGGAAGGAGGGAAGATGCGGCCATACTGCCTCAGGTTTTGAGGAAGGATGCAACCATACTATTGCAGGTTTGGAAGAAGGATGCGACCATACTGCCTCAGGTTTTGAGGAAGGATGCAACCATACTATTACAGGTTTGGAGGAAGGATGCGGCCATACTGTCACAGGTTTGGAGGAAGGATGCGGTAAGTTAAGTTTCTGTGTTTATCCAATGATAATGCAATGCCCTTTAGGTTTCTTTGGTTTTTTTTTTCTCATTGGTTTTGTTACTTTATACTTCTGCCCATTTGGTTATGGTGCATTTTATTAGCTGATATGCCCATTTTTGAATCCTGAACTCATCAACTCTTTCTGTCAAACTGATAACCCTACATAAAAAACTGATAACCCTTTATGCCCATGCTGGTCTTCAATCACAGGTAACAAGCTATGCACACCATCCTTATACCTGAGAGAAAAAACCCATGACCCATCACGCAAAACCCTGTCTATCACATGCATCGCCGTGGCACCATCTTCTGCAACCCCACAAACAGGATTCTCAGATCCAGTGCAGGATGAAGGTCGCGTGTTCAATTTCACTGCAGGGCTAGCGACTCTGCTCGAAAATGTTATAAAAAAAGCTCAGGAAGAGCTCTTCAACTGGAGGGTCTCGGGGATGAGATAACTTGGATTGAAAATACCATTTTCATTGTTGAACTCCATTACTACTAGGACTGGAAGATTAGATGATCTCAACTCCACTACTACTAGGACTTGATCATATCAAGGTACCTGTATACGAGAGCTCCGCCTCCTGCATACATCCAAACAAACAATAAAGCTCTGTCTTTAGCCAATGTAATCTTCGCCTCCTGCGTACATGCTGACCTCTGTGTGGCTTGCACTGCTGTTTGCCATAAAATTTCATTGTCCTGACAGGTCTATGTGAGATGGCCTGTCAACGTGCCTTTATTTCTCATCTTGCAAGTCCAAGCCACGCAGGAGGAGCGCTTAAGACTAATATCACAACTCTGGGACCTCTTTTTCTTCTCTTTAGTGAGAAATTACTTTTCTTTGCCAGCATTGTTGGGAGAAAGGTCTTCAATATGAAATATAAAACCCTATATTCTAGATTTTAAGCTTGCATTTGATCATTTTTGTATTCATGTTGGAGGAAGAACAATGATCTATGGGTTTTAGAAGAACTTTCATCTCCAGCCAATACATGTATAGGCTTCGAGGATGACTCTACATCTATTTGGAAACACGTCTTGAAGCTCAATTTTTTATGTATGTATGAAAAAATGAAATTAGATTTGGTAGATTGCATTTGGAAGTGGATTCAAGTGCAAAAATGTTGTTTGGAAAGCACTTCGAACAGTGAAATCACCGATTGATAGTCCTTGGGATGATTGCATTGATTGATTATACAATGAGAAACCAACGAAATGAGTTGAAACTCTAATACATCCATTTCAACCTCAGATCTGCGTGTATCTCCTAGATATGTATGCACTTTTGAGTTTTGCAATCTTGGTATTTTTTATTGGTCCCCATTTCAAATTATCTCACATGGTTTATCTTTGAAATCCATTTGATCCACTTCTTCTCCATCCATAATTTATATAAAAGACCCTATAGGCATCTCCACAGCCTCATTCGAGAGGGCATAAAACTTCATGTTTAATTCTTTGAGCACATGTGTGAAGGAGGTCCATTGAAAGGACTGAAGAAGTTCTCTAATATCCTAAAGCAAGGGTTGAAGGAAGACATTCTAAACATCCATCTTATTGTTTTAACCGAGTCGACTATGAACTTAGAATCTCCCATAACTTGCAATTTATTAAAATATTTTTGTGATGCAACAAATAAAAAAGTACACATAGCAATAAATTATCCCCTGTTGTTTGATCCCCTCCCAAGGGGATTTCTTGCATGAAATAAGTGATACTGAGATAAATACAATAACACATTGACTTTGTGTTTTGACATATGAACTTGAGTTGTGTTATAAAAATTAACCCAGGGAATCACTAGATTAGGTTGAGGGTAAACCATAACTCTATTAGATTTTAACTTTGGTTTTGTCTTAAACTCAAAACAGATCTTGTAATAAGGCCAACAATGATATATGTAGGAATGTCAAGTGAGAAAAAAATACAATTATGTCTTGCGCACCAAATGTTGTTAATGAGGATGCAGTGAAAGGCCTCAAATGGAGCACTAGGATAGTCTCCTTTCCATTCAGTAAAACATTCCTCCAGATCGAACAGATTCTAGGAAAACTTAGAACTAGGATCGATGAGGACCTTGTCGCATACATGCACCATGTAAGGAAAAACAATAAAAGGAAGTAAGATATTCACTTTAGAACATTTGCATAATGTACATATAATTGGTTGAACCCAACCCCTATTTAAACCATTGTATGAGGTAAGAATTTTATTATTGAAGGCAAGCTAAAATGTGATTTTTCATTTTATGGGGCATGAAGTTTCCAAAGTGCACTCCACCACCATTTTTTTCTCATGTGAAAGTAGACAAAATAAAATATTCCATAACCTAGTTTTGTAGTAAAATCCTAGCTCTTAAGAGTTTCTAACCAAACTAGATAATCTTCGATGTCATTTTTTAATTTAATAAAGTTCGAGATTAGGATATTGATGTATGTGTTTTTCCCTCCTATTTTTTTTCTCTTAAGCTTATTATAATTAAGGGATTGAAGTAGAAATCACAACAGATTTTGGAGTCATTTTTAGAGTTACAGATGAGCTTAGAGATCATATTGGACCCACTCAATTACAGATTCTTCTGGAGAAGCTTTCCAACGATATAAATAAGTTTGAAATCCCCCTAGATTAAAATATAAGGATAGCCAAAGCAGGGAAAAAAAATTCAAAACCCTGGATCGCATGGCTCATTATAAAATCTATTTCGAAAAGCTCCAGGGACCAGGGACCCAGGATCTGTCAACTATTGGGGTCGGGGTCATCCATTGACGTAACCCCGTAACAGAGATTAGAGGCATTTTCATACTATTGCATCTTCAAGTTGTATATGCAGCATTTGAATTTCCAAAATATGCCACATCCCAAGCTTTAAGAGGGATTTTTCATTTTTATAGATTTTCTCATTCAAAATTTGTAGGTAGGCTAGTAGTAGCATAAGGAAATTTCATTATTATTTGTATAAAATTCATTTGTGGGAATTGTTTCAATGGTAAATTCATGACATTTCCCCTTCACATTTCTTTCCAGAACTACCATTTTTTTCAACTTTACTGAAATAAAAATTTATTGTTTTGTATTGGGGGATCTACAATTCTACTTTCAAATAAGCACTTTGACTGTCGGCATGCAAAGCAAAAGCTTGTCCATGTTGTGAGAATTGATAAAGGAGCAGATGATAAAGAATTTAGTTGTGTTTATCAGGAGTGGAAATCACGATGTGTGATTATCCAAAGAACTTATGGTCATAGCAGGAAGAGCATTGAATGACCTTTGAAAAAAAACCCAGAAGACTTTGAATGATTTTGTGAAGGCCGAAAAATGTTTGAAAGGCTTGCTCGTAGTGTTAATATTTTAATTTTTCCTAGGCTCTATGGCAGAAAGAATGTATTTTCTTTATTAGTACAAACTTCTAGAATCTTAAGTGTCTGCTTGAACACCAAAAGCTGTCATTATATTTTTTCCCTTCGAATGAGAATACAAATTGTTAGCCTTAAAGGAGATTGGATTCCAACCACTTCTGTATTTTAGAAGCTTATATACATTTTTTTTAATACATATATATTGCAGGATTTTTCCTTTACTAATATTGGAACTATGGCATCTGAATAACAAGTTGAGCAAAAACATTTGATAAAAACAAATTTTGTTAGTCCAACTCCTTCAAAAAGCAATATCCTTGGGAAATGGAATAAACGTGTTAGGGTGTTCTGATTCACACTTCTTGGAAACTGTCTTGTATCATTACTTGGAAAGTGTGAGGTCATGGCACTTGGTTCCAATAAGGTTACACAGGGAAAATTGCAAACTCCAGGAGCTCAAGAAATATTGTGTTTCCTTTTGTTTCTTTAAAGAAAAACCCATGTATTTAGTGTTTGTGATTTCCATTGCACTAATTTAGTTTAGTCAAGGAAAATATCTTTGGAAATTGCCACTGTACATCTATTCCAGTACCCAAAGAATGGAAATTTTATTACCAATTGATTCTAGTATCCAAAGAATGGACATTTTATTACCAATTTCTTCCTATATATGCACAAATTAAGTGGGCCTATTGTTAAGAATGTGTTTCCTCCTTGGAGGCCTCAGGTATGCACATGTTTGAATGATTAATATTGGTTTGTTGTGATATGAGGCTTGAAAGTTGGGCACACCCCATGGAGTGGAACCACTGTATGTGAGTGTCTGGATGTTTTAGCCCTTGCCGAGTCACAAGTTCCTGCTAGTACTGGCTTGCAGGTTGTTGGTACTAGATACACAATTTTTTGTTATTATAATGTTTCTTTTATAGGTACAACTTGCAGTGTTTTTTTTATTGGGTGGTTTTAGTGTATCATTGTTGCCTCTTGCTGTTGAAATTGTTGGTACTAGATATACAATTTTTTATTATTATAATGTTTCTTTTATAGGTATAGCTTGCAATGTTTTTTTTATTGGGTGGTTTTAGTGTATCATCGTTGACTCTTGCTGTCAAAACTATATCGTGTATTTTCATCATACTCTATGGCCTTTAAGTTATCCATCCCTCCTTTCCATATTCTTATCTTTATTTTATTGTTTTTAACGTCTTTCCAATTTTTCTCATCAATGCCAAGCCATCACAACTTATTACATATCGATATAACATTCTAGTGATTATTAGGTTACCCTTGTACAAGATGAGCATTCTTTCTTGCTATGTTGCATTGTGTGGGTTCTGTTTTGAGATGTGTGCCTTGCACTGCTGTTTGCCATAAAATTGCATTGTCCTGACAAGTCTATGTGAGATGGCTTGTCAACGTGCCTTTATTTCTCATCTTGCAGGTCCAAGCCAGGCATTGAGTCCAGTTTTTCTTCCTTTATTTCTCATCTATTCGTTTTTACTACTGTTTATATGTACCAAAAGTGCCATTGCCAATGAATGTAGGTGTTACTGAGAATTTTAGGTGCAATTTCTTTAAATTTCTCAAGTTTTTGCTCTGAAAGTTGAACTCTTGAGCATGCATTTCATCCTTGCCCCAGCTCTGTCTGGCAGAGCAGACTCAATATGTAATGGCAGACATGTTTGTTCAAGTGAAGCCTGGCCATATAGAACTACCACCTTTATGGACTCTGCAAGAGGATTTCCTTTTTTTTGGTTGCAATTAAAGTTGCATTTTGTTCATCAAGCAATACAAACTCTTATCAAATTGCAAGGTGTAATTCCAATCTAACTAAGATCAGTAACTCCACTACTACTAGGACTAGATCAGATACTAAGACTTGATCAGATCAAGGTACTAGTATATGAGAGCTCCGCCTCCTGCATACATCCAAACAAACAATAAAGCTATCTTTAGCCAATGTAATCTCTGAACAATGGATTTTTTCATAATGCTTGGACTTATAAAATAAACCATAAAAAATAATAACCCAATAATTTACAGCCTTAAACCTTGTAACATTTAGGATTGCAGATAACTTGGATTGCAGACACCATTTTCATTGTTGAACAACTAAGAGAATCTAAAATGAGGGCTACAGAAAGGGTCGAAGCTACTAACCCGATTGTAGAAGCTACAACTGCTGCTGCTCTATACATCCATTTTCATTGTTGAACATTTGGCGGAATTAAATTGGGTGTGAAAATAAATATACCTGTAGCCTAAAGGAATTGTTTGGTAAGTATTTTTATGATTTGGACTGAATGTGTTGGCCCTTAAACCCTATTGCGATTTGTCCTGAAGGCATTGGCTCATAATCTCTATTATGGTTGTATATTGGCTTGAAGATGTAAGATCTGGTATAGTTTTCCGAGCTCTGTTATGAATTGGATCATAATTTCTATTATGATTTGGGTCAAAGGCGTTGGCTTTAATATGGTTGTGCATTGGATCAAAGGCTTTGAATCGGAAGCTCTGGTCATGTATTGGCCTGAACTCGTTTACCTATAAGCTCAGGTCATGTATTGGCCCGAAGGAGTTGGCTCTATTATGGTGGTGTATTGTCCTGAATTCATTGGATTAAGCTGAAGTCATTGGATTAAGCCCCACTCACATTACCAACTAACCACACTCATAAGGCATAGGTCGGTAACAGAAGCAAATGTAACACCAGCTTCAATAACGATATTTCAAACACATAGATACTCGATCGATACATATAAAATATACGATAGTTTCTCAAATTCATGTTTGAAGAAGTTTTTTCGGATCGACACCATCCCACAATACTAGCTGCTGCACGGGTCATTATATTTACCGTAGGTTTTTACCTACTGTGATTTTTTTAAATTTTTTTGTAATGTGCCGTCGGAAGACCGATACCTTAGACGTTGCAAGAGCGATGTTATGTTATTTTAATATTTTAACATTTTTGTCGGAAGACCGACGCCTCTATTATCGGAAGAGCGACGTTATGTTTTTTTAATATTTTGACATTTTCATCGGAAGACCGACGCCTCGATCGTCGGAAGAGAGATGTTATTTTTTTTAATATTTTTACTTTTTCGTCGGAAGGCCGACGCCTTGATCGTCAGAAGAGCGACATTTTTTTTAAATATTTTTAACTTTTTTGTCGGTAAAGCAACGTTACATAAGAGTCAGACAAACAACGTTCTAAACGTCAGATGATATTTCGTCAGAATTACGACGGTTTGTAAAACGTCGGAATTAAACGTTGGAAGCCATAACGTTGGAATTGTGACGTTTTTTTGAAAACATGAAAAGTGTTGGAAGACCAATAGTTGGTGATCGTCAGAAGATCGACAGTTTTGGTTCGTCGGAAGACCGACACTTATAAAATGTCGAAATTGCGACACTTTGCAAAACGTCAGAAAAAGTGTCGGTATTGCGACACTTTTGAATAACGTTGGAATTGCGACGTAATGACTAACCACGTTTTGTCTGGCCTCAAACTGTCGCTCTTGCGACGACTATGTGTCAGAATAGCGATGAAGTGGCCGTCGGAAATTGGGCCAAATTTTCTAGTGACTCCTTGAAACCTTGAGCAACCAAAAAGATGAATCTATGCTACTACCGGTCGAAAAGAAATGGTTTGGGACTTTTGTTTTTTGAAACAGAAATCAAAGTGCTATAAGACCTATTCAAAATCCAGAATGGAGACTAAGAGAAAAGGATGAAGTATTTCAGAATTGGTGGCAGAAGCAAGGAACGACGACGATCTTCTTCGACGAGCATCTAAAGGAAACCCCGGTACAGTAGGTGCTGGAGGTCTCATCTTCTCCCAGGATAGAATTTCCAAAGAGACCTATAGCTGGGGCTTAGGACAACGAACCAACAATCAAGCTGAAATCCTAAATTTGTTAAAAGCCTATAAAATCGCCAAAGAAAGAGGAATCAGAGAAATCTAAGTATTCAGAGACTCTGAAATCTTGATAAAAAAAATCCATATGAAAAATAAGTTCAATGACATTGTCCTAAATAAGAGCCTCCAAATACTTCGGAACATAATTCAAGAGTTTACCATCTTCAATTTCTACCATATTCTTAGAGAATCGAACAAGGAAGCTGACAAATATGCCAATCAAGGCTGCACACTAGCTCAGAGAAAATTCAACATAAACAATGAAGCTCCAGTTCAAACATGTATCGCATGACAAGAGCTAGAGATTGTAATAGAAACAGTAAGAAGAAATGTAATGAAGGTTGATTTGGCTCTAGCCCAACCTGATCTCATTTATAAATAAAAAATACTACCCGTTTCAGTTTAAAAAAAAAATATTATAGGTTAATAAATAAAATTAAAAAATTTAAGTACTGGTCGACCCCTTTTTTAGCTCTTTCTCTCCACTATTTATCTACCCAAATATTTTCTCTTCTTTACAGATTGTCCTGATGATGAGTCTTGATTTAGACTCGAAATGTAGACTAAAAATGAAGACTGTGGATATTCCGAATTCTGTATCTGAAAATCTACACCAAAGAAACCTCTAATCTATCAATATTCATATTAATTAAATTTTTATTAATGCATTTGAATGTAATGTTTGGATTAATTTGTTATATCATATCATAATTATTGTGGTTTTTTAAAATTCATTATTCATCAAAAGTCGACACATATATATCTTATAACAATATTCATATGAATTAAATTTTTATTATTGCATTTGAGAACGAAAATGGAGAACACAATAGAATAAATTAAAACACACACACACACACATATATATAAGACATTCATTGTCATACAAAATGGGACAGTTATTGGTATCCCTTTGTCTTTCAATAGGGACACTATGTCCATTACATTAAAGAAAATGTTTGATTTCACAGACATATTTCAAAAAATACAACGCCTTTCTTTGATATCCAAACATAGTGATCATCATTCGTCGCTTGAACTGTGGTCACTGCTAGAGCTACTTCCATGACTTGGGTTATTTTCAGAAATGTTTTGTTCACGGTGTTGATTGTTTTCTTCTTCTTCAACTTCCATATACAAACATTAAAATAAATTGTAATGAGTGTATATACATTGGTGAGAATAATGAAAATTGCAATATTAAATAATATACATCAATGTAAATCGAAAAGAAATGATGTACCATTGCAACAATTGACTCATAAACTATACTCATTCTTTCAAAACCATGTAACATTCCATCTTTCAAGATTTCATTTGTTGGCGCAGTTCCATGTTTTGTTTCTTGCAAGTTTTATACACCATAACAAATCATATATTTAATATAACATTTTTTTTTTTTAAATTATAAACGGAGCTAAGTAAAACAAGATTGATAGATGCTTAAAAATTCCACAATTAAGTTATGATATGCCAAAATATACTCACAACCCATATTTAACCCAATTTCAATCAATTCCTCTGATGGTTCTCTTTGTATGTTAGCACCTGTTTGAAGACATTCAATGATGATTTTTGTAAAACAACTTAAAAAATACAAAAATGAAATCTAGTTAAGTTGTTATAAGGAAGTAACAATTACTCACAAACTTAGATATCAACCCTTTTCTTCCTTGTCGTCCTATTTTATGTGCTGAATGGGTTATATTTTATTTTCTTTTCTGCAAGAAAATACTTGAAAATTAATATTTAATGCTAAATTGTTTATTTCTTGTACCTAATGATCGAAAAATTCAATGATTACATATTACATTTGAAGCATGTTGTTGTTGAGATGGCTCCTCTTGCGATGAAATTTTGTCCATTTCTTTGACCATCTCCTTGTACACATTTTTGGACATTCCTACTGGCATATTTCTGATATTAGCTCGTTCATCTATTGAGATTTTCATAATCTTCCTGAAAATGTAACATGACAATAAACTATTTAATTTTTATATTGATATATGAAAACTAAATATAACAAAAGTGATATTTATAAATAATTCTAGACAAACATTTAAAGGAATATTATTTTTTCATTCATTCTTTTTTTCTGTTGTACGTTTTTTCTATTAAAAGTCTGACATGTCTCATTGACCAATTCTCTAAAAACTCTTCCTGTAGTTTAGATAAAATTTGGTTCTTGGAATCATTGGATTGGTTTTTGTATTGTAAGTGGAAAGAAAATCTATACATTCATTCCACTAGATCCCTCAAAATTTTGTAAAAGATTTTCCCCTTTTCGTTAACCTCCAACACCACTCCAGATGAGCTAAGGAGCAATTCATTTTCATTTGCATGTTATATTTTTTTTCTTTTCTTAGAACAACATTCCTTTTCTGAGTTGTTGGTACATGTAGAACATTAAACATACGTGAATTAATGTACTTTTTGACACATGTTATCTAATATTTTAATTATATTATTAATGAAAATTAAAAAAAGAAACTCATATTGGATCGATAGTATTTTTTCATTCACCTAATTCATCATTTTTCAAATTTTCCATCAAGATTTTACGTTTTTATGGGTCCTAGATCAGAAATAATCTTATCGAGCTTTGTCATTTTGTGGCTCTGCATGATACACAGTAAACAATACATTATTTAAACTTACATATAGTTCAAAAATAATATTTTTTGTAAAGAATTTACAAAGAACTTGCCTTTTTTATTTTTTTGATGTGTTATCAGTATTTTTGTTACTTGATCTCTTGTCAGTCATTTCTTTATCGATCTCAAACCTGTACCATATCATTCATTAATATATTTATAAATAAATTGTCAAAATTTCAAGTAAAAACAAATCTCAAGAAACCGGTGCGCTATTCATGGTGTACGCGCCGACGCCGGTGCGTGGGTGTCTTAGAAACACACCGTACAAACAGTATAATAGACTATACGGTGCTCTATGTCAACAAGGAGAACCTGTGCGTTAAATGTCAACCATCGCACTGATTAGCCATGATAAAATAATAAAAATTGTACAGTGTTAGTTTTTGTAGCATAAACTGGTGCCATATTTTACAAATGGCGCATCGATAATTTTTTTTTTTTTAAATTTTTTATCACATTACTTTCACGGTGCGCTTGTACACTACAGAGCACTGGTGCGCTAGTTTATGCTGGGCACACCAATGAAAAAAAAATCTATTTTTTTTTTAAATTCACGCAAGGGCCGTCATGGATTGGGATTTGACTATGCAAATCATCCAGTCGACTGGATGTCTTAGGTCTATATTTAGCAATACAAACCCTATAAATTTAAATTGAAAAGCCCTAATTCTGAAATCACAGAAAGAGGGAGAAGAAAGGGCAGAAACAAAAAGAATGTAGGGTTTGTATTTTTTGAAAGTGTTTTGTTTTTTTTTGCAAAACATAACGTTCGCGGTGCGCCATAATGAAATATCGTACCGACTGCATATTTCACAAATGGCGCACTGAGAAAAAATATTTTGTTTTTTTAATTTTTTATCACAGTACTTTTGCAGTGCACTGGGATAATAGAGTGCACCGGTGCGCTCAGGTACATAGGGTGCACCGATAAAAAAAATCTTTTTTTTTTTTAAATTTACGCAAGGGCCGACATGGATTGGGATCTGACTATGCAAGTCGTCCCGAGGGTTGGATGTCTTAGGCTTATATTTAGCAATACAAACCCTATAAATATAAATTGAAAAGCCCTAATTTTGAAATCACAGAAAGAGGGAGAAGAAAGGGAAGAAACAAAAATAATGTAGGGTTTGTTGCTAAAATGGAATTTTTTTGGCGAACTACACGTTCGCAGTGTGCCATAATGAAATAATGGACCGGTGCCATATGTTACATATGGCGCACTGATAAAAACATATATTTTTTTTTTGTTTTTATTTTTTATCACTATACTTTCGTGGTGCGTTGGTATAGCTGAGCGCACCGGTGCGCTGGTATAACCGAGTGCACCGGTGCGTTATGTTACACAGGGCGCACTAAGGAAAACAAATCTATTTTTTTTTGCAAATTCATGCAAGGGCCGACATGGATTGGGATTCAACTATGCAATTCGTCTCGTGGGTTGGATTTCTTATGACAATACAAACCCTATAAATCTTAATTGAAAAGCCCTAATTCTGAAATAACAGAAAGAGGGAGAAGAAAGGGCAGAAACAAAAAGAATCTAGGGTTTTTGTTTCTAAAAAAGAATTTTTATTTTATTTTATTTTTTGTTTCTGAAAGTTGCAGAAAAATTTAAAAAAACTGCAAAAAAATTTAAAAAAACAATAAACTTTGATTTTGTTCTTTTACTGCATAAAAAAACTGCAGAAAAATTAAAAAAAAAAAAAAAACTTTGATTTTTTCTTTTACTGCATAAAAAAAACTGCAGAAGAAGTAAAAAAAACAATAAACTTTACTCACATCATTTTAAATTCTACGCTACAGGGTTTGAATCACTAGAGTTTTGGAATTCTGATTGTCCGAATACTTCTGTTCGAATGTATTTCCCTGCTCCACAGTGCTCTCATGCTCTGTTTGCTCCAAGTATGTATCCTGCAAATATCTGGCTGCTTTTTTCTGCAAAAATAGTGAAATAATGAAAAGTGTTTAGTATTTAAAGAAATGTTTTATGAAATTAGATTTTCGAAAATATTTTGCCGCCCATTTTTTAGTTTACCTTTTTTTTTTTCACTTAAAGAAAATAGAGTTGCGCTTTTTTTATTTGCGGTTATTCGTCACCGGTGTGTCCTTTAATTGAACCGCACCAACATGTCTAGGTATAAAACGACACTGGTCCGCATCACCAAAAATGCACCGATGCGGTGATATGTACGTTACGCACTGAAATTACCTTTAGGTGTGTGCACCAAAATTTATTATTGTTTTGCTAAAATGCAGGGAGAAAATATCATAATTATATGGAATGGACAATTCTTCAAAATCTAGCTCGTTCCATAATATTTCTCAAAGTCCATCATGGAGTTCTCCATATCCATCTCGAGACGTAATATTTACTTTAGATTTTATTTATATTTTCACTATCTAATTGAATTTATGTTTTTTATCCATGCAGTCAATCATGCACAACTTAATTAAACTTATAATGTACACAATTGCAGTTTCATGTAGATTCAACATCAAGTTCAGATGCACAAAATATTCAAACTGCTCCAAAACGTTGGACGTTCTTATCAGGAGCTGCATACCGCAAGGCGCAATTGGTAGATGAATATGGACAACCGCTTCACCCTACCAATTATAATAATATTGCATCTTCTAGCCACAATCCCGAGAAAATGGTGGTAATTATAATTATAATTGTTTGGTATATATATTGATTAATATGTAATTATTTCAACGTCAAACCAATTTATAATCATGCAATATATTCAACGTGGTTGCTAATTGATATCATATATTTTGTACTAAACATTTTCAAATATTCTCTTTTTAATTATTAGGATTCTAGCGATGATAAAAAACCTACCTACCATCTTCCATTGCAGCCCACGACACTGTCAAATCGAGAGAAGACTGAAGTAAGAGAAAAAATCAGAGAGGAACGATACCAAGAATGGTTGAATCAACCACCGATTCAATTCCCGCTATGTCCAGATTCACCAATTAGGAATGACTACAACAATAATAGTTCTTCACAAGCTGGAAATTGAGGCAATCAAATAGAGGTTGGCATGGATGATTACTTAAGGGATACGACTGCCATGGAGACAATGTTGTTAGATGCATTCCAAAACAATGATCAACTAGGGGATGATGCTCATATCGCTGACACCTTTTTCGAAAGCCTTAAATTTGCATCCACCACCCCTCTCTTTGGACCTGGTGGTCAGTCAAAGTCTACCCAGTTGGGGACAACGATGTTACTGTACAACTTGAAAGCAAAGCTTGGCTTGTCGAATGCATGTTTCTAGGAACTTTTTAGATAAGTTACCATAAAGTACTCCCTTATAGAAATTTGAAATATAATCGGTACACTGCAATGAACATTACAAAAGGTAAATTTTATGAACGTTAATAATTATATTGAAATTAATGTACATTTATTAATATATTTTTCCATGATCACCAACCGCAGGTTAATAAAAGATAAGGTTCTTCTGAGTGATAATGTCTTGCCCAGTAGCTGCAAAGAGGCAAATAAATTGTTGAAAATGTTGGGTGTTGAGTACATTTAATATCATGCATGTCCAAATGATTATATTCTATATAGAGATATGCAGACAAAGAGATGTGTCCAAAATGTGGGAATGACAGGTATGATAAAAAAAAAAAAAGGGTAAATCACGTACTGGTCCTCCTTTTAAGATTTTGAGGCACATGCCTATAATCCCAAGGAATCAAAGGCTCGTTTGTTGCAAAGAACTAGCTATGTTGCAGGGATGGCATGCCTCACATAGAAGTGAGTTGGGAGTTATGAAAATCCTAACTGATTCAATAGCCATGAAGCATATAGAGGATACATGGCTCGAAAAATTCAAGGATGAAGTACGAAGTCTATGACTCAGCATAGCCATGGATGGCGTCAACCCATATTCCCTCTAGAACACCAACTATTCTATTTGGCATGTAGTAGTGATCAATAACAATATCCCCCCATGGTTGTCCGTGAAGAATGAACATCTTATGTTGGCTCTCATAGTCCCTGGTAGAAGACAAGTGAAGAATATGGATGTCTACTTACAACCACTGGTAGATGAATTGAAGGAATTATGGGATGAGATAAATGTATATGATGTATCAAGACCCATCACAACAGATAGGAGTTTTACGTTGTATGGCATATGTGCTTACACGACACATGATTATCCAGGCTTAGGAGTTTGATCTGGTAAATTACATGTTTAATTTATTGATTTGTTTATATACGTAACAATATTATTTCACATATTAGTTATTTAATTCATTGTAATATTTGATCTGATCTTCATGATATTCTTTAGCGTTCCATGCATATTAATTAATGTATACAAATATAATCTCACAGGTCTTGTAACAAAAGGGTATTTTGGATGTAAATATTGTGAACCTTCTCTGAAAGCTAGATGGTCCAAGGACCTATGAAAGCAAGTGTATGATTGCTCCAGGGTATTCCTACAAGAATAACACCCTTACAAAAGAGCAGCATCCACCTTCAATGGTAAATGAGAGAGAACCAAAAGGCCTCCAATAATGACACCAGTTGAATGGCTTAGAGAATATGACAGAGATAAGGAGAAGGAGTTCATAGAAATGTTCGATTCAAATGGGGAGCCTATGTTCGATGATCCAGATTTCTTCGACACCTATGTTGAAAAATTTCCCATTGGGATGAAAAGGAAATCTATCTTTTATGACCTCCCATATTGGGAGCGTATTAAGATTACCCACTTATTATATCCCATGTTTCATCTTATTTATAGAGGCACATATCATCAAAACAAAGTGACACATTGGCTATTAGGAAAGATCTTATTACTTCAAAAACTAAAAATAAACATTGGCCAAGACGATTAGAAAGTGCGGGATCAGAGGCAGGCACTGGTCCCTCTAATTCATGGTTTTTCAAAGAAGCTGATGTCCCATGGATTTAAAAAAAAGATGATATTGGCAAAGGAAGTTATAATGGGTGCGAGGGTGCCAACTTCATACGGGTCTTCACTATGACACTGCTTCATCGTGGATGACCATTTTTCGGGGTTGAAATCGCATGACCATTTGAATCTTCTAAGAGTATGTATAATGTCAAAAGCATGATTTTATTATTTTTTATATTAATAAATTTTATCCCATGCGGGGATCATAAAACATAACTAATTTTGTATATTATTGCACGTGTTTATAACTTTGCAGTGTCATTATCATTTGTTCGTGCATGGGTGTGTGAAACATGAATTCCCTCAAGACCTAGGACGTGTTATATCTAGATTATCTGCATTTTTACGTTGGATCACGTCAAAGGAGATTCATGAGGCTAACATTCCACAGTGGCGTCAAGAAATAGTTGAGATCGTTTGTATGTTTGAGAAGGAACTGCCGACGAGTTTCATGGACTTACAGGTTCATATTCTAATCCACCTAGTAGATGAGGTTGAATTAGTTGGGGTGGTTTCTTGTCGTTGGATGTTCTTTTTAGAGAGGTACATGAAGAAATTTAAAGGTTTTGTTCGACGTAGGGCAAAACCCGAGGGGTCTATGGCAGAGGGGTACATATCGTATGAGTATTTCTATTATGCCAGTGAGTACATCAAGTAGATCGACAATAGTCCAGGTGCAGTGATTTAGGATGATGAAAGGGATGAAGACAAAAGAGAAGGGGAGTTGCTCCAAACAAGTGGAAAAAAGCGCTTGATAAAGAGAAAGCAACTTATAATTTTTCAAATTTACAAAAATTAATTAATATTGATGTTAAACTTCGATATAATGTATATTTTGATCTCTAAGTACTATATAATGTTGGTTTGATTTCATCAGCGAGTGCAGAAATTGAAGCAATCAATAAATTCGTTCTTTACAATTCTGAAGCGACACAACCATGGGTCGCTTTGTATGAACAAAAGAGTATGAAATGGGATAGTGACAGGAAAGAATTCAGACGGTTGAATGGTAGAAGTGTGCCTTATCCCGATAATTTAAAATAAAATATGCCAAAAATATGCCCCAACAGTTGGGTTGATGACCAAGTCAGAGAGAAATATGGTGCTACCGGTCATTACCCACGTGCTGAAGAGGATGCGATAATCGTAGGGATTAGGTGCAACAACTTGATAATAATCTTTTTAATTTATATGTAAATTTGAAACTTATATTAAGACATCTACATTTCATATTTTAATTGTTGGGTTATTATAATACACATGACACTATGATTTTTTAATTTTTTTTTATAATAGGTGCATTTGTTCCCATATATGTGGGCATATGAACACCATTTTCGCACAGAAAATGCTGATGTTGGAAAAATCACATAAGACTGTGGAGTGGAAGTCGAGTTCGATCAATCTAGTCGATCTAGCCACCGTGATCAAAACCTAGTACGAGGGAAATCAGGTTATGTTGGAAAGATACAAGAGATCATTGAAGTAAATTTCTCTTCTTTCCAATGTGTTATTTTTAGGTGTAAGTGGTGGGACACCTTTGATCAGAATAATGTTAAGGAAGATCATGATAGTAGGCTGATATGTATCAACTCTAGAAAGATGTGGGATGAAGCTAAGGAGCCCTATGTTTTCCCTAAACACTGCAACCAAGTGTTTTTTTACCCAAATGTGTTGGATAGGGATTAGTGGTTCGCATTGACACATGACCCTAGATCAAAACATATTTTTGAGAACAATAGTATTATCATGCCATGCGAGCTGGAAGATAATGAGGGTGATCATGAGAACTGAGAGTGATATGGTACATGTGCTATTTCATCAATACTTATACTTTTTAAGATGGGTTTTTCGAAACATTATAATATGTATTTTGAATTAATTGGTAATTTGCATTGTGTTAATGTTAAAATCAATAATTCACTTGATAATTTGCAACTATGTTGATCTAAAAAATAATGGTGTGCTGTATAAATTAGTTACTTTTTTGTATCTAAGATCATAGTAAAATAATGATAATTATAAAGTACATGAATTTATTTGCATTATTTTCTAAACTTCATTATGTTACAATAAATCATATTATTCTAGATTTATTATTCTGCAATTATTTAAAATTTACAAATTTACAAATTTACAAATTTTAATAAATTCATTTCACATTAATACAATTAAAATTTTACAAATATTTTACATACAATTACAATTAAAATTAGAATTAGAATTAGAATTACAATTACAATTTTACAATTTCACTTACAATTACAATTACAATTACAATTTTAGAATTTTACATATATACAATTACAATTTTACAATTACAATCAATTCACAGTAATACAATTAAAATTTTACAAATATTTTACATAGAATTAGAATTAGAATTAGAATTACAATTACAATTACAATTTTACAATTTCAAGTACAATTACGATTACAATTTTAGAATTTTACATATATACAATTACAACTTTACAAATTAAAAAATTACAATTACAATTACAATTACAATTTTACAAATTAAAAAATTACAATTACAATTACAAATTTACAAATTTACATATATACCATTACAATTACAATTTTATAATTTTACATATAATTAGAATTACAAATATTACAATTTTACAATATCATGATCATTTAGTATTAAATTAATTAATAAACATCACGTTCATGATAACCATCATACAAACATCAAATTTGACTAAAAAACACATTCAAAATCGTTAACATCATCGTGATCATGATCATCTAACAAAACACAGTTAACATTATATATTAACATCATCACAACACAAAAATCAAATATACATCTCATGTCAAATAACTCATGCTATCACATACACATCTATCTACAAGCTGCACATTAAATGAACATATCTAACATGACCTAACAATATACACATCATGATGGTCACCAACATGTAAATTAAGTACAACTGCAACATGAACACAAAATACATGGACCATATATATTTATATATATAACTGAATAATGTTAAAAATATATAACTGTAATATAAATGTCATGGATCAGCTGGTGGTAGTACAACTTCAATATCAATACTAGTGGAGGCCTGAACAGTCAATGGTGCAGCCTCAACGGTCGATGGTCTAGCCTGCTCATGATCATGAGTACTGATGGATGCTGTAGGCTACTGACTGGACGTGGTCGATGGTCCAACCTCATCTCCATGATGACTGCTGTTGGATGCTAGTGGAGGCTCATGCTCATCTGGCGCGACGCAAGGTGAATGAACATGAGATGATGAGTCGCTGCTTGTGGACTCTCCATCACGTGTTGCGTCTCGACCACGCCTATAATGTTCAACAGTCCTCGTCAGTTGCGTAACAACTGTCGTAACTCCTACGACATGCTGCATCAGGCTGTACATGTAACGCGGCATGCCTCTCTACATCTATAATAGCCTATCATCGGCCTCTATGTCTCTGTAATGAGTGGGCCTGATGCCTGCCTCAGCAATGAATACATTGAGTTGATCGCCCAACTCCATACAGTATCTAGCATCAAGTTGACCGTGCCTAGCACTGGCCTCCTGATGATCCTCGACATATGGCATGCTCTGATCGTCATTAGGATCCACATCTGGATCATGTGGTGGTGCCGACATCTCCTCGCCATCAAAAGAGCCAATGTCTGCAAAATATATACAAGTACACAACAATAATTAGAAAATTTCATTACACAATTTAATAAAAACAAGTTAAATAACATGCTAGAATAAATTTAAAGATATAAAACAATAATATTACCTCTATCATCTAGCGGCTCATCAACTGTGAAGAGGATATTGGCACACCCTCTCCAATCCAAACCCATGTAAGGACAGGGGACCATAACGAGGGGATGCTCATCAACACTGGCTAGCAACTCCAGTCATCCTGCAATATCCTTGCGAAAAACTCAGTGTCGCCCCTCTTGGCTTCATCTTCCCCCACATGTGCATACGTGCCTCAAACGTTGTCCTCCGAGGCTACCGAAGAAAATTAGTCTCTCAAAACCTCTCAAAAATAAACCAAAAAGCTCTGAAGCAAAAGGTAAGTTCACCCTCCCTTGTGCATGAGCAAAAAATCTATCTAAGGATGTACAAAAATGCCGCAAAAAAATGACAGACCACTTGACAAGTCGTGGCTCTTGTACTAAAGAATCAACATAATATAGAAGCAAGCAACTAATGCGTTGCCTGTCATTGGTGTTGTGTGAAATGGTCATAATGATAAGTGAGAGACACTGCACCTCCTCCCTACCAAATGCACCAATACATAACTGACCTCCAACGACCTGAAACTATACAAGAGACAATACATTTTCTCCAATGTATCTCTGGGAGTAAACTAACTGACTCCCTGCTACACAAACGGCTGGAACCTTTGCGAACAAGGGAAAATCCACCCCTCTCCTCAATAGCCCTGTAATGAAATATATATCCTCCTCAGTGGGCGTGTACCACTGGTTGATACCAACGCAGAAAGCCTGTTGCTGGGCATTCCACCTTCGGATAGGATGTCTCAAAAACAAACTATGGCCCTTTCGGGAAGTAGCCTCCTCATAGAACTTGAGGAGGCCTACTTGCCTTAGGAGCCCCTGCGTAGCTGTTCTAATAGGGTGAGGGTATGCATCTCTCTCCCCCTCTCGTGCCTCCCATAGGCGAAACATGTTATACTGCTCCACCTGTTGTTGTTGTTGTTACTCCTCTTTTCTCCTTTGATGTCTCTGAATAATTGACATATTAAACAATTTTTTTTTATTAAATGAGACATGCATTTAGAAATATACATATATAATTTTTTTTGAAAAAAAAAAAATAGTTGGTGCGCCAAAAACACAGTCACGTACCGGTCCTAGTGCGTCTTTCTATGGAGCGCAATGGCATCGGTGCACCTAATAATATTCAACGCACCCGGGGCAATGCTCCAGAAAAAGTTGTAGCGCACCATTGACTATGTACGGTGTCAGGAGGGCGGTGCGCTAACGAAACTCTACGCCCCAGGGCATATAGTTAAGTTAGCGGACTGACCTCCTGCCATCGTGACATAGTAAACGGTGCGGCCTTTTACAAGATCGCACCGTTGATGCAGGCGAAATACAGAAAATCGTGCGCTGACAAAAATAGCCATCCTGAGGCTGCTATTTTGGTCAACGCACCGTGTCACAGCTATTCCACTAGGTCAACGGTGCGGTCGGATAATCGACCGCACCGCACTTTTTAGAAAAAATTAAAATAGCACGGTGCGCCTTCGGTACCACCTCGGAATTGGTGCGGATACCATTAGCACCGGTTTACCAGGCCGAACCGTTAACCATGTTGAAATGCAGTATGCGGTGTGCTGACAACATTACCCGCCCCGGGGCAGATAATTCAGTCAACGCACCATGTTGCTGCTATTCCACATTGTCAATGGTGCGTCCTAGAAAATGACCGCACTGCACTTCTAATTTAAAAAGAAATAATACGGTGCCCCTATCGGTATCGCCTCGGAACCGATGCGGATACCGTTAACACCGGTTGCGGTGTAGCTTGTAAATCTACAGGCAGCACTGCATACTAGTGCAAGGCGAATGGCTCGAGCGCACTACACGATATTTTTTTTTTCCTTTTGAATGGTTAATTTTAAGGTTATTTGAAATTATAATCCGCTAAAAGGCTTAATAATGGAAAAACAAGAAAAAAACTTGTACATTTGCTCGTCGAGGAGGCATATTGGCTGTAGAATTTGTAAAAGAAAATTTGTCCACCGTTTTGCAAAATTCAAGCTGGAGATTGGTGGGCAATGCACATCAGCAGTGCGTGCAATGAGTGCAATGGGAGCACCGATGTTAGGGCAGCTCAGACAAGGAAAAATTCCACCAGTGCTTAAGAGATTTATAGCACTGAAAAAAGTGAAAAATGTGGTTTTTTGGCTGTAATCTTTTTATTATTTAAACCTGTTCTGATGCGCGAGATTTTATAGGCACACCGGTGCGTTTGCTTCATTCCGCACTGAGCGGTTTCTATTTTTGCGCGCTTTTTATGAGGCACTGGTGTGGCCAGTTTGTAAAGCATCGGTGCGCTACAGTAAAACAACGCACCGGGAGGGTGTGTACGGAGCGCACGGTGTCCGATGTGCCAATGTTTTTTGCAGTTTTTTGGCCGTAATTTTTTTGATTTAACCCTGTTCCGGTGCGCGGGGTTTTAATAATGCACCGATGTGTTTTCGTCATTCCACACCGGGCAGTTTATGTTTTCGCGTGCTTTTTATGAGGCCCCGGTGCAGATGCTCTGTAAAGCACCGGTGCGCTACAGTAATAAAACGCACCGGGCGAGTGTGTACGGAGTGCACGGTGTCCGATGTGTCAATGTTTTGTGCGGTTTTTTGGCTGTAATTTTTTTTTAATTTAACCGCGTTCTGGTGCGTGGGGTTTATGGGGGCACCGGTGCATTTTCTTCATTCTGCACTGAGAGGTTTCTGTTTTTGTGCGCTTTTTATGAGGCACCGGTGCAGAAGTGTTGTAAAGAACCGGTGTAATAGAGAAATACAACGCACTGGGCTGGTGTGTACAGAGCACCGGTGTCCGGTGTGCTAATGTTAGGGCTGTTTTTTGGTCGTAATTTTTTATTTATTTAACCATGTTCCGGTGCTTGAGATTTTTAGGGAGCACCGGTGTGTTTTTGTCATTCCACACTGGGTGGTTTCTTTTTTTGCACGCTTTTTATGAGGCACCGGTCTGGAAGTGTTGTAAAGGACTGGTGCACTACAGAAATGAAACACACCGGGTGGGCGTGGAAAGAGCGTACAGTGTCCGGTGTGCCAACGTTTTGTGCGCATCGGGGCTTTCTCGTGTTGAACGCACTGGTGCATTTTATGATGATAAGTACATCGGACGAAATACATCCACAAACACCTCCACCCGCCAACCTTCTCTAGTAACCTCTACTAGGTATCGTATGTTCTGGGTATTTTTATAGGGGTTCCTTTCTAAACATCCACCGTAGTGGTCTTTTCTCAGAAGTTTCATGACCTTTAAAATTCCTAGTTGATTCTACTCTATCCTATCTTTCTATGCAGAACAAAAATTTGATCCTACTCTAACAAATTAGTAATAGAAAATTTTGGAACATCTACATGTAACTGCTCCATGTGGTAGATTTGACAAAGCTTGTAATCAACAGTTATTGTGGCCACCTTTTTTGATCTGATTTGATAGAGTTACTAGCGTGGTATACATACTTACTGGTTCTATCAGATACCGTGTGATGTTCTCCTTTGTGACCTGTAAGTCCTCCATGGTGGAATCTTGCTTGAAAGGATCGAGGAATGCCTGAATTTCCTATAGGATTTATTCTTCCTTCCTTATTTATCTAACTCCTGTGATAGAATGACCTCCATGAACTTCAATCATAGACCCTAACCCACTCCTGTGAGATGAAAGAACCCTGTCCACATCTCTAGCAATTTTATCCCTGGATTGGATCTTAATGCGAATCTAGATTTTGTCACTCTAGGCGGTTATACAATCCTTCGTGGGAAGATTTTTTGGTTCCTTTGGATACTTTTTAGTCCACTCATGAATGTTTTTAATGGCAGTGGTAGCTTTTTTTAACATGGCGTTCTTTTCCTTTGTGTTGGTCTGTATGGCCAGGCAAGGAGACATGGTACAATGAAACTTCAACATATCCTCATAGACCATGGCCATGCCATATTTCATAGTCTCAAATTCCTCCTTGATTGAGTCTCTGCAGGGTTCTTGACATAATAATTCCTTCTTTCCTGCATAATCTTACGATTGACTTGGTCAAAATTAAGTCTTGTGAGGTCCAATACTTATTCCTATGTCTTATTGGGAATGCTCAATTCCTTTAGGGGAAAGTTTCCTTCGGTGATGGTGGTGGTTGGAGGAACATCTAATGGAGGAAGATCAACCTGCACGTCAAACTCTTAATGATGTTGGAGATCTTGCTAAAATTTCTTGTTGATTTCTTCTTGTTGTTTCTTCATCTCCTCTTCTTCTTGCTTTCTCTTTTCCTCTTCAACTTTCCTCATTTGTTTCTCTTCTATTCTTTGATTTTTTCTGCTCTCCATCTCCTACTTTCTCTTGAGTTATTCCTCTTTCTTGTTTTTCCTCCAAATTTCTTCCTTCTTTCACCTATTCTTTTATTTCTCTTCCCGGGACCTTCGTTCCTTTTCTTCCTTTTTAGTCATTCTTCCCCGTGCTTCTTTCTTTTCTTTTCCTCTTTCTGCTACTGCTATTGAATGTTATTAGAATACTAATATCTTGATTTTTGTGACTGCCTTAGCTCCTCTTCCCTTTTCCTCTTCAATTCTTGCTTTTTCCTGGTCAGGGTCACATTTGTTTCTTCCAGAGTTTTTCTATCCTCATCTTCCTCTTGCTCACTTGGCGAGTCTAATGATTCTTCGCCTTTGTGATTTTTTAGTTTTCCTCATGTCTTTTGTTGCTCCTTTTTTATCTTGAGTGAGTCTGACCTAGATTGTAGGCTTATGATTTCCTATGATTTCTCAGTCTGCTCGTCCTCCTTTCCTTGTTTCTCACTTGGACCTAGTTCTCTCGCCACATTGTACCAATTCTTGACTTTATGTTTGTGACACTTTTTGTTGTGCGGGTATGACCAGTTAAAGTTTTCTTTCTTATAGTGTGCTACTACCATCCCCTTAGAGTCATACCTTCGGTGAGTTAGGGTCACAAAGTAAAATTCATTCATCTCCTCAGCCTCTGCTTCTACCTCCTTAAATCTCTCAGTGGTATAAGCCCTAATACTGAGAGGGAAGGTGGGCCAAGGATTTTTATTTCCTTTATTCACTATATTTGAGAACCCTTTAGTAATCTGGTAACATGCTTCCTGCAGTAGTAATCTATATGTGGCGAACCCAAGGAGTGCTTGAGGAGGTTTATATCAGCCAAAGACTCTAATTAAAGTGTCCTCCTAGATGGGAAACTAGTCTGCCACCCTAGTAATCATCTTCATAGCTCTCTTATACATGTAATGGGGCTCCTCTCTGAAGAGAAACTAATACAAAGGGGCGATGAATGATTCAAAGGCAGACTCATGCACACTTTTATATCTCGGGTCCCAAAAGATCATATAATGTAGATGCACGGGATTTGACGCATCCGTTGTCTAGGTATAACTCTAATTGTAAAAATGAAATCATGCACACACTACAACTAAAAGGTATGATGCCATATAGAATTATGACGTCCGATATGCCTTTAGATTCTTTGTTGCATGTATGCTAGTTTTAAATGTTGAAGCAAGGATGCTTGCCCAGTTGAAGATTGTGCCCTTAGTGGTGACAATGTACATGATAAGGATCCACATTCTGAGAAAGGTATCAATATCAGGTCTCCCGTATAACCGATTCAACATTGCAGCCAAGAGTTGGTAGACCTTCTTTAGGCCTTCTGTCCTATATACTTGTTCAAACTTTACCTAAATATTAGAAGGGTATTTCCACCATGACCTTAAAGTGTCCTTAGTTTCTACTGGAAAATTCAACATCAACTTGGTATTAAAGGTATCTTCTCTTTCCAGCAACCTGTAATAAGCGACGATATCTGTGGAAGAAATAGTTGCGAAGACCTTGTCGGTGTGGATCCTTATCACCTACCGATCTGTGTTAGTATTATGTAGGATCCAATTGATGGTATTTTCACAAGGGAAAATAGGCAGATACACAACCACTTTGTGGAGCCAAGAACACTTGGTGTTGAGGTATAATTTTAATTCTTCCTTATCTTGAGGGATTTTTTTCCTAGAAAATTAAGAATATAGGTAAAACCATGAGAGTTTGGTGGCCCTGTTGATATTTCATGTAGTGTCTTGGTAGGTAGGAGGCAGTGGTCCTTGGTAGCTTTCCCGGGCGTAACTCTTAGTGCTCTTACAAGAAGACTTGACAACTGGAGGCACCATATCTCCAAAGAAAGAAGAAATAGAAATGCGATCAAGGTCATCGTCGCGTGGCATGTGAAATAAACAATCCCACGATGAGAGAGGAGGTATGAATAACATAAAATAGAAAATAAAATCATGAACAGAGCTTTAGCACATGGGGAAAAGTCTCAGACCATATTTATTCATAGAGGGAGGTTGTTGGGTCGCATAACACAAGAGGTTGGAAAAAACAGGAATGCCAAATCGACGACTTGGTGACTTGGCAACTTGGGCTGACTAGGTCGTAGGGTCACACGATAGAAGAGGTTTCCAGGTCGTAGGGATGAAGAATTTGTTTGGTCGTAGGGATGAAGAGGTCGTTGGGTTGCAGGGATGAATAGGTCACATAGTTGCAAATTTCACCCTATCACGCCTTTTAGTTGTGTGACCTATTAATCAGGGTGGCTTGGAAGAGGAAACGAAGCTTGAAATGAGGCTTTGGGACTTACGTGATCCTAAAAAATTTAAGTGAATGAGAGGAAAATATGAATGGGTCAGAGGTTGGTCTGGTTGCCTAGGAAAAGGACAACTAAATGGGAGAATTCTAGACTTGAGGGTTTAGAGGGCATAATTTGTTTGGAGAAATAGTTGAAGGATGGATAAAAAACCTCACCATCAGGGAGGGTGCATGGTTGGACTGCAGAGAAGGAAAAATGGCATAGGAAAATGATTACAGGGGAGAGGAAGGGACAAATAACTAGAGGGAGTCGCACGCCTTTCCCTGTCGCCCAATATCTCTGTTGCTTGAGCGCTCTAGTGAAATAAACAAATGAGCCAAAGGGGTGAGTGATATAAATAGAAAAGGTCACATGGGTGGGGCCTCAATAGGTTTCTAGGTCATGTAGTTCGCAGGTGGTGAGCCTTGGTATTTCACCAAGAGTGCTGAAACTCCTAGGGGCTGCCCTACTTTACTTTATCAACTTGGGGTTCGTATAAGCTTGGAGGTGAAAGTGCTATATACACAAAAGATGCATTCTACTCATGTAATCCTCTTCCACTCTATGAAAGGGTGCTACTTCTAGGGTTTCTCAGTGAATTATGTCACACTTCAATGGAACTAAAATAAATTGCAGAAAGGAAATGACAGAAAGGAAACTAAATTAAATTGCTGAAAACAAATGACAGGAAAGGAAACTAATTTAACCTGCTAAAAAGAAATGTCAGAAAATAAACTAATTTAAATTGCAGAAAGGAAATGACGGAAAGGAAACTAATTTAAATTGCTGAAAAGAAAAGGCAGAAAATAAACTAATTTAAATTACAGAAAGGAAATTTAAATTACATAAAGGAAATGATGGAAAGGAAACTAATTTAACTTGCTGAAAAGAAATGGTAGAAATGAAACTAATTTAAACCACACTTAACTTGGTCAATCGGCTAAACACACCCTACTTATCTTATGCTCTATCTACCATGCTTCTATCCATGCAGCTAAGCTATCCATGACTTAATTCTAATTGAAAAAGTGTTGATTGCAGTCCGGAGGGAAAGGGATAAAGATGCTAATGGAAGGCTTAACACACGAAACAAGGCTTAGAGGAGTGAAAAAGGTGTTTGGAATTTATTACAACGCATAATATCAGAAAAATGATTTGGAGAGGGAGGCCTTGAAAAGTGCGATGGCGAAATTGCGATGGGAGGATGGCAATGCGATATCGCAATATTGCAATATCGAAATATCACAAGGATGGTGAAGAAGCATAAATGAAATCGGGATGAAAGTGCAAAGTGCGAGATGCGATGAGGCTCGAATTGTGAGATGTGAAATGTGATGGGAAAGAAACTACGAAATGTGAAATGCGACGGGACAATGGAGCGAAATGCGAAATGTGATAAGTCAGATGACATGACGGAGTACAGAAAGAATATCGCAATTGGGGCTGGGAATACGAGAGCATAAATAGAGAACACAAGATATTTTCGATTTGCGATGAGCGAAGTGCGGTGAGCGGGAGTTTCGAGGAGAAAGGTAGAGGTCAAACTTTTAATTGGTTTTTTTGAATAAAAAGGGTGTGACAACTGTTAAGGAGAGAAGAAGGAGGTAAATGGAGGTGCAACAACAGTGCTCAAGTGTGAAAACAGAGATAGAAAATGAAGCATAACAACTTGATGAATTTCTTTGATACTTATTCCCGCAAACAAACTTGCGGATTCATGCATGGAAAAACAATCAAAATGTGTTATAAAAATAGTGAACATATAGCAGTTTTTTGGTCTATGGGAAGGTCAACCCTATTCGAAATCTATTGACAGAGATGAGAGGGGAAGGCTTAACCACAACTTTTGGATTTTTCCTCTACTCTATTTCTCTAGTAAGAAAATGAAAAACTATAACAACAAACTGAAGGAAAAACTAAATAACAATGAAACTATTAGAAGCGGATCTAACTAAATGACATAAATAAAAAATAGCTAATTGACAGAAAGAAAATAATGAAAACAACAAAGAAGCTGAGCCCTAACCCACGAGCCCAACTCTCTGGAACTAAATTAGTAAAATGGAGTTTGTTTTCTCATTTTAGGAAGAGAATAGCCTCGTTACATTTCTGAAATTTCAATCATTGAGTACAATAATAAAAATCTTAATATATTGCAGCAAAAGTTATGAATGGAATCGAATCCTTCCTAGCTCTAGCTCTGCTCTATTTATTCTATAGGGAAGCTACCAACAACTCCCTAGAAAATAGTGATTCAGTCCATTTTGACTCCAATAAAACCATAGATTGAGTGCACTTCGTCCTCAATTTTCTTAGCTACCTTTGATAGTTAAGGAGGGTGGACAAACCCCTTGAATCTCTCCAAGATTTCTCCATAATTTCCTCACATTGTGCTCATTTATTCTTCAATATTGATCTTCCAGTGGCACGGAGCAAGTCCCTAAATTATCTCCTTCTCAAAATATGCATAATCTGCCCAATATTCTCACAATATTCGACAAAAATAACAAATATGAATTACCTTTAAACCTTCCTAAGAACATATTAAAGCATAAGAACAAATTATTAAGTGTAGAAGGAAACATTTAATATATATTTTATGTGCATAAGGAAGGTTATATGGGCCTAAGAAATGTTATATGAGCCTTATTTTATGTCTATTTTAGAGGCCCATGAGCAGGGTCGTGAAGTGTGTGTCAAATTCTCTTACGACTTAGTGACCTAGCGATCTCTAAAGTTGATGTGGTAGATTCACATGACAAGAGGGGTCAGGAATCCTGAGGTTGAGAATGAGACTGTGCTGTGACCTAACAACCTCAAAGGTAGAGATCGCATAGTCATGAGACAGTAGGAGTTGCAAAATTTTAAGTCAAACAACCAAATAATATGCGACCTTACAACTTCACTTGGTCAGAGAGTAAATTTTGAGAAAAGGAGGTCACATGTCTCTATTTTCATCTTAATGAGAGCCCATTTTGTGCAACCCATGACTTAGGCAGAAGATGAAGCTTAAATTCCACAAACTTGGATTTTTGAAGGGCCCAAAGGGAACTTGACTTACTTCCAGGATGCGAAGGTGAGATTGAGATGTAGGCGAAAGGTACACGCTTAGTGTAGGGGTTCCCATATTTTTTAAAGGGCAGAAATTTTGGAGGGTTGTTACAGCGGCTATAATACATTCCAAGTATTTTTGGAGGGATAGAATGAATTTCATAGTTGGGTACACTTTATTTTAGAGTAAGGTGCAAAGCATATTCGAATAATGAAACAACAAGGCACCTTCAAATTATACAAAGAGGGTGCAAAGAAAGTTCAAATTCATTCAAGAATTCATCATTGGTCATTCATTCAAGAGTGGAAAGGAGTTTTTCAGTTTGGATTTTGGCATAATGAACAACTTGGATGTTGGCTAATTCTTAGGTAGTCTATATGGACTTAGAAAAATTGGAAAGTGTCTAAGGCATAATAGAGCTTGAATCATAATGTTGTGAGTGTGGAAATGGAACTATAGGATGAAACACCATGGGTGCTTCAAGGGTTAGATTGATAAGTATTATGGCTATAGGTAATTGTTCCTTGGATATTTTTATAAATATAAAAGAGTCACAGGTGGTTTAGGTAGGTTCACTTGTTATATCCGAGTAACATTATTCATATTAATAAAGTTTAAGCATCCACCTTTTGCATTTCCCATATTCTTATATTTTGATCTCTTTCTTGGTTGAATATTACTATTCCTTGCATTTTCCTAGATGGTTAAGTATTGATGAATATTAACTTATTGTTAAAATTTTTGATGATATTCTTTAAGGCCATGGTTGGATGTGTTAATATTCTTAGAGAACTTGGTTGTGTTGAACTTATTTTCCAATCTAATAAGTTGTATCTTAAGGCACACTTATGGGTGAGACCTTAAGTGAAGAGGCATAGTTTGGTTGTGTTAGGTGAAATTTGGTTATGCATAAGGATAGGTATTATTGGATGACCTAAGGGGTATATAATGAAAATTTTGGGTAGGATTAGGTCTACGATATGTGGTCTCAGAGCATACTCTTCACCCCATTTTCGGGTGCCATTAGATCTAATTTAAGGGATGTTCACCACATTTTAGTAGACTTGGAGTGAACATGACGTTATAGGGATAATTTTGGTAGGTGGGTGAAAGGGTGACTTGAATATTGGATGGAGTAGACTTAATTCCTTGACATAGGAAACAACTAAGATGATGTTGAGATGGATTTGACCCAAAAAATATGGTTAAGTTAGATTTTTTGTTTTGAGGTTGCAAGGAAATGTTAACAACCGAAGAGGCTTCCAGTTGGGAAAAGAAAGGAATTTTGTGAAAGTATCAATGGAAATATTATATGTAGGGATTAACTCACACCATGAATATAGTGATTGTTAGAAAATAAAAAAGGCAGAAATATTTTCTTATGTTGATAATTACGTGTGATATCTTTGTGTTCTTATTAACTTTCTTATGTTCTTATTTTTATCTTTGATTCATCAAGCAATCATAAAAAAAAACATGAAGACCAGGGACAGAAGATATATGCACTTAGCCAAGGATAAAACCCCTCTATAGAGGAAAATCCAATCAAGATCTACCACTAGCAAATTTAAGTTGAGATATACCAAGACCCCTAGACCAAATGATCTTCCTCCTCCACGAAGTCAATATTCTAATATGATTCAACAACCTCCAGTATTCTCTTCTTTCACAGTAGCTACAGTCCAACAAAAACCCAAAATTTTGCCTCCCAACAACTTAGGTTTTTGTCCCAAATTCAGGACTGCAATTTCGACCCTTCCATCAGCTCAGCAGCTTCACACGTGAGAGAGAAAGAGAGAGAGAGAGAGAGAGAGAGAGAGAGAGAGAGAGAGAGAGAGAGAGAGAGAGAGAGAGAGAGAGAGAGAAAGAGAGAGATAATTTCAACTTCTTATGCTTAATAGATACTTCCTTATACTTCGCTAGTCTTTTCCTCCTTGTCCCTTGAATTTCACACTTTTTCTAGCCCTAGCAGTCGCAGATCGAACTTGATGAGTGAGAGTGTCAAATGAGGTCGATTTTTTGCCTTTATATAGGAGATTATACCCCTAAATTAGGATGACTTGTCCAGTTTGAGCCTGAATTGGTGGAGGAGGCCTATAAAACCTAATTTACATCAAAATAAATTCCTTTCTTGAAATATGAAGCCCAAGAAGGGTCTTTTACATTATGACATGGACAAGGATGCTAAACATAAACCTTAGACGCCTATAATGGAGGCTTTGACCTACAAAAAATTTGCCCAAGCATGAAAACCATGTTTTAATAAGTCAATTTATTTAATAATAAAATCTCTTTGTCTTTCTTCTGACAAATACATTACATCATGAGTCAAATACAATTGTGAAGACCGAAACTAGTTACATTCTTCAACACTCCCTCTTAACTAGGAAGGTACATGTATACAAAGGTAGATAGAATATCTCCAAATGATATTCTCTATGAAGAGTCAAAAAACATGCAATGCTACAGATTAGATACTTGACTAAGGTACTCTAATCGAGTGGGACTAATATGGACTCAAGCTTTAGCCATGCTAGGCACCATTAGGCTTTTAAGTTCTACCACAAACCCAGGGATCTAGGTGTGTATCCAAGGTTGGAGCTCCATGACCAACACCACCCTCCATACTTCAAGATATAAACATCAACACATAGATCGACCAAATGTCCTCCAAATAATTTTCCATAGGATTATTCATCTCTCCTAATCAACTAAATCAAATATATCCACCAATCCAAACATGCTTTGAACACTCAAAATTTTATGGAGAGATCCTACATAATCACAACCCCAATCAGTATTAAAATTTCAAATGTATATATGCAAGTAAACACAAACCTTTGGGGTCCTCAATAATTCTAATGTTTCTTATATCATCTTCAATCTTATCAGAAATTTTCATTTTCCATTTCTTCAACAACACCAAATATAGTCTCAATACTTCTCAAGTATTTTGTTTATAACTTCATGAATCATGAACATTAATTTATAGTACTTTCATTCATTCAACTTCATTATTACTTCAAGGAATTTATTATGATTTTCATAATATGACCTCCCTATAAAATTGAGAGATATACCATTTATTCTATCCAGGCTCACACACAACTTCAGGAGATCAACAACTTCATAATATTAGAGAAACTTCATCCTTTTAAGACTTCATTTATTTGTTATGGTATCAAGGTAAAATTGATCATTATCATTCTTATAGCTTCCTTCAACATGCTCATCATTATGATATTCAACTTATGAATAATATTATGTACCTGAAAATCTTCAAAAACAAGTACAAATTAGTACAAATATATGGAAGCATGAAGAAAACTATAATATGTTTATCATGTCATTACAATGGAAGCATCAAAACATTCAAACTTTAGACATAAAATACCTAAACCTAGTTAGGTTCATAATCAACAAGAGACACGTCTTTTTATATACTAGACTTCAAATTCTTGCTAGGTTTTTGTATAAACCTAGACTCCATCTTCGAGACATAAAGACTTAGATATCAAAAATTCAATAGAAATCCAATCATATTATAATATATATAAGGTTTCAACAATAATATTTTAGAATTACATGTCAGACTCTACTAGGGTTTGTTGTAAACCCTATATTTTATCTTCAAAACTAAATCATATCGAAAACAATATCATCATATCCTAGAATATCAATTTCTTCTAGGGTTTTTTACAAACCATAGATTTCAAAAACTAAATTATTAAGTTATCATACTTGTGTATACATATCTAGGATGCACTAGCATTTCACATCAATATCTACTAGGTAAACATCAAAGTTATATATACACTAATTTTATTCAGACTAGGGTTTCGATCATACATACGAATATACACCAAGGATTTCATTCCTAGGATCTTACTATAAATGTTGTTTTCATGAACCCTAAATCACCAAACCCTAAAAATCTAGGGTTTCATTATATTACCTAAACCTTAATTGTAAACCCTAAAGGACTAGGGTTTTAACATAACAATTCCAAAACACTAAATTTAAAAAGAATACGATTCATCATATGTTCTCGAAAAACCCTAAGAAGACTTAGGGTTTCATTATTAACATTGACATACCCTTAGCACTAAGAGGCTAGGTTTTTATAGTGAACCCTAAAGGTTATGGTTTCACAAGAATGATCAAAATGATAATATAATGAGGGTAGATTTAATCTAATGACTAATCACCCTAACAAGAATCTTTAAGATTCAAAACCATAGATATAGAGATGTCAATAATGTAAATAAATTTTGAAAAATAATAATGATCATACCTTTTATATGAAGATAATATTATAAAAAAACTTGTAATATAAGACATACCTTGAGTTTTTCTTTGAAAAACCTTATAGGACATCAATTCTTGAAGGGATTTGTTTGCAAAAAAACTTATTCCATGCTTCAAGTCTATCCTTTGAAGTATCCTCCATAACCTTTGTGTATTCTACAACCTTTTCCTACTAAGGAAAATACAAAGATAAGGTTGTTAGCATATAATGAAAACAAATTTTGATATGAGAGGGAAATCAAACTTAAAAAGGAAACAACAAACAAGATACTTATATTTGGGTAAAATGGTGAAGGCTCCCTCTTAATCCAATATTTCCGAGGAACACCTACTACTTATCAAAATAATTCAAAAATGTTCCAATAAGATATACTAGACCTACAAACTCTAGAAATCAAAACATAAAGGAAAACACTACAAGTCTAAGAAGGATTTATAAGAGAGTACCTAGTAGTATAGGTCCTTGACTTCCGATTATTTAGTCTTTTTATTTTTAGGTGGAGCTTCATCGGTAATATTTTCCTAGTCCCTATCTATTTTCTTATTCCTTGGATTATCGAGACATTGATTTTTGTAATGACCTATCTTATGACAATTGTAACATTAAATCTTGGATAGGTCAACTTTCCTCTTTGGTCCCTTGAACTTCTTGAAGGTTATCTTCTTCTTGTGATGAGTAGAATAAGCATTACATGTGTTTTCTTATTCATCCTCCTTCTTATTGTTTACTGATGATATTCATACCTCTTCTTGATTTTATGCATTCCACATTTGCTTGAAAGTTGGAGTATCATTCCAACTGCTAATTCCTTATGACAAAATACTCTAGGATATTGGTAGTCCTAGAAGAGAAACAATTATGAGCTCGTTTTATGGTACAAATTCATCTATTGCTTGGAGTTCGTATATTATTCTAGATATCCTTAAAAAGTATGATGATACAGTATCATCTCTTGTCATGTTTATTGTCCTTAGTTCATTCTTGAGGCTTGCTATTTGACAAATGTTCTTGATGGTGAAAAATTTAGAGAGAACCTCATACATTTCTTGAGCAGAGTCTATGTTGGATATATATGGAATTAGGTTTTCCTTTAATCCATATACTATTAGATTCATGGCCAAGATTTCGATTTCTATGAACTTCTCTTTCTATGCTTCATATGTAGTCTTCTTGACTTTTCCTTGAATAAGGTCCAGCACTTTGTGGTTATCAATGATAAGATATATCCTCTTTTTCAATGCCTCATAGTTGGAGGATCCATCTAGTTTGTTTTCTCCCTTCATTGAATTTTTTATATTGATATATTCTACTCCTTGTGACCTTTTCTTGAAAAACCATTTTCTTATATATCTTTTTTCAATGGATCTTCAATCTTCCTTTTTCCTTCTTCTTGACCTTAGCTCTGATACCATGTTAGAAAATGAGAAAGAAAAAAATATTTTCTTATGTCGGTAATTACTTTTGATATCTTTGTGTTCTTAATAAATTTATTATGTTCTTATTTTTATATTTTTTCATCAAGAAATTATCAAAACAAACACATGAAGAACAAGGACACCAGATTAGGCGCTTAGCTAGGGCTAAAACCCCTATATATGGGAATACCCAACCAAACTCTTCCACTAGAAAATTCAATTTGAGATAGACCAATAGCCATAGACAAAAATACCTTCCTCCTCCACCAATTTAATTTTATAATATGATTCAACAACCTTGAATAGTATATTCCTTCCAACAGCTACAACCCAACAAAAACCCAAAATTTTGGCCCCTAGCAACTCCGTTTTTTGGCCCAGCTTCGAGACTACAATTTTGGCCATTCCAGCAGCTCAAAAAATTCGTACATGTGTGTGTGTGTGTGTGTGTGTGTGTGTGTGTGTGTGAGAGAGAGAGAGAGAGAGAGAGAGAGAGAGAGAGAGAGAGAGAGAGAGAGAGTTACACAGTATTTTTTCACCGTCCCTGCAATCCCCCGTCCCGCACATTGGAGGGTTGTTCCTGTGACCCGTGAGTAGTGACATGACATGAAACCAATTTCATGGCATCCCCTTTCATAAGGAAAAGCATTCCCCTGAAGAAATTTTCCTTTGAAAAACCCTAAAAAAAAATCTTTTTGCCTTGGCGCGACTAACCAATTTAGCCCTCACGCCAATGGGGGAAATCCACCATAGAGGGCGCACCAGCTGGCGCTCTATCCCTATGTCTCACTTGTGCCAAGATTAATAAGGGATGTTTTTTAAAAATAAATGGCGGAAGTTTGATTCCAACAAACTCCTAAACGAGTCACCAAAAGGAGTTGGGTGGTTTGGCTATGGATCTCCATGTATGGGAAGTAGTTTTCCACCTATCATGGAAGCTTTCTTAGAGATAGGGCCAATCCCATGATTATAGGGATCCCAACTCCCCTTCCTCAATCTATAAAATCTTGCCTTCTCCCTTAGAAAACTAACTGAACTTGTAGGAAGGAAACTATAGCCAGACAACTGTTGAGAGCCAAGCCGAAGAGAGAGAGCTTCGTCCTATTTCCGACAAGATTTGTTGAGACGTGCTCCGCTGTCAGCCCCGTCGAAGGAAGATCAAGCGTCAGAGCTTTGGGTTGTATCTTTCCTTTGTTATTTTAATGATAAGCGACTTTGATTATGGTTCCATTCATGTGTCTATTTCTTTACACGATGAATTATATCCTCTCTGACTGATGTATGGTTACACGCTTTAGATTTTACGTGGTATGTTGTTGTTTCCTTGCATGTGTGCAGGTGTTCGGACGTGTTGAGGGGAAGGATCACGATTTGCCAAGCGAGGGACGGGAAGCGTCATATTTTCTTCAACGACCACTGCGTAGGATTTGAGGTAGGCAATTCATTATGATTTTTGTCGTTTTGTAACTAGGAACCTGCGTCACTGCGTGACTTGATTGTTGCTAGACCTGCTCTAGGCTAGTAGGGATCGCCTCTGTCCGCAGAGGGGATTTAGCTCCTCAACAGAGAGATAGAGAGAGATAATTTCAACTTCTTATGCTTGATAGATACCTCCTTCTCTTTCTCTAGCCTTTTCCTCCTTGTCCCTTGAATTTCACACTTTTTATGGCCCCATAAGTTGCAGATCAAACTTGATGAGTGAGAGTGTCAAATGAGTTTTAGTTGTTGCCTTTATATAAGATATTATGCCCCTCAATTAGGCTAAACAGTCCAATTTTAGGTCAACTTGGTGGTGGAGGAATAAAAGACCTAATTTACATAAAAATAAATTTATTTCTTAACATATGAAGCCGAAGAAGGGTCTTTTACATTATGACATGGAAAAATACACTAGAAATAAACCCTAGAATCCTACAATGGAGGCTTTGACCTATAAAAATTTGACCCAAGCGTTAAACCCATGCTTTAATAAGTCAATCTATTTAATAATAATAAATAAATTTTCTTTGTTTTGACAAATACATTATATCATGACTCAAATACAACTCTGAAGACCGACACTAGTCACATTCTTCAACAGTGATGGTGTTCTGACCTCTAAGGCTATAAGGAAAAAAAAATAAACTATCAAACTTAGAGAAGGTCACAGAGTAGATGGTGGCCTCTCTTCACAAGCATGGAGAGAAGACATAATATGGAAGAAATTTTGAACCACACTAACCAAATTTGTGATGATACTTTGATAGAGTGTTAGGAAACTATGAACTTGTGTTTTGGTATGGCAGCCTTAAACACCAATGATGATGAAAGCTATAAATCAGTAGAAGACTTGTTGAACATTGTTATAATGTAAATCCAATACCAAGAAGAAAACATCAACTATTGAAGAAAATTGTTTATAGTGGGAGTAGTTTGTTGGATCCTATGAGAATCAAGATAAAGGAACGAAGACCCTATGATTGTTTTCAACGCTAATTACTTAGTAAATTTTGTTGGTATGTTGAGTAGTACTTGGAACATATTAATGCAAGTTAAGATGAGACTAAATGTGAATGTTGTTGAAGGGTATAAAAAAGATTTGGTGGAGAAACCAAGTGGGGGACTTGGCAGTGAGGTGAAATGTTAAGAATATTGATAATTGGGTAGATATGAAGGAAACCTTAAAGGCTCAATTTGGGTGATGGAATTACACTTGGATAATAGAAATTCTCAAGCCTAAATCAAGGTATTTTTATGCCTCATGTTAGAAATCAAATGTATGAGTGAAGCCAATTTGTTGGGTCACTTGATGAAAGGATTGCAACCTTGGGCACAAAGTGAGATGGGAACATGTAGAGCCTTGCAATAACCAACATTGTAACAGAAAAATTATTTGAATACAAGGAAACAAGGTGGTTTAACGGTGGACAACAACACTCTATGAGAGGAATCAATCTAGCAAGAGCAAGAAGAAAGGAAAAAGAAAAATGAGTTCATATTAAATATTTGGAAAGGATAAGGCTAGGCAAAAAAATGCACCTAAATATAAAGGTAAGCCAACTTATTGTTGGATTTATGCTAAAAATCAATGTGCTAAGAGTTAGCCAATGGAGTAGAAGTTGTTCATTATTGAGAAATTTGATAAACCCCCCATTAGTGTGTTGCAAGTATTGGGTGTTGATCTTGATTTATGTAGGGAATGAAATGAAATACAAATTTATAAAAAAAATCACAAACAAATAATAAAACTTGACTTCTATTAATAAATGGAATGTGTTGAAACTGTAAAACTGTGGAATGAAACAAAATCGCTTGAATAATGGTATCTTATCTCCAAGAATATATCTAACAGCTACAAGAATTCACTAGATCACTTTACAATAGGCCCAAAAGGCCCTTTTTAACACAAAGCAGCATGGGGGAAACCCTAAACATCCAAAAACCCAATCATAGGAGATGAAATTCCAAAAAAATTGTGGCCTTGACATGTCAACTTCTCGGGTCGTAACTTTTTCATAATATATTTTTTTGGTGGACTTGATATCCTATTGGAAAGGTTTAATAAAGAAGTACATATTTTAAAAAGGCCCAAGAAAAAACTTACAACAATCGCATATGCCCTCGTCACATAAAAAAAATGTCATTTAGGGCCTCAAAATGTCCTTAGAAGTTTAGGACCTGAAAAACTGTAGAAAAATTTCCATGATTGAGAATTGTTATTTGACCCAATAGAATATGTGGGTGGCCTCTGATATCCACCTATATCAGTGCTCTCTCCTTAGAAAAAAATGGTATCCATTGTGTTGAGTTCCCCCATCAGATGGGGAAAATTTTGCTGGACTTGGCCCTATATGAGCCACTTGACTTGATGCATAAGTTTCCCTAATTTAACAACCCCATAAAGTTGGATCCTCTATTTTCAAGTTCCCTTAACCTATGTTTCCATGATCTCATCAATGATTTCTTGTTCCATGTAATTTGTGTTGAGCTATGTCGATTTCAACTGCTCTAATATCTTTTATTTGTTTAATAATAGTAGAAATTCCACGTTAGAACCTAGACCATTTGATTAACGCCTCTTAATAACCATTCATCACTATCAATACCAAGGGTTCTATCCCCTGGTCATAGAAGCTGGCCATATGGCCTCCTTTTGACTCAAATTCCCTTACCTATGGTGTTAGCGACTCTGGCCCTATTTCGATTTTCGTAAAGGTTCCCTCTTAGTGCCTTGACTTGGTCCCATGCAAATTAACCCCCGTTTATGCTATTATGTATATATATATATATATATATATATATATATATATATATAAGAAAAATATTCCAGTGGCCTCACCAAGGCCTTGACCTATGTATAAACACACACACACACGCACACACACATATCTGTGTGTGTGTGTGTGTGAGTCCACACATGTTGCAGGGCTAACCCTCTTGGCCAACGTCATGGTAGGTATGTATATAAATTATCCAACTCCTCGACCCAATGCTAGAAACTCTTCTAGCCATAGGCATTGAGCACTACATTATTAATAGTTTCATTTCAAACCAACGTATATATTTCTATATGTGCATACACTTTTTTATCAATGTCTGGATGTACAAAATATTCATAAAGAAGTTAAGCCCAGTCTTACACTAGAGTTATCTCAGGATTTTTCCATTCCATAGGATTTACACATGTCATCAGAACATATCCATATATATAGGTCAACCAACATATTTGCGTATAATTATATTACTCCGTTAATATTTTTCATGTCACTGCAATTACATAGCCATTTGTCCAGCAACTGGGCTTAGTGTATTACATAGTTAAACCCATTCACATGGGAAACCATCGTTCATACATTCCAATGACATATTATCAACTCAACAAGAATAAACATAGAATCCAATACACTTGTTATTATAATATCAACAATCCATCCATATAAGAATTGTGCTTGATAAATTCAAGTTGCATGTAATTAAATTAGCAATATAAACCTTTAATTCAGTGCATATATTAGCCATGCCAAATAATTATATTATATTATATCTAGGCAACTGAGTCTCAGATTACAACTCTCCATCCAACCATAGATTGGACTACACTGTAGCCTTTATTATATTCAATCACCCCCGAGCTATATTTCAGAGCTTGAGGAGGTTTTCTCAAGGGAAAGAAAAAAACACTGCTAGCTGAGATAGGGAATCCGGAGGCCAAACCAACTCCACCAACCAACTTCTCAAGGAAATAAATTGAACACAAATAATCCATAGGTATATAACCCCCACCCTTCAGTTACTTCATGAAGTCAATGGCTCTCCAAATCACTGGAGGCCTTCTAGCCACCAACCTCAATTAAGAAAGGAATCCAGAGGTTCAAGTCCTCTACCCTGAATGATAGAAACAAAAGGGTTCCACCCAGTCCTGAAAATCTAGAACCAACTATAAAACCCAATATAATGAGCAGAGGATTCTCCTTACTGGGAATCCAAGGAAACAAGCCTCCACCTCAGCTGTCAAGGGAATCCATAGAAAACCATCTCCACACTCCAGCCAAATGAGGAATCCAGAGGTCTTTCTCCCTCACCTAAGAGGAATTATTCCACATATCCACATGATCAACCAAAATTTTCTTTAGTTATTTTTCTTGTAGTAATGTTGAACATGGTTCTTGTTTCCTCTAAGTTTCTATGCTAAGATCCTTTCAGGTCTTAGACATATTATGGCCTTCTGTGGATATTTGTGTAATTATTTTATTTTAATGGCACTACTGAATTTCCAACATTGGCTCTCTTTCCTGTTGTGCCTATATATGCCCCCCCATCCCACACGATCACTTCCTTTTCTTACTATGCCTATGAATTCCCTTTTTCAATTTCCCACATAGTTGTTCCCTCTTTATGGCTTATTGTTTTTCCATTCCTTATTTTGATGCCCCCGTTTTTTTCTTAGTTATGTCCCACTTTGATCTTTGAACTCTTAGGCTCTTCGCATGTTTTCTACTTTACCCCTCTTTTTCTTACCTATCCTTTATTCATTTTTTCTCTCCTCCCTAGCATACACATTGTTTGTTCCAATTCCCATCTCGATATATCTTATATCATTCCTTCACAAGTCATTTTTATTGTCTATCCAGGATCTCCCATACAAACTAAAATGGTGCAACATGTCTCCTTGATTTTCCCGTATTTTATTTTTTTTGTTGTGGTTGGCCAACTCACCCCTGCATGCTCTAAACCAAGAATTGATTGTTCAACTACATGTATATGTCTTTATTAATTTGTTGTCCCTTCTTTCTTGCATGCTATTGCAATAAGGTATGTTTTATGTTTTTCATTTCGGTGCTGGTCGTTAATATAAACAGTCCCTTTGGTGCACACCTATAAGCTTCCATTGCTATCATAAACCAATCAAATCCCAAGAAATTTACCCTCCTAGGCTCTGGAATCTATGTCCCAAGGCCTCAATATATTTCGACAAAATAATTACAGTTAATTACCATAAGTGGAGGAGTAGCTAGGGGTTGTCACAAACCCCTTCCCCTTGGGGGAACACCATTCTCGGTGTTCTATAACTGGATAAAAAAACAAAAAATTTCTTAAAAACCAAGCACAATTATTTGGATAATTACAATTCAAATATACATTTACTCACCCAAGAACTAAATAAGCATAAACGATTTTCATTTATCCAATCACTTCTCATGGTTCTATTGCAGTTTCTTAGTGCATTTTCCTCATCCATACAGGTTGCTAGTTTGTTTTCATCTTGGAGTGTTGTAAACTTCCAATATCTAGCGTTGTTGTTCTTTGCAGTCCTTGTTCCTTCAAATAATAGTTCCCAACCCATTTCTTCTTGGAACACCCCTAATGTGTTTTTTATTCCAATCATCCATGCTCATGAGCCTTTAAAACTAATTTATTTTCCAACATTCCCTTCTCTTCTTCTTAGTCCATTGAGAAATCTAATTCCCTCTTCTGTGCAGTAACTCACCTTCTAAGTTTAGGAATCCCCTTCTCTTATTTTTAGTCCCTCGAGGGATCCATTCCTTAGCAAGGTTTCCTTACATCATACGAGTCTCAAAACCAAGGAAAATACCTACCTCAACATCTTCATATTGGTCATGGAATGCTTCAAGGAAATAAATAAACACTATTGGTGCTAGTATCCCATAATGGCATTGTTCCTGCAATATTTAACCAATGTACCATTGAGTGCTCAATGCATTTTCAGTTGTTGTTATTAACCTTTAATCCATGTTCATTCACCCAACCCAAGCAATTCCATGCTTTCCTAGAACATAACACACAAATATTTGCGATATTCATCATAAAAAAATTGCAATAAATTTAAATCATACCTCGTTAGCAGCTTATCCATGAAGTGAGCTTTGCAAAATTTCATTTTGCTCCCAAACGTAACAAGCCAAATTATCTCATAGATCAAATCATCATAAAATATCAAATCATGTTCATACGTTATAAATTCTTGAAATCAAATGAAATATTGATACTTATCTTTTAATTTTTCTTTACATCTTGTTTTATACACACTAGATTCGTTTCCAAATCAACAAGTATCCAATGGAATTCTCTCCTATTGTACACACATTGAATTAGTTTCCAAACCCGAAAAGCACATGATGGTGGATACACAGACACACACACACACACACACACACACACAAACACACATATATTCAAGCCGATTCATTACCCCACCAATATGGCCACTACCAATCCCAATATTCTTTTGTCAACATGCATATTATCACTAGGAATCCATATACTATATCGTCTCCACATGAAAACATTACACAATACATAGGACCAGACAATCCCATGCCTTCCTTTCCCAACATAGAACACAACACATACACACATACATAGTGCATGACTCATACAAATACGCATAATGCACAATAATTAGACATACACACATGGCATCATATGACATGCACACCATCACACATGGCATGGTACAACATATACACAACATTGTAACTAATTGTAATCCTGTAGTGACATGTCTTCAGGAATACAGGGACTATACTATCTCCACCCATATAAATCAAGAATCCAAATAATACAAGTCCTCCACCCAAACCAGGAATTCAAAGGACCCTGTTCCTTCACCTAATCATTGCATTTCCCATGTTTTTTCCACGTGCGCCCACAACCCATATTCTGGGTTTGTGGTTCCTTCAATTTTCCATGCTTGTCCCAACATGTTGCAAATCACTATGCTCTTTGTCAACTGATGAAACCTTCAACATTCCCTATTCATAATGCGCACATCATCATTATATAATAATCATATTCACATGATATAAAAATCATAATTCAATAGGAATACCCTTGTGCTCAAGGGATTCCTCATTCATCCAGAAATCTCTTTGGATAACTTCATTATGTTGTCCCAAAAATACAAAATTCATCAACTAAATTTTAAAACCTCATTCTTCCATAAGAATGATCTTTGCAAAACTTGTCACTCACAATGGCTTGGAATACATTCAATAATCAATCATATTCATAAATATAACACATATTCATATACATCAAATAAGGTCAAGCTTTATAGAACCTACCTTGTGCCATTTTCATGGTTGTCATATCATTATCCATTATTTCCCATGGACCCAACCAGCCTTCTTAGTTGTCATACTATTGTCCACTTAGTCATGGACATAACCTATATTGACACATACTAAATAAAATTAGAGTTTAGATAACTCCATGAACATAAGCAAAGCATGCACTGGGAAAATGATTTTTTTACCAAAATTCCTCCCTTTTCCTTTTTCATGTTGTTTTGAGTACCAACATTTTCATTAGTACCCTCTGTGAGGATTACTATCTATTCATTCCTTCTTTTTATGCCCCCTTTTTATTCTAAGTTGTAACCCACACCAATATTTTCTCTCTTAGGCTCTTCCCATGTTTTCTACTTTTCCCCATTTTTTTCCTCCTTGTCCTCTATTCATTTATTCTCTCTTCCCCAATGTACACATTGTTTGTTCCAATTCCCCTCTCTATATCATGCATCGCGCCTTCACAATTCATTTTTCTTGTCTAGCCATAATCTCCCAAGTCAGCCAATATGGTGCCACTTGTCCCCTTGTCTCCTTGATTTTCATGTTTGTTATTTTTCTTGTTACATTGGTTATCCAACTCACCCCTACGTTCTCTCAGCCAAGGATTGACTGTTCAATTGTGTGTCCATGTATTTATCAATTTGATGTCCCTTCTTGCTTGCATGCTATTGCAACAAGGCATGTTCTTTATCCTTCATTTCCATGCTGGTAGTTTATAAAAATGGTCCCTTTGGTGCACACCTGTTAGCTTCCATGCCTTTCATAAATAAATCAAATCCCAAGAAATTTACCCTCTTCAGCTCTGGAATCTGTTTTCTAATACCTAAGGCTATTTTGAAAAAATAATTATAGTTAATTACAATAAGTGGATAAGTAGTTAGGAGTTGTCACAGACTATACATGCAGTACATAGAGATGGATTCATAAGGCTTCTCAAGGGTATGAAGAGGGGTGTACATGCCTTGATTCCTAATGGCTGGTTTGGAAATGACACATCCTGTCCATATTTTAGCCAATATAAATACTTTTGTAGCACAACAATTGTATTTCCCATGCCAAACTGTCCTTCCATCCAACTATAGTGCGCATCCAAAATAATATTTTCATGCTCGATTGAAGGAATACATAGATGGCATAGATGGCATAAAAATCTATCTCGAAGATGAAAGTCAGTGAAGATTGTGCTTGTGCTCATCATCTGGTAGGTGGCAAGGAATCCAGGATCATTTCCATAGTCTTGGGGCCACCTAAATGTCTCATTCCCGTAGGAGTGGATCACTATGGTTAGTACTACAATTAGAGGTCAACTGAGGAAGTTAGTGACACAATTCGTGCTCCCTATCTTGTATTGGATATTGAGATGAAATTTCTGCAATTATGAGGAGCACTAAATTTGATGGAGGTTATTTTACAATTTTCCCTGTATATGCATGAACAAAAAAGGCTTGAGATCAATGTGGATGATCAATTTGTAATAACAAGATAAATTTGTCCCAAAAATTTAAATTCAACCGAATAAAATAAATTTGGCCTAGCAAGATAAATTCATCCCAATGAAATAAGCTTGGCCCAACAAGATAAATTCAACCCAATAAAATAGACTTGGCCTAGTAATCTAAATTTTTCGCAACTAGATAAATTCATGATAGTAAAATAAATTCACACCAATAAAATATATTCATACTTAACTGTGGTTCTTTTTAATTCGATGCCAAATATGGACTCGACCTAGATGAACTTGGTTCCAACCCCTTGGTCATGACGATTTTTACCCTCCATAAGAGGACATAATTCGACCCTTCTGGTTTGATGACTCAACCCCCAGTAATCTTGTTTTGCCACAATTAAATTGCTCGCTCTCAAAAAAAATTCGACCCTTGCAAATTCAACCAGATTTTGCCTCTGAAGTGCAATTTGATCTTCAAACCATGCTCAATCCATGTTAAAATAAAATTTGTGCTAGGGTTTCACACTAAGGTTTCTGGCCTTTCAAAGAGATAATTCAACCACACATTGAAATCATCTTCTAGATAAAATTCGGCTAGGGTTTCAAGCTGCATCAAAATTTCATGCTTTTGGAACATATGATAAACCTTCCACTAATTTGCTCAGGCTAGCAACAAAACCAACTCTAATACCAATTTAGTATTCCTTTTTATTTATTTGGCTAAAAATCCACAAAAATATTACAACATAATTTTTGCAAGAAACATTAATAAAATGCAACACAAAATGACAAAATTGCATATAATAATTAGTGCAAGAAATCCCATTTTTATTTTTTCAATAATTTCAAAGAGGAGATTACATCAAAACCTAGAAGATACACTGGGTTTCTGATTCTTATACTTTTTCAATTTGATCTTAAAAAAATGGAAATGTGCTCTGACCCTCCCGAATAAACCAATTCAACCTCCTTGAATAATAAATTCATCCTTTCAAGAAAAAAGAAATGATCAGCTAGGGTGGCTTTATGACCACTGAAACCAACCACCACTAGCTACGGTATTTATTTTAACACAAAAACTGAGAAATATAGCCAGGGTTTCTCCATCACACTTCAAGTTATTATATCTCTTGGATTATTGATCAAAATATCAATTCTCAATCATGCCCCTGAATGAGTTACTCCTTTTCTTTTATTGAGATGGACATTTGAATACCATGGGTCAATACCATGGATCATTCGAATACTAGGGGTCCTTTTCTTCTTTAAATAAGTGACTTATAGTATTATTTTTCCTTGGTCATTTTTTAATTAATTAATTCCTTGATATTTCATTATTATTTTTAATATGTAGTCTATGTGAATGGTTAGGCTACTAAGTAGGTCTATGTTCCCAATGCCTGTAAAAAGGGACATTAAAATAAATTAGTATGGAATCTAAGGAAAATTAATTTACATATTTTAAGGTTTCAAAATATTAAAAGATCTATTGTGACAATCTGTTCTACTAGAATATCCATAAAAATTTATAAATCACTTTTCTAGTCCACTCCCTAACTTCTCCTACCAACCCCATGTCAGTGATTATCCTCACCTATGTTTATCTTAATTTATCAAAGTAGGCATAAGGAAGGTAGTTGATCTAGATTAGTTTCCACTTTACCTTAATCTAATAATTGATCTAGTTGTTTACCTTAGTTACCTGACACAATTGTTGGTAGATCCAAGAGTTAGTGGTAAGGGTAGGAATAAATAACATCTTAGGAACGTAGAAAGGCAAAGGAGAAAAGGTACATCCAGTAAAGCATTTCGAAGTACATGAAAATGAATTAAATGAAGTATCTCCAAAAATAGGAAATACCTGATCCAAAGAAAGTGTTGACTCTATGATGCTTACTTTGGAGACATATTTCTTCTAGCAATATATGGAAGATAATGCAACCATAAAGGAAATGGGTTTATAAGTTGCAATGGTTTCTCATTAGTTTGAATCTTTTTTTAAATGAGAAAGCATGAAAGACAAAAATCTAGTAAGGTCCAATCGTCCTCTTCACAACACATAAGTACAATGTTTTGATGATTTCTCATTGATGGCCACTTATCACTGGCACAAGGAAAATGATAAATTAGAGAAAATAAAATAATATGGATCAACCTAAAGGGAGAGGGAAGACTTAATGATCTAATGATGGGTGGACCATCCTACATTCACATTACTTAATCCAAAGTCAATAGAAAGCACAAGAGGTTCCATTTAGTGACATGGACAATAATTACGAGAAGAATCAAGATCCAATTTTGGATCATCAATAGAAACCACAGAGGTACGATTTGATCCAATAGTGGAAGTAATCATATTAGTCATAATAGTGGTAGTGGACAAATCCTCTATATTATTTTACTTGAAGTGTATCCCCTTATATCAAACAACATTTGATGATTCACTTACTTACCTTGCTTCGTGATGTTAGAGATCATATCTAATCAATTATTAGTGGCTTGATCTATGATTCTCCATTACCATTTTTTGAGCTTTTGTGATACTCCATGGTTGTATGTTGAGATTTGTAATGCTCCCTGGTTGTCTGTTGAGATTTGTGATGATATCATATTTATTGAAATTAAGTAGGGGTTATTCCCATCCCAATTAAGTGGGCGTATAAGTATCTCCCAAATATATATGCATGATGGTAGCCTTAGATGAATATCAATCCTCTATTATTAGTTGTGATCAATGAGCAGAGGTAATTCATTTGCTTAATATTTATCATATTGTTTTTTATCCCCCCTTATTCATGTTCATTTAATCACATTATATTAATTTTGTAGCAGGATAAGTGGGTGGTTGTATGATTCGGGTGGATATTGGTGGCCACCCACCTATTCCACTTGGACCCCCACCATTGTTTCTTTCAACTTTTTAGTTTCCTTCATTGTATCACAATTTACTATTTTTGGCAGTTTTTCGGGTCCTGAACTTCCAAAGTCGCTTTAAGGTCCTAAACGACCTTTTTTTGGGAAAACGTGGACCACATGGGTTTTTAGTTGATTTTTTTCACTTGAAAGTTGTAGTCCTTGGATAGATATTTATAACAAGGTATTGTGCGCATCAAACGAAGATCGTATGCCAAAGTTATGTCCCCAAGAAGTTGATGTACCAATTTACCCAAACGAGGCCCATAGTATTGGCGCTTCATCTCCTAGGGTTAGGTTTTTGGATGTTTAGGGTTTTCCATTGTTTCTCAACCATAAATAAGCTTGGAGCCTCATTGTAACACAATTCAGAAGCCTTTAGCCTCCACATCTCTTCTTAGAGATAAGCTACCAGCGCCCTAGTTAGTTTATTTCCATTATGTCTGTAAGCATATTTCAATTATTTGATATTAATGAAATGAAGTGTTATTTCAGCTGCATATTTGTATTTATGGTTATATTCATATTTTTTTGCATTCCTACATAAATTCGAATCAATGGTATCAAAGTGGTATTCTCTTTCTTTGTTTTTCTTTGCATGTCCCCAACAAGGTCAAAGTATAAGGAGTTAGGGCTTGATCTGGTTGAACCCTTGCAATATCAACCTCTCAAACCCCGTCGACCTCCCATGGCAGAAGAAAAGAAAGACTAGGGAGCAGGAGATCCTATCAAATTATTGCTCGAGGAGGCCATCAAGAAAAAAAGGAATGCAACGATGGATAACGTTTCCCAGATCCTTCAACGGATACCCACCGATAGCGCATATGCATCTAGCAGCCACTCTAGAGGTGCCATTCCTTTCAAGGTAGATGTCAACTTCAAAATTCTTGTATTTGAAGTCCAGATAGATGCAGATGTCGTAAATATATGGTTGAATTTGCTGGAAGGGTATTTCTTGGTCCATGATTTCTCCGACTAAGAAAATATTTCTTTTGCACTCCTCAAAGCCGGCCCCCATGTCAAAGACTGGTGGGAAACCTATTGTGAGAAAAAGGACAAGAGGGAACCCTCTCTATTCTAGATCACACCCACTTGGAATTCATTTCGATACGGAATCAAAGGAACACTATTACGCCGTGGGGAGCTATGAGGTCAAGTACATCCATTTGACCATGTTGCGTAGCAAAGGGATCAAGATGTGCACGAGCTAACGAATTTGTTCCATACCTTCCACACAAAGTTTGGTATTAAATATTCAGAGAAGCATTTGGTGCTCAGGTACCACAGCTATTTGCACATATAAATTTAGGAGGAAATGGAGTTATTCGACATTACCTTGCTTGGCACGACATATCAATATTGTTATACCATTTTTTTGGTCATCTAACCTATTATTATTAGATGAACCCAAGTACACCATGTAAGACCAATTTTACCCCAAGTAAAATTGCTTTCACCACAAAAAATAACTTATTTAGTCATTTTTAACCCAAAACAAAGAAATTAATTAAATAAATCTTTATTTATTTAATTATTTCATACGAACAAGTTATTTAAATCACTATTTAAATAATATTCTTAGTTAAATTTGACTAAATCATCCATAAATAATCAAATAAACCATTATTTATTCCCATCATTCCCCTAAAATGATAAATAAATCATTTATTTATTTATTACTTATAAATAAAGGAATTGACCCAAGTCAAGAACCCTTTTCCCTCCAACAAATATAATAAAATATTCCTAAAAGGTGCTTCTAGAATTTGATTAATAATATTTTATTCATGCACCGAGTTCTAGACTGCCCCAATATTTTGTTATAAATAGGGGGGTTTTCCCCATTCATTAGTCACCTTCATTGCATTAGATCACTCTAGATCTTCTCTTGGTCACCGTTTTCCATTTTGCTTTGTGAACTCCCATTGAGTTCTATGTTTGCTTTTCCACATCCATAAGAGAGAGAAATGCTAGATCTGAAACACCGAGGACTTCCAAGAACCAATCCCACTGAGGAGAACCAGAAAACACCTTTCTTGTTTTCCTCTCAGGTGCCCTATTTTTTAATATAATACACAATTCTTTCATATACATTCTTCTTGTCTTGTTCATTGGATCTATGGAGCTATGTTATTTTTTATCTGCTTAATATATTTTGTGCTTAGATCTGAATTTGTGTAGCAATCTTAAAGGTATTTTGCAGCCATAATCGATGTTAGGGCTATTTGTTATGCATAGCTAAAGTGATCTTTTACGACGAAAGATTCATACTAACAATTGGCGACTCCACACGGGTTTTCTTTTGTGACCACTGTCATTTTATCTATTCCTGCATATCCAGCTGTTTCAGACCCTAGGGTTTCTCTTCCATTTTTTGTTTTTCCTATTTTTATGGTGATTTTCACCCCTAAAACCATTTACACAGTCAAATTTTTAACTTCTGTGTGTTTCTGGCCTTATTGCGCAGGTGACAGACATCAGCCGCAGCTGAGACGACAAATTTTTTTTGAAATCTACTGCCAAGACAGCCGGATTTGCAGGTCGCACTTATTGGCCCAAAAAGTGAGACCTGAGACTTAGTATGCACTTTTCTGCCCCAAACCTGCGACCTTGACTGAAAACAGGTCAGAACCTGTGACCTGCACTTTTTCTGTAAATTTTTCAGCACTTTTTCTGGGTTTGTCTGAAGCTTTTGTCAGGGTTTTCCAGCCTCTGTCTCTGCCCTTTTAGACCTGTTTCTAATCTGCTTCACTCACCTAAGAGGGAATATTGCCCCTTAGGGCTCTAGTACCCTCCACTTTTTGTGGACGAGTCTTTACTGTTTCAGAAGTCTGAATTTCCAGAGTTTCAACCCTCTTTTTCTCAGATCTGATACCTCCTTTTCAGATCCCTTTAGATCAGCTCTTCTCCCTCTCAAAACCACCTCATTTCTTTTTTTTTGGGTTCATTTCTAAGGCCACTACCTTGTCTCTCCGATCTTTAGCTGATCTCCTCCTTTTTAGCAGCAACCTTGCCTCTGCCTCTTTGCTGTTCTCTGCACCACTTTTCAGCAGATTCACCCTGTGGATCCCCGTCCCTCTGGACCTTAGATCTATTGGCATCTTTTAGTGTGCTTTGCCTGGTCTTTTCCCTCTTGTAGACTAGTTTTGAGAGACCCACCTTTTTGGGTTATATTGCTGCATTATTAGTTGTTAATTTTCTATTCTTTCAGTCTTATTTACTGCAGACTTCTTTTCCATTATGCAGCACACTTTTTCTTTTACTCTCAAAACGTCTGGGTTTAAACAATTAAAATTAACGCACGCCACAAATTGAACCTAAGCGAAGAAGCGCCTGGTTAACATTGCCTGGCACAGACTTTAAAATCAATTATCACTGCACCTCTCTGCTCTTGACCTCACTTGATTTTGTCCCCCCCTGCCGTCGTCGGTTTATCTTCTTCCTGTCATCATTGCGCCCCCAAGGCGCTGCTATCAGAGACTTCTTGGCCTTCATCCTCAGTTTCCTCTTGGATGACTTCCTCCTTCCCGTCGTTAACGAGTCAGTCTTTCCCTAAGTCTGCACTCCGACTCCTCTTCTGATTGTTTGGGTTCTCCCCCTACTTCTGGTTCCCCCTATTTTCCCTTCACCATGTCTAGTTCCGGACCTAGCCCTAACCCCAGTTCTACCGCCAAGCCCATTTCTAGTGGAACCACTACGAGACCTACCTCGACTTCCCCATTACTCCCTTATATGGCTGGCCTCAGTCTCCCCTATTTCAATTAGCTGATTAATGATCCCATTCGCCACGATGTGAGTTGGCCTGCTATGCCAACCAAGCTCCCCTCCGACATTCCCAAGTTCGAAGGCCTTGCTAGCGAAGATCCCTCCAACCATATACGATCTTTCCACATGTGGTGCTCCTCTAATTCCATCACCGATGACTCCATCCGTCTTAGATTGTTCCAACGCACGCTTACAGGCGCCGCTTCTAAATGGTATGTTGAACAGGCCACCTCCTCCCATACCACTTTTGCAACCATTGCCCAAGCCTTTTTATCCTACTTCCAGCTCCCCCTCCGATACGACACTGGTACCGAGCTTTTAACCTCTTTCCATCAATCCTCTTCGACCCACCTTTCTGCTCATGTCCAGGAATGGCGGCGAAGACGGAGCTTGTGCCACACTCCCCCCTTTAAAGATTGGGTTTACATGGACTGGTTCCTTTTCTCCCTCTTACCTCCCATTGGCAAAGATGTTGCATCCCATTTCCCCCAAACTGAAGAAGCCACCCTCCAAATAGCCTTGAAGTATGATCTTATCTACGCCCAATCTGGTTATGTTTATACCATCCTCCCTAACCTTCCCAAACCCAATGGCCCTAGTGCCTCGGGGGCATCTCACTCTGCCGACGGTATTTTTGGAGCCTGGTCACATACCTCTGCCCAACCTCTTTCGAGCCATGGTTTTCCTCCAGGGGCCAGCCCCTCCGACGTTTTCTCCCCTCCCGGTAGCATGTATTCAGGCTACGGCATGCCTCCTCCTTTTTCCCACCCTCCTGCTTACCTTACTGCTACCCAGCCTACCCCTTATCCATATCCCCAACCTAATGTCCCCGCTCCTCCAGCATTTGGACCTTCCACTCCATTACCTTTTCCATCCCCACAACCACACTTACTACTCCCCCCAGGGAAAGTATTTGCACAACAGGAGGCACGTAACGTTCCTCCTTCTCAAAGAAGGAGAAAGGGCAATCAATCCACTTCTGGTAATCGTGGACCTAATCTCAACCCTACCACTGCCAACCAGCCACAGGGCTCTTAGCCCAAGCCGGACAGGCCACTTCGCACCAATAAGCCATGTTTGTGTTGCAGTGTTTATGGTCACTACACTCATCATTGTCCCTTATTACCACAAATGCGGAAAATTTGGTATTCTCAGGCCACCGTATGGGGACAACACTCCTCCCCTACTACCCTTCCCACCCCTGTTACTTCTCAACCTGTTGTGTTTACCGATCCTTTCCTGCAACAAGGATTCATGGCCACTCAACCACCTCACACCTCGGTAACCACTCACTCTTCCCCTTCTGGTTCCTCTGATTACCAGATTCTCATGATGGCTTCTGACCCACCTCTCACTGTTGACCTCAACCTTCAAACTCAGTCCCATCAGTATTCCACACCTCCTATCTCTGAGTCTCTATCATCAGGTCCTACAGAGCCTCTATCGACACCCAATGGTCCCTTGCAACTCCCTCTACCCAAAGCTGAGGTTCATCCCTAGCCTCCTAAGGGACCATTACGCCAAAATACTGCCTCTGGTAAGGCTACCCATTCATACAACATAGTAGACGATCTGGCCCAATCTCTTGTTGCCATTTCAACACTGGAACTCCTCCAGTTGTGTCCTTCTCAAAAGAGGGCTCTCCTATCTGCCATGGGCGCTGTAGATCCCGATAATTGCCAATTGATTTTTTTTGACACCCGTCAGTCAGACCATCCCCCTCTTCCTCCTTCAATTGCTTTCCAAATCCCAGTCAAAATCTGAAACGCCAATGTTGCTCAGTGTATTATTGATGAGGGGGCCTCTACCTACGTAATGTCCTCTTCGGTTTGGAAACAACTCGACTCCCCTGAACTTGCCCCCTCCACCATCACCCTTCGTGCATGGGATGGCCATGCCTCCCAGCCCATTGGCCTATTTCGTAACTGTCCTATCACCCTTGCCGGCAAAACTGTTTGTGTTGAAGTTGAAGTTATCGACGCCCCTCTTGACTACAACATCCTTTTGGGGCGTAGTTACACCTATGCCATGTCAACCGTCCCCTCCACAGTACACCGCAAGATTTTTTTCCCTCATAATGGCAAGATTGTCACCATTGACAAATTGACCTACCATGAACCAAAATCTCAGACCTCCCCTGAGTCCACCATCTCTACTGTCACCAATAAACCAACTTTTGATTTGTTGACTAGTGTTTCCCCCTGTGTCTACAAAGACTCCTCTCTGCTTGGAACTTTTCCTTGTCCTCCCCCTCCTCCTGTCCCTAACCCTAGCTCAGCGAGTTTTTGCATGATGCAATCGTCTCAGGATAGCCTTCTGCAGCTTGCTCCGGCTAGTCAGAAACCTCTATCTCACCCACTGCCTCCTGCTCCTATCCCTTCGCTTCAGTCAACTGAAACCTTTTCACCCGGCCCTTCCCATCCCACTCAAGAAACTTCCTACCCTCCCGAGTTGGTTCCCCCTGGTCTCCACCATATGGGAGCCATCCCCCCTGGTCATTACCCCACCAGTCAAATACCTTTCCTTCCCCCCCCCCCCCTGGCATCTATTCTATTCCCGTCATGGCCACCCTTTCTCTCCCTAATTTAACCTTGGGAATTCCAGTATGGTATCTTACTCCTCCAACCGAGACCCCACCAGGCCACCCCAAACATTACATAGCCATGACACCCGTGCAACCGATTCCCTTCGCCCTTCCACCATCACAGTGCCCCTAGCCCCTTCGCAGAACCCTCCTAAGGCTGCGACAACTACAGGCAAGAAACGCAAAACTCGCAAGGGGGCATCCACTGACAAGGCCACCACCCCTGACCCTACCCCGCCCCCACCCACCAAGCCTTGTGCCTTGTGTGATGGAATAGGTCATTCCACCCATAATTGTCCTGAGTTGCCCAGCATCCAGCCCATGGTTAAAGTCATGTTCCCTAAATCTACGGTCCCTGACACCTCTGTTTCTTCCTCATCTGTAGCCAAGAACCCAAAGACTCTTCGCACCAACAAATCCTGTGCTCTGTTTGGTGTCCATGGCCATTATTCCCACCATTACCCTCACCTCACGCATTACCGAGCCTCTTTAGAGGTCATTCGCGAGTACGAAGTTGAAAAAAATCAATCCGCCTCACCTATCCTTGCTCAGTATGCGTCCAGTTTACTTGAGGATCCCTCGGCTACCATTGACATCCCTCCCCCTGATGTTGAGATGTCCGACTCTGCTGCTTCTCTCTTATACCTATCATCATCCACGCACCCCTCAGAGTACATCCCCTCTGAATCCACTTCATCTGTTTTGCTTGATCCCCCTTCTGCCACTTTTTTGGACTCTTTATGTTTCAACCATATTTTTTCTTCTGTCATTTCCCCTAATGACCCTTATGTGCACCTTTCTTCCTCTACTGATGATCTAGGTAGCTTTGCAACCTCTTGTGGTTTCCACCACCTTTCCTTGCCTTCCCATCATCCTGATACTCCCATCCGTATCTATGATGTACTTCGCACCATGCGTCACTACTTTTCCTCCCTTTTCTTGTCTTGTGATGATATTCCCTCGACCCTCTCATCCACCCATTACCTTGGTTACACCGATGGCGCTATTTGTTATTCTCGAAACCTTGCCTCCACCGCCTGGGCCATTTTTACCCCCTTACATACCCTTGTCCTTGCAAATGGGGTCTGCATTGGTCAAGCCACCAATAATCAGGCTGAATATGATGCAGTTCGTGGTCTCTTAGCCGATGCTCTCTCTCATCGCATCCTCCATCTGCATGTCCATCTAGATTCCCTACTTATTGTCTCACAACTTAATGGTGTCTATCGTGTGCATAACCCTCTCCTCTTTAGACAATATTTATGAGTGCATCTTTTGATCCGCCAATTTAGATTCATTACATTTAGCCATATACCTAGAGATAAAAAGCACTACGTAGATCAAATCACAAACCATGTTCTAGACTTGCATTTATCACACACAACACAATAACATTTAACACCATCAATCAAATACATCCATCATATATAACATATCACATGTGTTTTTAGAGTCCATCTGCTCTGAAACATACAACATGCCCATAGCATGTTAAACAAAACATAACTACAAAAATGGGGGGCACAACTTGCCCCTACAAAAACACTGGGGGGCACCACCTTCCCTACACCTAATCACTCCCTGGAGGATCCTGAGCCAGTGGCTTTGCTCCCGCAGTTCATAGATCATGCACAGTCTGACCGGCCATCGCCATGCGTCGCATGATACCTCGCCACTCTGAGGGTAGCCCAATACACAATTCTATGTATCGGTCATCTAAATCCTGCCAACCACGCTCCGACACACCAGTCAGTAGTCCCTGACATCTATGACGGATGTTCTCCACCAGTGTGGCCATCTCCTCGCTCTGTCATGTCCTCGATCCACTTGCCCCTGTAGCTCCTCTTACTGCAGGACGTCCCATATATCTGGCCGGTTTTACCAGAGCTATATCTGCATTCCAAAAAGTATAAAGATTAGCACCATACAGACTAGTCAAAAACTTTAAAATGCACATAACAGATTATTTGCTTGTCACTTACCATCGGGTCCCCATACTCGACCAGGTGGAAGCGGCAAGGCCGAATCTCCCCAATAACTCATGCCACTATAGGGATAGTCGTCTATGTATAATGACATCTGATCCCAATGTACGAAGAACTCTGGTCGGCACACCCGTCCGACCGCCCCTCCCCCTCCTCTACTCAGTAATCATCCCCACTAACGTATCCGAGGCTCTCTCAGACCTCCATCAGGCAACTGTACACAATGTTGTAAGGTCAGGATCTTCTCAAAGAAGAAAGAGCACAACATCATCCCATAGGCGCAATCATGATTCACTTGTCGCTTGCATAGCGACAACTGTCGTTTCACCGACACCAACATTATCTGGGCCCACCCATAGTAGGTCCCACTCAGCACACTCTCCATGATCATCATCTGCCCTCCCGTGATGTGATGGAACACCTGGCTACCCAAGACCCGTAACACTGCTGCAGCCATCGCCCGGGTCTCCAACCTCTCTAGATCACCAATGGATATTCGAGTCCCCTTGACTCGGCCCCTGGTCGACAATGTCACTCAACAAACTCCATAATGTTACACCCACGTGGTAAGCTAATTTAGACTCCTATACCAATAGGTGTCGTTTTTCATGATTGACTTGTTGAACTATGCAATATGTTCAAACCTTTTTCTTGTTTCAAAGGTGTTCCATATTCTTAGAAAAACCAAAAAATCAAAAAATTTTAAAAATGTAAATAGGGTATACCCTAAAAGAAAAATCAAAGGGTAAGAAAAATAAAATGGTCAAAAAAGTGAAAGAAATGAACCCCAAACAAAAATAGACCAAGGAAAGTATGCAAATCCAAATGCCACTACTATTTCATATTTTTGTAAATAAACAAAATTGTGTGCAGTTTGTCAAACTTTTGCCACAATTTATGAAGAGTCAAAGTGTTTAAACTTGACTCATTCATTTTTCAATTTCATGATGTAGAATAGAGAATAAATATCTGACCAAACAGTTTAATCTTGGAAGATAAGTAGATAGGTAGAGTGAATAAAAGGAGCTCAACAGTTTAATATGAGCCCTTGGATGTAATAAGGTTAGAATTAGATAGATTTTCATATGTAAAAGAAAAAATGTGATAAGTGTTTGCCAGTCTAAGTGCACCCTAATAAAGAATAAAAAATGGTAGGGTAAAGTAAGTAGGGTAGGTAGTTGATGTTACAGAATTACATGTGATGAATGATAGCTTTAGATGTGTGAAATCTTTTACTTTCATCACAAAGTGCAAAGGCAGATACTACATTGGAAAATATTTACAGCAAAGCAAAGTCAAGATTATTAACTTCCCCTTCATTTTTCACTAAAGAATTCACTAATTTCCCTAGATACTAAGGTATTTAAATATTAGAGGGGCTCAGGTATTTCCTTGACTTTGGAGGGACCACACCCTCGGCCCAATAATTGAAAAACCTAAGTACTTAAAATAATGTCATCACACCTCATTCACTTTAAAAATTTCTTTTCGAAGTAAAATCCCATTTTACTTAGGAAAATCATGCAATACTCCATAAAAACCCTGTTCATGTAAGCATAAGTTAAATACATTATTTTAATGTTTTATACTTAGCGCTTGAGTTCATTTTTTCATATTAACATTGATTTTATATATTAACTCCTTATAGAAATGACCTTTTCCTATTGTATATAGCTCCTTTTTTATATAATATCCCAAAAAACCCATATATTATAGTTTTAACCAAAGTATTTAATCCCCACTTGTTCAAATAAAAACCCACTATATAACCCCTTTGGTTAAAATATATCATTATATGTTAATTCCGCCCCCTATGGTAATTGGATTAATCTAATTTAATTATCATATAATAGAAATACATTAAAAATGATTTAAAACATGTTTTATTACGTGTTTTAAAAGAAAAAATAAACCATCCCTTGCGTATTTTTCCTCCCCGACCCTTCATCATACACAGGAATTAATTAATCCCCACGATTAATTAAGAACCTAACATGCCAATTAAATTGCTCTCGATGCGATTAATCAATAATAAATTGCGTCGGGCCCTCCTATTAACTCCCCGTCAACTTCACTCCCCGACCACCATTCGATCACCCGCTCCAAGATCAACGACTGTTGATAATTCCGCTGGCCATCCCTGATCCGAACAATAACGCGCGAAATGCTGGTGGTTTTCAAATAGTACCATGGCCACGTGTCATTCATTCTGTGGAATCGCTGCCCATCCGCTCAATACCACCTTCCCTCAAAAGTGGTGCGGAAAAACCGCTTACCGCCTATCCTCTGTGACACATCCATCGTACCTGCTGACGTCATCATTAAAAACCTGCCAACCTTTTGACTTTGTGAATAAAACAAACGTGCCCACGTCGTTTTCATTATCTCGTGCACTAACCAGTCTCCCATGCAACAAATTTCAAAAATCAACTGTTGAAGTCTGTCGACCGTTACCTTGTTGAAGAGAATTGCAGTCGAGTATTCCAAGGTTCTTCCGCCATAACTAGTACCTGTTCAAATCACTGTTCATTCAAAGCTTACCCGCCAATATCAACCGTTTAACCGTTTAAACACAAACACCCTAGTGTTGCTCATTTTCACCTGATTGCGCAGTAAAACCCTTTGTAACCCAGCTGCGCCACCTGAAGCCTCTGTTAACTGATTCAAGCATGGTTTACCTCCCAAAAATCATTCTAGATTCACTCCACAGACCTCTCAAAATCAAATGAAACCTTTTCGACCTCCCCTGCAAACCAATGCTTTCTTAACAATTTGTTTTGTTTTACAGGTGATCAAAAGACCACATCCTTGGATAAATAGTCTTAATACTAGTCATAAGACTTGTTTACTCCAAGAGTGTTATCAAATCTATTCAAACAGAGATGGAAGATAAAACATACAGTTGAAAGACAAGCAAAGTTAACAGGATATTAAACGATTTACTGTTGAAACAGACAGTAAAAACATAAACTACACATTGAAGGTAAAAGGACACAGTAAAGAACAGTCAAAGAGTATCAGGATTAAAGAGTATCAGATTGAAGACCAAGTCAAGTAAATCAGCTAGCATGAAGATAAACAGCAGGGAAGACAGTTACAAAACAGAACATACAAGTTCATGACAAAGTGAAGACAGATAAAAAATAGAGCGGTAAAAAGTAAAAAGTAAATAGGAAACAGTGAAAGAAAACATGAAGATATTGAGGGTTAAACAAAGATGAAAACACTTTCACCAGACACAATGAAGTTTATCTAAAGTGAAAGTAAAACAATTAAAAGAACAAAAAGGTGAAAAGATGAAAAAAACAACAAGAAGGAACATTTTTGCAGAAATTGCATGTTTTAGTCATTGTTTTGCAGAAACTATTGTGATCAATCCAAGATGATTTTTAAAAAACTGAAGGAGGTTTATGTTCTTAAGAGGACCATATACAAAAACCTCTCTCACTTTTCTAACAGCTTTTATGGTTTTGGAAATATTAAACAATGTTGGAAAACACTTTTTGCAGAAAATTCCAGTTAAGTCATCATTTTGCAGAGAGGATTGTGGCCAATCCAAAATACATCATACAAAACTGAAGGATTTTTGTTCCTAAAAGACCCATCTACAAAAACCTATCTCAGTTTTTTCACAGTGATTTCAGACTGAGAGATACATGCACATCTTTATAGGCTATTTTTCAGACTCTGTAAAACTCTGTTTTACACATATTTTTGCAGAGCCTATTGTGCACATCTGGAGAGGAATTTTAGAAAAATGAAAGAGGTTTATCTCACCAACATATTTATCTACAATAAAATCATTCACTTTTTACATATATATTACAGATTGAGAAATACAAAGATATCATTGGACCCCAAGTTTGCAGAATTGTTGGAGCAGAATGCACAAAGAAAGGAAGCAGTTAGTGACTTGGATGCCTCATCATCAACTAAGAGTTGGATCCAATTCGAATTATCCTCTTTTTCATCACCTATCCATAAGAAATAGTGCCAAATAGATGCATTATATTGAGTGTCCTTTACTTAAGTTCTATTTATGTAAAATAGTTGGAGAGATTTGTGAACTAATCTTGATATTTTTTCAAGATATTTTAGTTTAGAATTTGTATGAATACTCCATCAATTGGAGTAGTAAAGGTGGATTCTTATACTCTGATGTAACATTGAATATTTTGGAATAAAGAGATTTGGAGAAATTTTTCGTGGCAAAACTGGACAAGGAATTGAGGCATAAGACTTTTCTCAGGATTCATGTGTTAAATGAAGGATCAATAAGTCATCTATATCCCATGTGTTGAAGTTTTATATTTGTTTACAATATCATCTGTGTTTCATTATCTTGATATTTAATAAAAAGGATTAAATCAGAAAGTACTTAGGTGTAATCTGATTTCAGTCGTTATTATTCTAAATGTTTTCTTCTAAACTAGTTTAAACAGTGAATTCTCAATTGCTCCTGTTTGTCTAGTTCATACATTTTTGGTTATTTAGTAAAGAATACTTGACTGCTCTTTACTGATAATCAATATATTTCTATTCTCTTGAATGTGTTGAAATATTATTCATTTCCTTTCATCCGTTTGAATTCCATTCCATTCGCTTTAGATCTATAATTGTTTCTAGTTTGATTATCTTGCCCTGATAAACCATCTTTTGTTAAAAAAATTAAGCAAGTGCAGCCAATCCTTTGACTCCATTAGCCCAATGGACTGAAACTACTTGATCTTAATCTCAGCAAAAGAATTCCATCAACCTAAAATCAAAACCCATGAACTTTATAACTAGCCTAATATCTCCCAAAAACAAAGCTAAATTTTATAGAGAGAGCCCTCTCTGGGTACAGATTGGCTAGATTCTGTACCTGAAGGTTGGTTTGTGGTTACCTCGGACCCCTTTCCTCTTCCAACAACTTCAAGGAAAATCTGAGTGATAACATAGTGGCGACCATACTGGGGAACTGAATCATTTTTACTATTGTTTAACTTATAAACTACAGACGGAGTCTGAAGATTAGCCAAGTAGCCTTTGAAATGCTTTTTTCTCTGCAATTGCATAGTAAATAAATGCTACTTCAGTCAATCTCCGGTCTAGTTTTTAGACTAATCTTTAGTTTCAGATATTTAATCAGTTTCTCTAGTTCAATAAATCTTTGAGAAAACTTTAACCCAAAATCTTAAATTTCTTAAAGAGTTTGTTGAAGTTGTACTTTCATTTTATTTTTTTAAAAAAAACCAAAAATATAAATCATCCAGAAAACTGGCTTCAGAAAGGACTCGTTATACCAGGTCAAATCCTGACCCTAACCCACCACCGATATTTGAGAATCCAAATCTGATTCCCAGAATTCTGAGAAGACAAGAGAGTCAAGAAAGCTCGGGCAGTTCGCAACCTCTTGTTAGATCAAACTCTTGTCCTGTGGAGTTTATATATCTTGAAGACGAACCATTTGATGAACATTTTTAAACTTCTCTATTCATAAATTTTTCTGAATCTGAGTTGTCCAATCTTGTTCCTGATCCATTATTTCTTGAAGATTTTCAATTTGAATTTATCACTTCACATCTTGACAAGCATCTACAAAATTCCATTCAATCTGAGCAGACCTTTGAAGAAACTTCAAACACTTCTGTAATTACTGCAGCTTCCCCAAGTTCATCTACTTTTCCCCAAACTTCTCAAACACAAGCCACTCCTTCTACTCTTCCACCCACTACTTCCAGACCATCATCACCTGTTATTCTATTACACCTTCCAATGGCCAACAAATATGCTCCGTTAAGGTTGCTAGGCAACCCTGCTGCTTTGCCTCAAGACTATCATAGTAAAATCACCCCCTTTGATGGTTCTGGTACTTACACTGCTCAACAACATACCAAAAGGATGATAGATTACTTTGAATTTTATGAAATAGACGTTGATGATGTACGAATGAGAATTTTTTTCCAGAGCCTTACTGGGGAAGTCAGGACATGGTTTAGGGCTCTTGCTCCAAACAATATTGCTGACTTACCAGCCCTGTATAGGGAATTTTTAAATAGATTGGAGAAGAATAAAGACCCTCTTCAAATCCTATCAGACTTTGGAAAATTGAAAAGAGGACCTAACGAAGCTGTGCAAGATTATATCATTAGATTCAATGAAGCCTACAATGTTGTTCCCCAAAACCTTAGACCCCCTCCGGATTCAGTACTGGTTAAATTCCCTGATGGGTTTGATTCTGACATAGCATATTCACTTAGGGAAAGAGCTCCCCAAACTCTAGAAGAGATGCAAAGCATAGTTGTTAGTGTTGAAGCTAACCTCATAGAAAAACGAGCTAGAGCTAGAGCTGAAAGAAGGATGCCTATAAACGAAGAGCCTTTGGATTTTGAAAGAAAGTTGGATGCAATTATTAAAGGGATGGAAAGACTAGGAGAAAGAGTAGAGACAATCGAAATGAAGTCTTCTGGCGATGGTCAAAATGCTGTTAGAAACCCAAACTTCAGAAGAAATCAAAACCAAAATACTGGGAAAAATGTTCTTGACCAAAACATCAAGCCACCATTCCAGGAAAATTTTGTTGAAGGTTCATCTTCTGAGGAACCAACTGAGGATGTTGAAATAGATAACTTGACTGAAAAGAAGAATGAACCAGAAGTTTTCCTATCTCAAGATGATCAAGAAAATCACATTCTTGAAACATTTCAAACTCATTCAGGAGAAACTTTTGATTTCAAGGAAGGATATGATTCAGCGATTTATGAAGTTCATAAACAATACAGTTTGAGAAGCAGATGGATTTACGTGCTAGAGAATAGAAAACAGAAAGCTGTGAAACAAAACCTCAAAGGTAAAACTAACACTCCTCCTATACAAATTCTTTCTAGAGCAAGTCCTCACCCCTCCAATCTAATAATTGAAGATGTGTCTGATAATCAACTGAATAATAAACAACTTTCCAATACTTTTCCTCCTATAGGAAACATAGAAGAAACAACAAAATTTAATTCAGAAACACCTTCGACTCATAATCCTACTCCTGAAAAAGAGAAAAACAATGAAAACACAAAAAATAGAGAAAACCCAACTGTTCAAAATATAAGAGCTCAAAGAGAAAAATATTTCAATCTAGAAGTTGAAATAGGAAAATTAAAGATAGTTGTTCCATTAGCAGAATTAGCTAAACATGATGTTTATAGAAGCCAAATCAGCAGATCCCTTAACATTACTGGAATGGATGATTCAGTAAATGTTTTTGATGATCAACCCAAACTACTTTTTGGCCCTGAAGTAAATGGAAAACCAGAAAGTGGAGGAACTCCTCCATTTTATGTGAGTTTGAATGTACATGACAAAATACTTCATAATGCCATGCTTGATTCTGGAACGTCTCACAATTAAATGCCCAAGGCTGTGATGGAAAGATTAAACCTAGACATTACCAGACCATATAAAGACCTCTTTTCTTTTGATTCAAGTCAGGTAAGATGTTTAGGTTTGATTAAAGATTTGTGTGTTACTTTGGTGCAATACCCTGCAAAATATATTCTGATGGATATAGTAGTAGCAGATATTCCTCCCAAATATGGTATGTTGTTGTCAAGATCCTGGGGTGCCAAACTCAGAGGATCTCTTCAATTAGATATGTCATATGCAACTATTTCAGTGTTCAGTCAGCCTAAAAGACTATACAGAGAAACCTTGATGAAATATTTGGTCAGTAGTCAGGAGAAGCCTGAAAACTTCCCCATCTACTCAGTACATTCTGATATGGACTCATTCATCCTTTATAATGCTAAATTTGACCTTCCTACTGAACTAGAAGCACCAGAAACAGAAACTGCAAATAAATCTACTGTTCAAATTGAAGAAATTTCTGAAAAAAAAAGAAACATCAGACATTCAAGAAATACCAGAAAAAACTGAAAAACCAGAGCTCCCTGTTAAGAAAGTTATTAAAATAGTCGATGAATATTATGAACATGAAATTCTTTGGCATTTAGAATTTGATGGTTCAGTAAACAAGTTAGGAGCTGGAGCTAGAATTTGGATACACAACGTTGAAAATGATCATGCTGAAGGCCATGCTTATAGATTGAACTTTAGATGCACTAATAATATGGCAGAATATGAGGCTCTTTTTTTAGGGCTTAAACATGTCAAAAAATTAGGAGCAATTAGAGTATCAATCACAGGAGACTCTGAGTTAATTATTCAATAGATCAATGGTGAATGTTCGACAAAAGACCCTAGATTAAGAGAATACAAAGGAACAATTGTGGAAATTCTCAATAATTTTCTACAGGCTCAGCTTGCCAAAATTCCTAGAAAACAAAATTTGCATGCTCACAGTCTTGCAATGTTCGCTAGCACTTGTAAATTACCTTTTGAACCTAATCATCAGTTCACAGCTGAGATTAGACATAGACCTGCTCTACCGGATAATCTTATGAATTGGAAAGTGTTTGTAAATAATAATCAGATAAATAATTTTTTGACCTTAGAAAACGAATTCTCTAATAGTAGCATAGATGAAGACACAAAAATCAATGAATCTGATCAAATAGATGAAGACACAACAATCAATGAATCTGATCAAATAGATGAACAAGAAACAGATATTTCAGAAGAGACTGCAATTCACATGCTTCACCCAACTAAATTCACTAAAAAAGATATGCAGGATCTGAAACAAATGGAAGTCGATGAGATTATAGAAGATGAATATGAAATTATTATTCTGAAAGATAATCATTTACCTAAAGGATTAACTCCTTTGGAAGATCTTTTTGACTCAAATGACATTCCACTAAAACCCAAAATGGAACCGTTAAAATCTGATATTGAAGAATACAATTTGGGAACTGAAGGAAATCCTAAGATGGTTAAGTTATCTAAATCTCTTCCAGAGGATCAAAAAGTTAAATATGTTGAACTTTTAAAAGAATTCCAGGATGTTTTTTCCTGGAGTTATGAAGATCTGAAATCATATGATACATCAATCATTCAACATACAATACCTTTGAAACCAGATTAGAAACCATTCAAACAGAAACTTAAAAGAATTAACCCTGTATTGCTATCTTCAATTGAGAAAGAGATTAAAAGAATGTATGAAGCAGGAATAATTGCTCCTATTAGGTTTTCTGAATGGGTTTCTAATTTGGTGCCAACAAGGAAGAAGACTGGAGAGATTAGACTATGTGTTGATTTGAGAAATTTAAACAAAGTGTCTTTAAAAGATAACTATCCTTTGCCTAAAATGGACCATATCTTACAAAGGGTAGTAGGTTCTTCAAGGATTTCTCTTCTGGATGGATTCTCAGGATATAACCAGATTCTGGTTCATCCTGATGATCAAGACAAAACATCTTTTACAACACCTTGGGGTACATTCAAATATGTTAAGATGCCTTTTGGGCTCAAAAATGCAGGAGCAACCTTCCAAAGAGCAATGGACATTGCCTTTGCCAAAGAAATTCATTATTTTCTGGTCATATATCTAGATGATTTGACTGTTTTTTCCAAGACATATCAACAACATTTAGACCATCTAAGACAGGTGTTCATAAAATGCAGAAAATATGTTATTTCTTTAAATCCTAAAAAGTCATTATTTGGTCTTGAAGAAGGTAAACTCCTAGGTCATATCATTTCAAAAAATGGTATTAGAATTGATCTTGAAAGAATACAAGCCATTTTGAAGATACCTCGTCCCATGAATATTAAAGAACTTCAAGCTATCATAGGTAAAATCAATTTTTTGAGAAGATTCATTTCTAGTTTAGCTGAATTACTTAGATTGCTTACTAACATGTTAATAAAGGATTCGAGTATTAAGCAGACAGTAGAAGCCAAGAAATCATTTGAAGAAATCAAAATGGCTTTAACCAGAACACCAGTTCTTACCAGTCCAAAATTTGATAGAGATTTCATAATTTTTTCATTTGCTTTTGAACATACAGTTGCAGCTATTTTATTACAAAAGGATGATCAAGGATGTGAAAAACCTATAGCCTTTTTTAGTAAAGCACTTAGAGATGCATCATTAAAATACAACATCATGGAGAAACGAGCTTTTGCACTTGTGAAAGCAATTAAAGATTTCAGAGTTTATATATTGTATTCTCATGTGATAGCTTATGTACCTAATGCTGTCGTTAAAGACATCTTAACTCAAGATGGAATTGAAGGCAAAATAGGTAAATGGATAGCTACCATATTAGAATATGATATTGAAATAAGACCTACAAAACTCATAAAAGGACAAGGTTTGGCTCAACTCATGACTGAAACAAATTTCCAAGCCCTGAATATTAATGAACTGGATGACGAACAGGAGATGGCGACTCCACAAATCAGTCAGGCCTTTTTAGACTCACCTTGGTACGCTGATATCATTTATGTTTTGTTAAACCTGCAAGCTCCTCCAGGGTTATCCAGAACGAAACAAAGGTTTTTGAAAATGAAATCTTTAAAGTATTGTGTTTTAGATAATGCTCTCTTTTGGAAGAATCATGATGGAATTCTATTAAATTTTTTATTAAAAGATGAAGTTGACAAGGTTCTCAACGAATTCCATGCAGGAGATTGTGGTGGACACCTCTACTGGAAGTCAACTACAAATAAGATCTTAAGGGCTAGTTTTTATTGGCCAACCTTGTTTTCAGATATTAAGAGATTTGTAAATACTTGCCATAAGTGTCAGATCTTTGAAGGCAAGAGAAAACTATTACCTTTACCATTGAAACCAATTTCCATCGAGAAACCCTTTCAACAATGGGGCCTAGATTTTAGTGGAGAAATCCATCCCCCCTCTTCTGGGCAACACAGATGGATCCTCACTGCCACAGATTACTTTACTAAATGGATTGAAGCTATCCCATCCAGACAAGCCAATGATTCTGTAATTATAGGATTCTTAGAAACCAATATACTTTCAAGATTTGGTTGTCCTGAGAAAATTATAACTGATAATGCTGCTGCTTTAAGGTCTAAGAAAATGATTAGTTTCTGCAATAAATATCACATCACTTTAGGCCATTCAACAGCCTATTATCCTCAAGGTAATGGACTGGCTGAATCTTCCAATAAAAGCCTCATTAATATCATTAAAAAATTATTGGAAGAGAATAAGAAGAATTGGCATAAGAAACTTACCAATGCATTGTGGGCAGACAGACTTACTACCAAAAAATCAATTGGGACCAGTCCATATGAATTAGTTTATGGTATTGAGGCTAGATTTCCATCATCCTTGGGAATTCCTGTAATGAAGTTACTTCAGGAGGCTTAAGTAGAACCAAATGATATTCAGAGAAGAATAAATCAAACAATTCACTTGCAGCAGACCAGACAAGAAGTGTATCAACGATCTCAAGTTTTGCAGGAAAAATTAAAAAAGATGTTTGACAAAAGGACTAAAGCAGAATATTTTCAACTGGGAGACAAAGTTTTAAGATGGGATTCTAGAAGGGAAGATAAAGGAAAACATGGGAAATTTTATTTCTTATGGAAAGGACTTTACATCATTCATGCTTTACAGGGAAATAACACATATTTTTTGAAGAATTTGGATGGTACAGAAGCTGAGGAAGGACCAGTCAATGGTCGAATGCTAAAACACTACTTTGATCCTATTTACTAGGATGTTCTGATTTTTTAACATGTACATAATATATCCTTTCTAATGCATCAGTTTTGATTGGATGGTGACTTGCTGAAGTTGAAGCCCGAAGTGAAGGCCCTAAGCTTCAGAAGTTTCACTATCATATATACAATAAAGCTACCAGAAAAAGAAGATTTCATGGTTCAGTTAAAGGCATTTTGAGGCATCTGACCTGCTGTTCTTGACTTTTCGCCAGGAAAAGCCATCCCCAAGTGGAGCCAGTGTTAGACTCCTATACCAATAGGTGTCATTTTTCATGATTGTCTTATTGAACTATGCAATATGTTCAAACCTTTTCTTGTGCAAAGGTGTTCCATATTCTTAAAAAATCAAAAAATTTAAAAAATGTAAAGAGGGTATACCCTAAAAGAAAAATCAAAGGGTAAAAAGAATAAAATGGTCAAAAAAGTGAAAGAAATGAACCCCAAACAAAAATAGACCAGGAAAGTGTGCAAGTCTAAATGCCACTACTATTTCATTTTCTGTAATAAGAAATTGTGTGCAGCTTGTTAAACTTTTGCCACAATTTATGAAGAGTCAAAGTGTTTAAACTTGACTCATTCATTTTTCAATTTCATATTGTAGAATAGAGAATAAATATCTGGCCAAACAGTTTAATCTTGGCAGATAAGTAGACAGGTAGAGTGAATAAAAGGAGCTCAACAGTTTAATCTGAGCCCTTGGATGTAATAAGGTTAGAATTAGATAGATTTCCATATGTAAAAGAAAAATGTGATAAGGGTTTGCCAGTATAAGTGCACCCTAATAAAGAAGAAAAAATGGTAGGGTAAAGTAAGTAGGGTAGGTATAAGTTGATGTTGCAGAATTACATGTGATGAATGATAGCTTTAGAGGTGTGAAATATTTTACTTTCATCACAAAGTGCAAAGGAAGACACTCCACTGGAGAGTTTCAAAGCAAAACAAAGTCAAATTATTAATTTCCCCTCTCATTTTCCCTAAACATTTCACTAATTTCCCCTAAGTACTAAGGTATTTAAAGATTAGAGGGGCTCAAGGCATTTCCTTGACTTTTGGAGGGACCGGACCCTCGGCCCAATAATTGAAAAAACCTAAGTACTTAAAATCATTCATCATCACACTCATTCACTTTAAAAATTTCTTTTCCTAAGTAAAATCCCATTTTACTTAGGAAAATCATGCAATACTCCATAAAAACCCTGTTCATGTAAGCATAAGTTAAATACATTATTTTAATGTTTTATACTTAGCGCTTGAGTTCATTTTTTCATATTAACATTGATTTTATATATTAACTCCTTATAGAAATGACCTTTTCCTATTGTATATAGCTCATTTTTTATATAATATCCCAAAAAACCCATATATTATAGTTTTAACCAAAGTATTTAATCCCCATTTGTTCAAATAAAAAACCCACTATATAACCCCTTTGGTTAAAATATATCATTATATGTTAATCCCGCCCCTTATGGTAATTGGATTAATCTAATTTAATTATCATATAATAGAAATACATTAAAAATGATTTAAAACATGTTTTATTACGTGTTTTAAAACAAAAAATAAACCATCCCTTGCGTATTTTTTCTCCCCAACCCTTCATCGTACGCAGGAATTAATTAATCCCCACGATTAATTAAGAACCTAACATGCCAATCAAATCGCTCCCGATGCAATTAATCAATAATAAATTGTGTTGGGCCCTCCTACTAACTCCCCGTCAACTTCACTCCCCGACCACCGTTCGATCACCCGCTCCAAGATCAACGGCTATTGATAATTCCACTGGCCATCCCCGATCCGAACAATAACGTGCGAAATTCTGGTGGTTTTCAAACAGTACCATGGCCACGTGTCATTTGTTCTATGGAATCGCTGCCCATCCGCTCAATACCACCTTCCCTCAAAAGCGGTGCAGAAAAACCGCTTACCGCCTATCATCTGTGACACATCCATCGTACCTGCTGACGTCATCATTAAAACCCGCCAACCTTTTGAATTTGTGAATAAAAAAAGCGTGCCCGCGTCGTTTTCATTATCTCGTGCACTAACCAGTCTCCCATGCAACAAATTTCAAAAATCAACTGTTGAAGTCTGCCGACCGTTACCTTGCTGAAGAGAATTACAGTCGAGTATTCCAAGGTTCTTCCGCCATAACTAGTACCTGTTCAAATCACTGTTCATTCAAAGCTTACCCGCCAATATCAACCGTTTACCCGTTTAAACACAAACACCCTAGTGTTGCTAATTTTCACCGGATTGTGCAGTAAAACCCTTTGTGACCCAGCTACGCCACCTGAAGCCTCTGTTAACCAATTCAAGCATGGTTTACCTCCCAAAAATCATTCTAGATTCACTCCACAGACCTCTCAACATCAAATGAAACCTTTTCGACCTCCCCTGCAAACCAATGCTTTCTTAACAATTTGTTTTGTTTTACAAGTGATCAGAAGACCACATCCTTGGATAAATAGTCTTAATACTAGTCATAAGACTTGTTTACTCCAAGAGTGTTATCAAATCTATTCAAACAGAGATGGAAGATAAAACATACAGTTGAAAGACAAGCAAAGGAAATAGGATATTAAACGATTTATTGTTGAAACAGATAGTAAAAACCTAAACTACACATTGAAGGTAAAAAGACACAGTAAAGAACAGTCAAAGAGTATCAGGATTAAAGAGTATCAGATTGAAGACCAAGTCAAATAAATCAGCTAGCATGAAGATAAACATCAGGGAAGACAGTTACAAAACAGAACATACAAGTTCATGACAAAGTGAAGACAGATAAAAAATAGAGCGGTAAAAAGTAAAAAGTAAATAGTAAACAGTGAAAGAAAACATGAAGATATTGAGGGTTAAACAAAGATGAAAACACTTTCACTAGACACAATGAATTTTATCTAAAGTGAAAGTAAAATAGTTAAAAGAACAAAAAGGTGAAAAGATGAAAAATACAACAAGAAGGAACATTTTTGCAAAAATTGCATGTTTTAGTCATTGTTTTTTATAAACTATTGTGATCAATCCAAGATGAATTTTGAAAAACTGAAGGAGGTTTATGTTCTTAAGAGGACCATATACAAAAACCTCTCTCACTTTTCTAATAGCTATTATGGTTTTGGAAATATTAAACAATGTTGGAAAACACTTTTTGCATAAAATTCCAGTTAAGTCATCATTTTGTAGAGTTGATTGTGGCCAATCCAAAATACATCATACAAAAATGAAGGATTTTTTTGTTCCTAAAAGACCCATCTACAAAACCTATCTCATTTTTTTCACAGTGATTTCAGACTGAGAGGTACATGCACATCTTTACAGGCTATGTTTCAGACTCTGTAAAACTCTGTTTTACACATATTTTTGCAGAGCCTATTGTGCACAGCTGGAGAGGAATTTTAGAAAAATGAAAGAGGTTTATCTCACCAACATATTTATCTACAACAAAATCTTTCAATTTTTACATATCTATTACGGAATGAGAAATACAAAGATATCATTGGACCCTAAGTTTGCATAATTGTTGGAGCAGAATGCACAAAGAAAGGAAGCAGTTAGTGACTTGGATGCCTCATCATCAACTAAGAGTTGGATCAAATTCGAATTATCCTCTTTGTCATCAACTATCCATAAGAAATAGTGCCAAATAGATGCATTAGATTGAGTGTCCTTTACTTAAGTTCTATTTATGTAAAATAGTTGGAGAGATTTGTGAACTAATCTTGATATTTTTTCAAGATATTTTAGTTTAGAATTTGTATAAATACTCCATCAATTGGAGTAGTAAAGGTGGATTCTTATACTCTGATGTAACATTGAATATTTTGGAATAAAGAGCTTTGGAGAAATTTTTCGTGGCAAAACTGGACAAGGAATTGAGGCAGAAGACTTTTCTCAGGATTCATGTGTCAAATGAAGGATCAATAAGTCATCTCTATCCCATGTGTTGAAGTTTTATATTTGTTTACAATATCATCTGTGTTTCATTACCTTGATATTTAACGAAAAGGATTAAATCAGAAATTACTTAGGTGTAATCTGATGTCATTCATTATTATTCTAAATGTTTTCTTCTAAACTAGTTTAAACAGTGAATTCTCAATTGCTCCTGTTTGTCTAGTTCATACATTTTTGGTTATTTAGTAAAGAATACTTGACTGCTCTTTATTGATAATCAATCTATTTCTCTTCTCTTGAATGTGTTGAAAGATTCTTCTTTGCCTTTCATCCGTTTTAATTCCATTCCATTCGCTTTAGATCTATAATTGTTTCTAGTTTGATTATCTTGCCCTGATAAACCATCTTTTGTTAAAAAACTTAAGCAAGTGCAGCCAATCCTTTGACTCCATTAGCCCAATGGACTGAAACTACTTGATCTTAATCTCAGCTAAAGAATTCCATCAACCTAAAATCAAAACCCCTGAACTTTATAACTAGCCTAATATCTCCCAAAAACAAAGCTAAATTTTATAGAGAGAGCCCTCTCTGGGTACAGATTGGCTAGATTCTGTACCTGAAGGTTGGTTTGTGGTTACCTCGGACCCCTTTCCTCTTCCAACAACTTCAAGGAAAATCTGAGCGATAACAGTAACACTGGCTGCGTATTTCCCACCATCCCTAATGGTGGGAGACCAGTCAAGAAATACAAATCTTGGACCGTGAGCTCGAACCTGTGCCCCTGCACTACAAACGCCTCTTGATCTGGATCCCAGTAACTGATAATATGGGCCAACAAGGGCTCTCCAGCCCTCATCAACGGGTTCTCCAAAATTTTCAGCACCCCATACCTAGTCAGTACACGACGGACACCCTGATCCACCTGGATCTCCGTCCGTAATGTACCTAAGTCTCTCTCTCTCCATTTGATTACTATATCTGCCATATCTGCACAAAAAACATCAATTTGTCAGTCTACAGACCCACACAATTGCATCTATCCACACCAAAATTGAATCTCAGCCCAATACAGCACTGAAATCACCTCCCTCTCACAGGTCGCACTTTTCAGCAAAAACCTGGGCCAGGTCGCACTTTTTAAGCCCAAAACTACGTCCCAGCTCACAGTTTTTGCCCCAAAAAGTGCAACCCGGCCGTGAGGAAGAAATAGGGGCAGTTACTAAGATTTAAAGACCTAATCTGCAATTTGAATCCATCAAAAACAAAGCTTAAGATTAGGCCTCTCACCTGCAACTGACGGATAACAATTCCAACGGTCGGTTTGTCCGCTACGATCGTCGGAAGATTTAGGGCCTTCTCTCCTCTCCACATTCACCACAGCTACACAAGCAAATGAATGATTCTGGAGGGAAAACGCCCTATTAGAAGAAAACCCCTATTTTTTCTTTTGCCCGCTGCGACCAAATTGTAGCCCCGTTTGACACACTGTCTGCACCGTTGGAAAGCTCTCACCGAGCACTCAAATGGGTATCTGTTAGTTTTTTATTTTTTGATACTTCACCAGGACACATTTTGTCCATGAAGGGTCTATTCACCTCTTCTCAAAATCGAATGTCTTCATTTACGACACTTGCACTTAGGGCACCACTTTGCCTCCTTACTTGTATTCGTTCGTGTTGATTTTCATCATGAGCTACCCTATTGTACTCATGATTTTATGGTTCCCCATTGGACCCATACTATGAGGCAGCACCATCGAGTTGCCCTTGTTTAGAGCATTCGAGTCGAGTCACTAGCACATTCATGGAGTCTATCCCGAGTCCCTTTGTACCCCGCCCTAGTCCTCCATCCTTTCCTACTTGGTCCCTCCCTCATGACCCACATCATGGCCTTCAATAACCCTGTCCACTCTCCCTCATGATATTGTGTCAATCGCTGCCAAGCCATTGATACACTTTATGCTCTAAAAGGGAAGTCGTCCAACCACTCCTCCATTTCTCTCATTCCATCATCATCATTAGTGTCTACTTGGTCGTCGCTCTACTATTTTCCGCTTGCCTTAGTTGGGGTTCCCTTATTGCCTCACCTATGGTAGACCTACTTCTGTCGACATCAACTCATTTATTCCAGAAGCCAGGTCTAGGGGGCAGTGTCCCTTGGTTCGAGTTCCTATCAGCATGATCGTGATCTATACACTTGATGGTCCAGTGATGCAACAACATCTCTTGATGATTCCTGGGTATGTGTGAGATATCTCAAACCTCATGAGGGGGTGGCCCTGCAAGTAGCCCCCCACATGCCCGGATGACTTCCTTTCCGCCCCTGATGCAGCTCTTCCCATTTGACGATATCAGCCTCCACCGCTTGCAGCGCCTCTTCGATTTGCACATATCAGTCAGATGTTGCGAGCCCTTCCCCTCGTGTAGGGGGAATTTGGGTGTATTTGTATCTCATGTACTACCATATTGTTGCATAAGCCCTGACGACTATTCCAGGCATCGCATGTATGTGAGATTTGTCATGTTATTTATCTGGCTCATGTTTAGGCTAGCACATGCTTCATTATTGCGTTCCGTGGTTTTCTGGGTGCCTTATTCCTTGTACTTATTGTGTTCCGTGGTTTTCCGGGCGCCTTATTCTTTGTAATTTGTCTCGGCGGGCATTGGTATGCCTCCCCCGCCTCCTTTACCACAGGTACCACTTCATAGAGACTTGTTGCACCTGTAAGTCTCATCTCCTCAGGGCCTAGTCCTTCACCACATCAGACACATTACACTTCTCTCTCTCGCTTCCCTTTTGCTATCTAGTGATTGAGTTCTTACAATGTACTTCGGTCATACAATTTTCTCCTAACACTCGTATGTTGGGGGGCAATATGTTATACCATTTTTTTGGTCATCTAACCTATTATTATTAGATGAACCCAAGTACACCATGTAAGACCAATTTTACCCCAAGTAAAATTGCTTTCACCACATAAAATAACTTATTTGGTCATTTTTAACCCAAAACAAAGAAATTAATTAAATAAATCTTTATTTATTTAATTATTTCCTAAGAACAAGTTATTTAAATCACTATTTAAATAATATTCTTAGTTAAATTTGACTAAATCATCCATAAATAATCAAATAAACCATTATTTATTCCCATCATTCCCCTAAAATGATAAATAAATCATTTATTTATTTATTATTTATAAATAAAGGAATTGACCCAAGTCAAGAATCCTTTTCCCTCCAACAAATATAATAAAATATTCCTAAAGGTGCTTCTAGAATTCGATTAATAATATTTTATTCATGCACCGAGTTCTAGACCGCCCCAATATTTTGTTATAAATAGGGGGGTTTTCCCCATTCATTAGTCACCTTCATTGCATTAGATCACTCTGGATCTTCTCTTGGTCACCATTTTCCATTTTGCTTTGTGAACTCCCATTGAGTTCTATGTTTGCTTTTCCACATCCATAAGAGAGAAATGCTAGATCTGAAACACTGAGGACTTCCAAGAACCCATCCCACTGAGGAGAACCGGAAAACACCTTTCTTGTTTTCCTCTCAGGTGCCCCATTCTTTAATATAATACAAAATTATTTCATATACATTCTTCTTGTCTTGTTCATTGGATCTATGGAGCTATGTTAATTTTTATCTGCTTAATATCTTTTGTGCTTAGATCTGAATTTGTGCAGCAATCTTAAAGGTATTTTTCATCCATAATCGATGTTAGGGCTATTTGCTATGCATAGCTAAAGTGATATTTTACGACAAAAGATTCATACTAACAGATATGCCGCCAAGATCGAGCAGAAATTTAAGCAGAAGAAGCGAGACTTTGGATTCATGAATCCAAAGCCAGGGAAAGGCACCCCCGAACTGTAGAACAAGGGGAAAATCCAAAGCAGGGCAACTCATAACAACACCAAAAATCCAAAGAAGGACATGGGGAAGTGGTGTGAATTTCATAACAAATCCACTCACAACACAAGCGAGTGTCAGGATAAACCGTCGTTGGTGGCCAAACTGAAGGCATTTGAATTAGATGCATGTTCTGATTCCGAGTCAAAACCGGACAAGGGAAATGATAAAGGGAAGAAAAGCATTGATGTGGAACCTAGTGCCACTGTTGCCACCACCAAGCTCTAGAGGGAGGAGCATGAGGATCCAGAGGAGGGGAGGCACCTCTTCCATTCCCAGATGTGGGTGAAGGTTTCTCCACTGCAATTCCTTATTGATAGCAGAAGCCAAAAGAACCCCATTTCGGCAGAGGTCATGAATTTTCTCAACCTATCAACCACATCACACCCACAACCATATACCATTGTGTGGCTTCACTGAGGAAGAGATCTCTATGTCCACTAGCAATGCTGCCTTCCGTATAACATCAAGCTATTCATGGATGAGGTACTGTGTGATGTTGCTCCTCTTTACATGTCTGATGTATTATTGGGCCAACCATACTTGTGGAAGCGACATGATGTGTATGAGTCTAGGCCTCGTTCTATTATTATTACTTTGGGGAACAAGTTGTACAAGAAATGTAGTAAGATTATTTCCCAAACTAGGATTTTTTTTTTCATTATGATTTGCCCACAGTGAAAGAAGAAGATTGTGGACACAACCTCCAAACAGGGCTCCCCTGCATGGCAGAAACAGATGGACAAAGTCATGGAGGAATAAAATTACATTTTCTCCTCACCCACATAGGTTCCTCTACACTTCCAGGTCAAGCACTCCATTGATCTGACCCCAAGCACGTCACTGCCTAATGTTGCCATACCTCATGCGATCACACAGATAGAATCCACACGTGTACTGTCTGAGGCTGATAAAGCAAACAAATTTATTGAACGCATCCAACATGTCTTCTAGCAGGTCCACGACATCTTGGAGAAATCCAATTCCATGTACAAGTAGCGCCATGATCAACATCAGGTGCCACACAAGTTCTAGGTGGGCGATACAGTTTGGCTACATTTGCAAAATGAGTGCCTTGTTGGGCCCCAACGCAAGATTTGCCCGCTTTGATATGGGCCATACACCATCACCAAGGTGGTAGGTGACAATGCCTTTGAGCTCAATATTCCACCATTCCTTGGTTTGCACCCAATGTTCAATGTGGACCGACTTTGACCCTACTTTCCACCTCTACTAGACACATCCAACATGGAAGAAAAACTCACACCAACAGAGTTAAACCCAGACTTCATGGAATAAGCCACAACTGATCGGATCATGGACACACAAATAAAGAACACCCGACATCAAAAGATCCAGTTGTATCGGGTTGTAAAAGTTGGCCAACTCCTGGCGCACCAAGGCAAGTGGCTCACCAGGGACCAAGTTCAATGGAAGTTTCCTCATCTCATGGAGGAACTTAATGCAATGGGGACCATTGCTTCCTAAGGGGGGAGGAATGACCTGGGTGGATATTGTTGGCCACTCGCATATTCCACTTGGACCCACACCATTTTTTCTTTCATCATTTCAGTTTTCTTAATTGTAGCACAATTTACTATTTTTGGCAGTTTTTTTGGGTCCTGAACTTCCGGAGCTATTTTAAGGCCCTAAACGACTTTTTTGGGGGAAAACGAGGACGAACATGGGTCTTTAATAGTTGTTGGTCACTCAAAATTTATAGTCCTCGGATATATATTTCTAATGAGGTATTGTGCATGTCAAACATAGATCGTATGCCAAAGTTACCTCCCTGAGAAGTTGATGTACTAATTTACCCAAACGAGGCCCATAGTTTTGGCGCTTCATCTCCTAGGGTTAGGTTTTTTGATGTTTAGGGTTTTCCATTATTTCTCAATCATAAAGAGGCCTCGGAGCCTCATTGTAACACATTTCAGAGGTCTGTAGCCTCCACATCTCTTCTCAGAGATAAGCTACCAATGCCCTAGCTAGTTTATTTACATTCTGTCTGTAAGCATATTTTAGTTATTTGATATTAATGAAATGAAGTGTTATTTCCGCTGCATCTTTGTATTTATGGTTATATTCGTATTCTATTGCATCCCTGCATAAATCTAGATCATTGTACACCTAGGATATATTAATTTTACAATTGATATATTGAATTAAGTAGATAGCCTTCTCCTTGGCTTTTTGAGTGGTGCATGTGGGGAAAAATATCCCTTCATAATTGGCACTTCACTTACTAAAATACAAATCTTGACATTGATTTGTATATGTCACAAAAACAACTACAACATCAATGGGACCAATGGCTTAAAACAAAAGGTATATTGCAAGCAATGGTGATAGACGAGCTTATTACATGTGTAAGGAAGGTCATGGCAAGATCAACAAAGTATATATACATGTTGTTAATAAGATCGTGGCATGTGTACTTTAATAGTCAAAATTCAAGAGATACATCAATTTAAAAGAGTGAAAAAAAATATAAACTAAACTGATACTAAACTAAATTCTAATATTAATTTGTTTGAAAAATACAAGTATCGAAGAACTATACAATAATAATTACTGGCATAGATCCATCTTAAGCTCAGATTCATCAAGCACTGAGAGAGATCGAATCTCCGGAAGTGCAAACCTATTTTAGCATGCAAAACTTGGACAGGTTTGCACCTAAATAGATTTGATCCATCTGAGTTGAGATATATGTGTGTGTGTGTGTGTGTGTGTGTGTGTGTGTGTGTGTGTGTCAACTACTTGTAAAGCATGAAAATAATTCCACATCTCCTTGATTTTGAGCAATACACCGAGAAAATGTGTTAATCATAAGGTTTTTGTTTTTGTTTTTTATAATATATACATGGTTGACATTGAAATATTTTACTGAAGATGAACATTTAAATATTTTATTTATGGTTCATATTATCCACATTAAAATATTTTGCTTTTTATTAGTATATTTTTAAATAGATGTCTACCTCATAATGGGAAGTAGAAAACATATATCCATGAATTATTCGTTGGTGGTCTGTAAGGGGGAGTTGTGAGTTTTCACTCCTGCCAGATGTCTTTGGGTCTCGAGAAGATGAACTCTCTTTACCCACACATTAATTTTTTTTGTTGTTAATAGTTTTTTAAAATGCTACATATCAACTCCATAAAAAATTAAGTGTTTATCAATAGAATAAGAACTCTCTCTTGAAATATTTTACTTAATGTACATATTAAAAATAAACATCTCCAACATGCTAAGGAGTAAGAAATAATTACACATTTTTGCTTGAGGTAGAAAGCAAATTAGAATTTTTTTACTACAATTAATTTAAAGATTTTTTTGTTATTATTATTTTGTTTTTAATAAATATCATTTTATTTTTTAAAATTTAATATTGTTAGACAACATCTCTCATACTAAACTATAAAATACCTCTAAATACAATGAATGAACTATACAATATTTTAAAAAACTTAATTTTTTTATAAATAAAACTTACCTTCCAATTATATTAATTATATTTTTACTAGATTTTGTTTCGTAAATAGACACTTCCAATTCTATCAAATTTTAAATATATAATTTGTGAAAAAGAATTGTTATATCAAATATCACCCTGGGTTATATGAAAAAAAGCATACAACTGTATGTATTAATAAAAAAAGCAAGTGAAAAGTGGGAAGTGATCAAATACAAGTTTAATGACAGCTAAAAGTCCCAATTAACAAAAGGACGAGGAATTTAAGTTAATATCAGCGAAAGTGGTGGTTGTGGTTTGATACGATATGATAGGGAAGTACCCCACCTCGTTTCTTCATCAGTATGACATCGTTGAGCGATGTCACGACTTTACGTGGAAAAATGATTTTGAAATGAAGCATATTGTTTTAATCCAACTTTACGTGGAAAAAATTAATGAGTTTTGTACCTGTCTAGTTAGTTGTCCTCCACTAATTTTTTTTAATTATGTTAGAATGTTTTCCAAATGTAATCAATATATAGCTAGCTTACAATAAAGTAATGAATATTATATACCTTGGTTTATAGAACATTTATTGCCAGTGTAAGGGTATATTATTGCTATTGCATATTATTTGTCTCTTTCATGGAACAATTGCATTTAGTTAATCAAAATTTTAAGGAAAAAATGTTTATGCAAATTAATATAAATAATTTATATATAATTCTTATAGAAACACTATTAAACTAGGCATGTGCAATATTAGGCCCCACAAGAATCTTATCACTACGGCATAGGTGTCCAAATTCCCTTTTCAATATGTCCACTTCCTTCTTGAATTGTAGGTGCACCTCATTTCCACTGTCTTAAGGATTTTGATATTTAAAGTTATAATGTTTTAAATGGTTTTTATTTTGTTACTTTGTGGGATAATGGTTTGGTTGGTAAAATGGGATGCTATCTTTTTTATTTAGTTTCAAATTTTATGGAGGACATTTTTGATGCATTGTTATGAGATTAAAGGAGTAGGCTCCCCACTCTTGTGGAATCTCAACTCTTGTCGAGTCATAAATTTTTGGTAAATATGGCTTATGAGTTGTTAGATATACTCTTGGTGTTATAGTGGTAGTTGCTAAATTTGATCTTGGGTCTTTCCCAAAATACTCCAACGAGTTCGATTTACCATGGTTAACTTAAAAAAAAAAAAGATAGATAGATTTCACAATTTTTTATGCATTTTATATTATTAAAGAAGTTTAGGTATTATACAATATCAACATGATTATGTTAGTTGGGCTTGATTATCAATCACTTATATTATTGGAGTACATATAATTGATATGCACTAACTAAATGCAAATTGTGCATCTCGAAGTTTATAGAATGTCAAAGTGCTTGTTTCATCATAAGCGATGCTATACCATTGCCACTCAACCATAGATAATGTTGCAACATTACCTTCCCTGAACTAGCTATATTAGAACAACCAAGTAACCAACACAAAACCATGTTATCATCTATTTAGGTTAATATAATCCATAAAGATCATGTCCCTACTTCACTAAGTATTCACTTACCTTCAATAAGCGTCAATGTTATTGTTTTAGTATAGATAATACACAATCCATCATATTGTTAAATCATGTCACCCTCCACCAAAGCCTACTATACAACATATCATTGGTTGTCTACCCTACTTAGCTATACATCATTGGCCTCCTAGCCTACACACAATACACCATCCTAATTGTCTCATAGTTGCCACCCACAAGTAGGTCACCAAGGATACCAAATATATAAACTTATTGAGCACTCTTAGCCAAGTTTTCTCAGTGCACCTTCCATTGTGCTATTGCTAGTGACACCAAAAGTAAGTCCTTAACATTTTCCCTTTGATAATTTGATGAAATCCAACAATAAAAATTCTTATTATAATTATGAGACACTATTATTTTTACAATTTTTACTAATTCTTAAGGGTGAAAATGTGAAGATGGGTAACACTTTTGTGAGAATTTGGGGCAGAAATTTTTTTTCCTCCATAGTTCGGCTGAACATTTGTCAAAGTTCGGCCGAACTATTCAGGAATTCGGCCGAACTTTTGAAATTAGTTCGACCGAACTTTGTTTTCCGTTTACATTGACAACGTACTGACGGCAATGGCAAATAGATTTTTCGCTGAAGATTGGAAAACCGACAAGCAAAGTTCGACCGAACTATTAATTCGGCCAAACTTTTAAAATAGTTCAGCCAAACTATTATTTTATAAATATATCGCCCGCAAACGGTTCTGGGTTTCTTGTTCACATCTGTCTCGCGCGATTGTATATGATTTGGTCTTGTGCTCACATCTGTCATGCACGAACTTAGTTGATTTAGTGTTGTGCCCGCGCGAAATTAGTTGATTTGGTGTTGTGCTGCGGGAGTTTTGTTGATTTGCGCCGCGCTGAGGAGGTAAGTTCTGCTAATTTTGTTATTTTCTATAAAAAAAAATTGTTGCTTCTTTTTTTTCTTCTTTTTTTTTTTTTTTTTGTTATGAGAGTTCTTCCACGACGTCTTCGGCGTCTTCGAGGATCGTCTTCATCGTCTTGGGGAGTCAAATTAGCAGCCCCGGGTACACAAATATATATGTTTTTTTTTCTAATTTACCGGCTATAAGAAGGCCAAGTTCAGCTTCTCTATGATTATGTGGATATTTTTTTTTTCATAAAGGAAAAAACCTGGCTTTATAAAATGTACCAGTCCATGATCACATTTTCTCATAAATAATTTACATAGAAATACTGGTATGTTCCAATTTGTCATTATACATCCTCTCTGTTTAACAGTTTAACACTTCGTCATATTCTACACAACCATGTTGAAGATGATATATAACTTGAATAAGACAAATAAAAATAAAACATAAATCTATTATAAAAGCAATAGAAGTTCAGTTCGTCTCTTTTCTCTGATATTGGATTATTAAAGATTTGAAATACCTCTCTGTAAGCTGTCCCTGTCTTTGAGAAATGCCAAGCTTAAGCCGTATGATGCTAACATCTTAGAGAATAGCCAATACTAGTTATGTAATCTACACTAGTCTATGTGTTCTATTCCCTATGTTAACTAGTGTAATGAGAGCTTCTAGTATCATGCAATTCGTTACAGTGTATTCAACCTTATGGAATATGTACAACATTTGTTAGAATAGGTAACAACTTATGTTAGTTACGTAATCACAATACTGGGATCAATGGTCTTTCAACATGCTATTATTGGTGTTATTAGAACCATAGACCTCATTAAGGCTCATTGCTTCTGCTAAGAATTGAATTTTCATATCTCATATTAAAAGTAGTTAAATTAAATTTACTCGGAATTTAAGCCTCTGCAAAAAAGATTTAATATTTCTTATCATAATATTTCTTGAAATTCCTTCATGATATCTATGGTTGCTCACCTTCATTAAATATTAAAGAATGGCCAATTTATTTCTTGATAGCTTAGAGAATAGCCAATACTAGCTATGTAATCTACACTAGTCTATGTGTTCTATTCCCCGTGTTAACTAGTGTAATGAGAGCTTCTAGTATCATGCAAGTGGTTACAGTGTATTCAACCTTATGGAATATCTACAACCTTTGTTAGAATAGGTAATAGATTATGTTAGTTACGTAATCACAATACTGGGATCAATGGTCTTTCAACATGCTATTATTGGTGTTATTAGACTTGTAGACCTCATTAAGGCTAATTGCTTCTGCTAAGAATTGACTGTTCATATCTCATATTAAAAGTAGTTAAAGTAAATTTACTCAGAATTTAAGCCTCTGCAAAAAATATTTAATATTTCTTATCATGATATTTCTTGAACTTCCTTCATGATATCTATGGTTGCTCACCTTCATCGAATATTGGGTAAAATGTCATGGTCTTACCTTAATTTCTATTCTAATTCCCTTTCCTAACTTTGATTTTCATTTAATATTTCTTATCATAATATTTCTTGAACTTCCTTCATGATATCTATGGTTGCTCACCTTCGTTCAATATTGGTTTAAAGGTCATGGTCTTACCTTAATTTATATTCTAATTCCCTTTCCTAACTTCCTAACTTTGATTTTCATTTAATATTTCTTATCATAATATTTCTTGAACTTCCTTCATGATATATATGGTTGCTCACCTTCGTTCAATATTGGGTAAAAGGTCATGGTCTTACCTTAATTTCTATTCTAATTCCCTTTCCTAACTTTGATTTTCCTTTTGACCTTGGAGATAAACCGAATCATTATATTGGGTAAAAGGTCATGGTCTTACCTTAATTTCTATTCTAATTCCCTTTCCTAACTTCCTAACTTTGATTTTCATTTAATATTTCTTATCATAATATTTCTTGAACTTCCCTCATGATATATATGGTTGCTCACCTTTTTTCAATATTGGGTAAAAGGTCATGGTCTTACCTTAATTTCTATTCTAATTCCCCTTCCTAACTTTTCCTTTTTTCAATATTGGGTATAAGGTCATGGTCTTACCTTAATTTCTATTCTAATTCCCTTTCCTAACTTCCTAACTTTGATTTTCATTTAATATTTCTTATATCATAATATTTCTTGAACTTCCTTCAAGAAACTTTCTAAAAAACTTCCCTTTATTCCTTAAAGTCAAAATAGATCTATACTAAGGATTACTCTTTATACGTATTTCTACCATATAAATTCTAATGATAATTAATCACATATGTGTTAAAGTAGAATATGAAATAAGCCCTTTTTACACTTGGCTTGGCTCTTAGGTACATAGATGGGTGGGTTTGGGAATGTGGTTCACATGAAAAGTAATAGGGATGGATTTAGTGGAAACCTTTTATAAGATCAGGACTCAAACAATTGTGATATTTTCCCTTCTTTCCAACTTAGTCCATCCTTCTAGAAAAATCCCTTTTAATGAAGGAGATATATCCATATTGATCCACTGATATTTTTTCACCAACAACTATTCCATTTTGGACTTTTATATCTCAAAACTATGCTCATTGAATTTATGCATCTATATATTTAAACTACTTGAAACTATTTTATTACACCATAGGAATCATTTCGAGAAAAACACATTAGCCATAAAAGTTTTCCATTGAAACCAAAAGTGATTTGATACAAAACATAGGTTTTAACCTTATATAGTTAATTGTTTCAAATAGATTTTTAATAAAATGAAAAATATTCAATGTAAAACACATGCACATTAACATATAATTGTGATATTTTCCCTTCTTTCCAACTTAGTGGACATCCTTCTAGAAAAATCCCTTTTAATGAAGCAAATCTATATCCATAGTGATCCACTGATATTTGTTCAGAAACAACTATTCCATTTTGGACTTTTATATCTCAAACTATGCTCATTGAATTTATGCATCTATATTTTTAAATTACTTGAAACTATTTTATTACACCATAGGAATCATTCCCACATATCTCCCATTTTAATGGGATCTATCACATTTCGAAAAAAACACAAATTAGCCATAAAAGTTTCCCATTTAAACCAAAAGTGATTTGATACAAAACATAGGTTTTAACCTTATATAGTTTAATTGTTTCAAATAAATTTTTAATAAAATGAAAATGTAAAACACATAGTATTTAGAAACAAAAAGTAATTTGATACCAAACATAGGTTTTAACCAAGTATATAGTTAATTGTTTTGAAAATAGATTCTTAACAAAACAAAAAATATTCAATGTAAAACACATGCACATTAACATATAATTGTGATATTTCCATTATTTCCAACTTAGTCCATCCTTCTAGAAATATCCCTTTTAATGAAGCAAATATATCCATAGTGATCCACTGATATTTGTTCACCAACAACTATTCCATTTTGGACTTATATATCTCAAAACTATGCTCATTGAATTTATGCATCTATATCTTTAAAATACTTGAAACTATTTTATTACACCATAGGAATAATTTTGAGAAAAAAACAATAGCCATAAAAGTTTCCCATTGAAACCAAAAGTGATTTGATACAAAACATAGGTTTTAACCTTATATAGTTAATTGTTTCAAATATAATTTTAATCAAATGAAAAATATTCAATGTAAGACACATGCACATTAACATATTTAATTGTGATATTTTCCCTCCTTTCCAACTTAGTGGACATCCTTCTAGAAAAATCTCTTTTAATGAACCAAATCTATATCCATAGCGATCCACTAATATTTGTTCACAAACAACTATTCCATTTTGGACTTTTATATCTCAAAACTATGGTCATTGAATTTATGCATGTTTATATATCTTTAAATTGCTTGAAACTATTTTATTACACCATAGGAATCATTCCTATATATCTCCCATTTTAATGGGTGCATCACATTTCTAGAAAAACACAAAGTAGCCATAAACGTTTCCCATTGAAACCAAAAGTGATTTGATAAAAAACATAGGTTTTAACCTTATATAGTTTAATTGTTTCAAATAGATTTTTAATAAAATGAAAAATATTCAATGTAAAACATGTATAGTATTTAGAAACAAAAAGTAATTTGATACTTGAAACATAGGTTTTAACCAAGTATATAGTTAAATATTTTGAAAATATATTCTTAACAAAATGAAAAATATTCAATGTAAAACACATGCACATTAACATATAATTGTGATATTTTCCCTTCTTTCCAACTTAAGTCCATCCTTCTAGAAATATCCCTTTTAATGAAGCAAATATATCCATAGTGATCCACTGATATTTGTTCACCAACAACTATTCCATTTTGGGCTTATATATCTCAAAACTATGGTCATTGAATTTATGCATCTATATCTTTAAACTACTTGAAACTATTTTATTACACCATAGGAATCATTTCGAGAAAAACACATTAGCCATAAAAGTTTCCCATTGAAACCAAAAGTGATTTGATACAAAACATAGGTTTTAACCTTATATAGTTAATTGTTTCAAATTGATTTTTAATAAAATAAAAAATATTCAATGTAAAACACATGCACACATTAACATATAATTGTGATATTTTCCCTTCTTTCCAACTTAGTGGTCATCCTTCTAGAAACATCCCTTTTAATGAAGCAAATATATCCATAGTGATCCACTGATTTTTGTTCACAAACAACTCTTCCATTTTGGACTTTTATATCTCAAAACTATACTCATTGAATTTATGCATATTTATTTTTAAACTACTTGAAACTATTTTATTACACCATAGGAATCATTTCAATATATATCCCATTTTAATGGGGTGTATCACATTTCGAGAAAAACACATTAGCCATAAAAGTTTCCCATTGAAATCAAAAGTGATTTGATACAAAACATAGGTTATAACCTTATATAGTTTAATTTTTTGAAATAGATTTTTAATAAAATGAAAAATATTCTATGTAAAACACATAGTATTTAGAAACAAAAAGTAATTTGATACAAAACATAGGTTTTAACCTTATACTATGTTAATTGTTTTGAAATAGATTCTTAATAAAATGAAAAATATTCAATGTAGAACACATGCATATTAACATATAATTGTGATATTTTCCCTGCTTTCCAACTTAGTCCATCCTTCTAGAAATATCCATTTTAATGAAGCAAATATATCCATAGTGATCCACTGATATTTTTTCACGAACAACTATTCCATTTTGGACTTGTATATCTCAAAACTATGCTCATTGAATTTATGCATCTATATCTTTAAACTACTTGAAACTATTTTACAACACCATAGGAGTCATTTCGAGAAAAACACATTAGCCATAGAAGTTTCCCATTGAAACCAAAAGTGATTTGATACAAAACATAGGTTTTAACCTTATATAGTTAATTGTTTCAAATAGATTTTTAATAAAATGAAAAATATTCAATGTAAAACACATGCACATTAACATATTTAATTGTGATATTTTCCCTTCTTTCCAACATAGTGGACATCCTTCTAGAAAAATCCATTTTAATGAAGCAGATCTATATCCATAGTGATCCACTGATATTTGTTCACAAACAACTATTCCATTTTGGACTTTTATATCTCAAAACTATGCTCATTGAATTTATGCATGTCTATATATCTTTAAATTACTTGAAACTATTTTATTACACCATAGGAATAATTCCCATATATCTCCCATTTTAATGGGTGTATCACATTTCGAGAGAAATACAAATTAGCCATAAACGTTTCCCATTGAAACTAAAAGTGATTTGATACAAAACATAGGTTTTAACCTTATATAGTTTAATTGTTTCAAATAGATTTTTAATAAAATGAAAAATATTCGATGTAAAACATGTATAGTATTTAGAAACAAAAATGAATTTGATACTTGAAACATAGGTTTTAACCAAGTATATAGTTAAATATTTTGAAAATAGATTCTTAACAAAATAAAAAATATTTAATGTAAAACACATGAACATGAACATATAATTGTGATATTTTCCCTTCTTTCCAACTTAAGTCCATCCTTCTAGAAATATCCCTTTTAATGAAGTAAATATATCCATAGTGATCCACTGATATTTGTTCACCAACAACTATTCCATTTTGGACTTATATATCTCAAAACTATGCTCATTGAATTTATGCATCTATATCTTTAAACTACTTGAAACTATTTTATTTCACCATAGGAATCATTTCGATATGTCTCCCATTTTAATGGGGTGCATCACATTTAGAGAAAAAACACATTAGCCATAAAAGTTTCCCATTGAAACCAAAATTTCAATTTGATACAAAACATAGGTTTTAACCTTATATAGGTAATTGTTTCAAATAGATTCTAAATTTAAAATGAAAAAATATTCAATGTAAAACACATGCATTAACATATATAATTTTGTGACACTTTCCCTTCTTCCAAACTTAGTGGACATCGTTTTAGAAAAAATTCTTTTAATGAAGTAGATATATCCATAGTGATATGCATAGTGATCCACTAATATATGTTCACAAACAACTATTCCATTTTGGAATTTTATATCTCAAAACTATGCTCACTGAATTTATGCATCTATATTTTTAAACTACTTGAAACTATTTTATTACACCATAGGATTCATTTCGATATATCTCTCATTTTAATGGGATGTATCACATTTTGAGAAAAACACATTAGCCATAAAAATTTTCCATTGAAACCAAAAGTAATTTGATACAAAACATCTAGGTTTTCACCTTATATATACTTTAATGTATCAAATAGATTTTTAATAAAATGAAAAATATTCAATGTAAAACACATGCATTAACATATAATTGTGATATTTTCCCTTCTTTCCAACTTAGTGGACATCCTTCTAGAAAAAACCCTTTTAATGAAGTAGATATATATCCATAGTGATCCACTGATATTTGTTCACAAACAACAATTCGAGAAAAACCAAATTTGATACAAAAACATAGGTTTTAACCAAGTATATAGTTAACTATTTCAAATAGATTTTTAATGAAATGCACATTAACATATAATTGTGATACTTTCCCTTCTTTCCAACTTAGTGGATATCATTCTAGAAAAACCCCTTTTAATGAAGTAGATATATCCATAGTGGCATTGATATTTGTTCACAAACAACTCTTCCATTTTGGACTTTTATATCTCAAAACTATGCTCATTGAATTTATGCATCTATATTTTATCACACCATAGGAATCATTGCGATATATCTCCCATTTTAGTGGGGTATATCACATTTCGAGAAAAACATATTAAAGCCATAAAAGTTTCCCATTGAAACCAAAAGTGATTTGATACAAAACATAGGTTTTAACCTTATATCGTAATTGTTTCAAATAGATTCTTAATTTAAAATGAAAAATATTCAATTTAAAACAAATGCATTCTTATACACCCTTATGTCTACGTAAAGTAGTGTGAGTGATTCCACAGGTCCTCTACACCCTTCACAGGGTATAATTGGGACAAGTAGTGTTAACTTCTACAAGTTCTATAGGCAAAGTCTGTAAAGGGCCAGGTAGCCTCTGGATCTCATCTTTTATGAATGGTGACATATCTAGTAAATGCCCCTATAGTCAAATCTCTGGAATAGATCTAAATAGAAGTTCTTCATTTTAATATCCAATGTAAAAAAAATTCATTCTTATACACCCTTATGTCTACGTAAAGTAGTGTTAGTGATTCCATGGGTCCTCTACACCCTTCATAGGGTATAATTGGGACAGGTAGTGAACTAACTTCTACAAGTTCTATAGGCAGAGTCTGTAAAGGGCCAGGTAGCCTCTGGATCTCATATTTTATGAAAGGTGACATATCTAGTAAATGCCCCTACAGTCAATCTCTGGATTAGATCTAAATAGAAGTTCTTCATTTTAATATCCAATGTAAAACAAATGCATTCTTATACACCCTTATGTATTTGTAAAGTAGTGTGAGTGATTCCATAGGTTCTCTACACCCTTCATAGGGTATAATTGGGACAGGTAGTGAACTAACTTCTACAAGTTTTATAGGCTGAGTCTATAAAGGGCTAGGTAGCCTCTAGATCTCATCTTTTATGAAAGGTGACATATCTAGTAAATGCCCCTACAGTCAATCTCTGGAATAGATATAAATAGAAGTTTTTCATTTTAATATCCATAAAACACAACCACTTTAAGGTAAACTGTGTACATATGTCATTTCTCCCACAAACTAAAGGCTTCCTCCCATTAATTCTAGATGTGAATTCTACCATAAACTTTTTAAGTCAAACTTTAATATAAACCATGCAGATGTCATTTATCTCATGATCTTGTGTCATTTCTCCCATGCATTTGCAATAAATGTCAATTTAATATATATTTTATTGATTTTGTTTTTTTTTTAGGGATAAGAAAACCATTAAATATGGTTTAAAAATGGAAATTATGCATATAAGTTTCTTGCTATCCCAATCCAAGGAAAGCTGTGATTACATATGTGCTTTCCAATTTTACGACTAGCAAAGTCGTTCAAAGGAAAATGAATATACCGGGAAGAACAAAAAACAACGAGACATATTATATTGGATTGATAGAAGGCCTGGGAACATCTATGGAGTATGGATCAAATGGAATTGTAGTTTTCACTAATTCTGAACTTGTGTGCAACTAGATGAATGGCGTGTACCAAGTTAAGAAGGAGAGGCTAAAATAACTGCATGGAATAGCAAACAATATTGTTAGCCAATTTCAATTTTTTAGTATAAGGCATTGTACAAATGTGAATAAGATGTCTGTTGATCTATTGTGTGGGGCAATGCCAATTCAGGATTCATCTATCAAAGATGAATTAGAACTATACAGGGCAATGCCAATGCAAGATTCATCTCTCAAAGATGAATTGGTTTTGAGACGCTCTTCTTCAAAAATTCAAGATTCATCTCTCAAAGATGAATTAGTTTTGAGACGCTCTTCATCAAAAATTCAAGATTCATCTCTCAAAGATGAATTAGTATTGAGACGCTCTCCTTCAAAATTTATTGATGGACATTGTAACATATCTTGGACATGTGTGTGTTGTGTACTTATAAATGCGTCTTTTTTATTGACCATGTGTTTTTTTCAATTATATACCAAGTGTGCTCCCACCACACCATGTAAAACGCAACTTGGTGAACTTCACATTTGCAACAAGTGGTGAAATTCACATTTTTATAAAATTAAAATGCGGGGACTTCATCAAATTTTTGTTTAAATGGAGTTTCACTTCCTTTTTAATGACAATATGTTTTTTTCAATTTTATACCAAGTGTGCTCCCACCATGTAAAGCGCAATTTGGTGAACTTATCATTTTTATAATATTTTTTTGCTTAAATTGAGTTTCACACATCAATTAGTGCTTTGAAAGTTGTGTTTTACATAATTTGTTTACACTAAATTACATTAATTTTCTAAAATTTATTTTGAATTTATTTTAAATTAGTTATTTAAAAAAATAATTGTAAATGTCCACCGTAGATATATATATCATGGAGGATGAACGACGAAGATAAACATAATCCCATATCTCTATGAGAGGGGGGGATCAAGGATCGAGGGATGTTCATGGTATTTAAATATAATCTTAAATATCCATACATGTGTGTATTTATGGAATTGATTTTTTATCAACTTTCTGAGTTAAATTAGTTGTTAACAAGTTTCATTTTTTATTTTTTAGGAGCTAATAAGAGGAGAAGGGTCTCTACTCTATCCATGGAGCATGCCCATGGTTCACCCAGTTGTGGTATGGTTTGAACGCAATTTAATCAATGAATATGTACGTGTGTATTTATATGTATGAATGTATTTTTCAATTGATTATAAATTCATATTTGTTTATGAAGCTTCTCTCTCCTCTCGAGAGGTTGGTGGTCGTTCAAATCCCCTTAGAGTGCCATCAATAAGTGCTAGCAGGTTGCGTGAAGATGGTGATATTTATTTCCCTGGAGGCCAATCAATGGCTGGTGGTGCTGGTTCTCAGCAGGGTCGTTCTGGTTCTCAATAGTTTCAGGGTGGGGAAGATGCTAGACAACCACGTCGAGGTTGCCATCAATTTCAATATTTTTTTCATTCAATTTGTACAAATTTATTTACATGTATTTTTTATAATATACAAAATTTTATATATATTGATGCAGAGGCTGAAAATGCTCCAAATGTTGGTCAAAAAAGACGCAGGGCAGAACACTACATTCAAGAAGAAGGTTTTCCACCCACTTCAACTTATCTGGCCGACATTTCTAATATACCATGGGAAAGAAACATGGCGCAATGCACCTTAGAAAGGTGTCAACAACTTCATGCAAAATTGCAGAGAGATCTCGTGGCTTTGACTCTACCTGTTGAGAGTCGACAAAACCTCAAAATAGTTGCACATTCATTGGGCAAACTAGTAGCTGTGTACAAAAATCTTGGGCCAACGACTGATACATTTTTAGAACTCATGAAAAAAAGAAAGGAAACAGTAATGGGTCCTGATAAATGGGAGGATGTAAAACAAAGAGTTACCAAAGAAATGGCGAAGTCAATGTTTAATTTCAAAGAAGGTCCGAAAAGAAATATGCTGAAGATGCAATATTTCAAGCACCCCAATATAGCTCACTATTTGTATGATAGACACCTTGTGGCCTATGGAAGACTCCCATGGAAAAACGAGGTTCTTATTTATTTTGAAAAAAAAATTATGCATAATTATTTTTGGAAATGAAACCCAATTACAATGACCATCCGTCAGAATTTTTTGGTCTTGGGAAAGGTCGATTGTGTGACCGTAGGGGCGCTAGTCGTGATGTTGAGTTGCCTCGCTCTGAGCCACCATTGGTGAGTCGACCTTTTCGGGTCGAAAATTTGTGGTCAGAAATGGATGCCACTTCTCAAATTAGTCGAGAAGCATGGGATTCCATCATCGACAATGTTCACAGCGGATTGGGTGGAGTTGATATTTGTCTAAATCGACAAAGAGCACGTGAGAATACATGCGCAAATTTTGTGTATTTTAGAGATGAAGAGATTGACAACATGAGTGTTGAAGATCTCATAATATATGAAAAGAATTGTTGCAATGGTTGGCAAGACCTAATTCTTCATGAGGAAGAGGGCATGGGAATGTTATGTGTTAATGGTTAGGGTTCAATTATTTTAACACATACATGTAAAATTTGTAATAAATGCACATGTATATGTATACATTTATTTGTATGTACATTAATCTAACAAAAATGTATCATTATATGTTAAAACACCATTTTCAGTTGTCACGCATGATGAATGAGGAAAATGTTAATATAACGTTTGGAGCCTCTGGTTCAAACAATCAAGATGGGCCTCACCATCAAGATATGTTGACAAATGTTAGTGTTTTTTAAGTGATATTTTTAAAATAAATAATTGTGCACACATGTACATGTACATATATAATAATAAAATGTTTTAATAGATTATGATTCTGTCCGATGTTTTTGGGATGACGGTACCTTCTTCTTCCTTGGGAGATGTACCTTCTACTTCCTTAGGAGATGTGCCAGATCCACAATAAGTATGGATAATTTTTCACTTTTAAAATTTATGTTTAAGTTATATATATTCCACCTCAAAAAGTTCCATTAAAAATTGAGATATATATCTATATCTTGAGTTATTTTAATTTTTTTGAATTTTAGGTTTTTGTAGATTTTCTTTTGGAGCCTTTCTTAGGAGATGTCCCGAATTCACCTGCAAAAGTATTTAATTTTCACTTTTAAATATATATAAGTTTTTTTAAAAGTTATAATTTATAAATTGAAGTTTAAAATTTTTATTATAAATTGAGACCTTGATCTTGCGTTATTTTATATTTTTAAAATTTTGAATTTTAGGTTTTTATAGAAGATTTCTTCAATCCACGAACTCTAGCGATGGAGATAGGAACATCCACACCATTTCAACCATTTGAAAAAGTTGTCTAACTTTTTTTTCAATATTATTGAAAATAAGTTTATATATACATGCATTTTCATTTGAAATTTTTTAATATATATATATATATAACTGTACATGTATATTATACAGTTTACTGTTGGAGATGTTCCCAATGGGGGAAGTTATAGCAGGCGAGCAACAAATGGAGAGGGAACCTCATGAGGTATTGCATGATTTTTTTTTTATATTTTGTTTTTTACATGAAGTTCTATATATTCTCACTCGTTTTTAAAACATCAAATTTTAATGTTTGTACGTGCATTGTGTACAGGTTTCCCATTCTTTGCAAGATAGCATGCATATTGAGACTCTGCTAGGAAAGACACTACATCCATCTGTATTTGATGGAAATGATTTGTAGATTTGATTGAGATTTCTAGTCTTAAATTTACTTTTTTATATATTATCTAGATGCACAGTCATATATATATACTTGTGAGATCTACAATTTATGGACATATTTTATTTTGTTAATATAATTTGTTTTGTTTTCAAAAGTTAAGTTTTGGATGGTTGAAGTACTTTTGGCATGTGAATGTGAAGTAATGTTGTTATATAATTTGTTTGGTTTTTAAAACTTAAGTTTTGGATAGTTGAACTACTAGTAATGTTGTCATCTATAAATTAATGTTTTGCTTTTGAACTACATTTGGCATGTTATGTAATGATGTGTTATAATTTGTTTTGTTTTTAAAACTTACGTTTTGGATGGTTGAAGTACATTTGGCATGTGAAGTAATGTTGTGATCTATAATTTTTTATTAAATTAAAGGTTAAGTTTTGGATGGTTTCAATCTACATTTGGCATGTGATATAATGTTAAATATTTTTATTGGATAGTTGAACTATAATTGACATGGAATGTGAAGTAATGTTGTGATATAATCAAAAAGTTTATAAAACTCAAGTTTTGGATGGTTTCAATCTACATTTGGCATGTGATATAATGTTAAATGTTTAGTGTTTTTATTGGATAGTCGAACTACAATTGGCATGGCATGTGAAGTAATGTTGTGATATAATAAAAATAAATAAAACTCAAGTTTTTGATGGTTGAAGTACATTTGGCATGTGAAGTAATGTTGTGATCTATAATTTTTTGTTAAATTAAAGGTTAAGTTTTGGATGGTTTCAATCTACATTTGGCATGTGATATAATGTTAAATGTTTTTATTGGATAGTTGAACTATAATTGGCATGGCATGTGAAGTAATGTTGTGATATATAATCAAAAGGTTTTTAAAAATCAAGTTTTGGATGGTTTCAATCTACATTTGGCATGTGATATAATGTTAAATGTTTTTATTGGATAGTTGAACTACAATTGGCATGCCATGTGAAGTATTGTTGTGATATAGTCAAAAAAAATTTAAAACTCAAGTTTTGGATGGTTGAAGTACATTTGGCATGTGAAGTAATGTTGTGATCTATAATTTTTGGTAAATTAAAAGTTAAGTTTTGGATGGTTGATCTACATTTGGCATGTGATATAATGTTAAATGTTTTTATTGGATAGTTGAACTATAATTTGCATGACATGTGAAGTAATGTTTTGATATAATCAAAAAGTTTTTAAAACTCAAGTTTTGGATGGTTGAAGTACATTTGGCATGTAAAGTAATGATGTGATCTATAATTTTTTGTTAAATTAAAAAAGTTAAGTTTTGGATGGTTGATCTACATTTGGCATGTGATATAATGTTAAATGTTTTTATTGGATAGTTGAACTACAATTGGCATGACATGTGAAGTAATGTTTTGATATAATCAAAAAGTTTTTAAAACTTAAGTTTTGGATGGTTGAGTACATTTGGCATCTTAAGATTTCTTTTGATCTCTACATACTCTTCTCTTGTTTGAGTGAAAAAATGTCCAATGGGAAGAACATAGCTTTTCAATGCAACTAACCATATCAATTGAGCTCTAATTGAAAAAAGAGTAAAGAAAAGTTAACATGCCAACAAAACATGTCAGCAAAATAACATTCATGGTTGTCATTTTTATGGAAATAGCTATTAAATCATATTTTAAGGATTCTCCATCCAAAAACAATTTCAATGAAGAGAATCCTTACTATGATTTAGTTATTCCAATAAAAATAACAACCAAGGATATTATTTTGTTGGCTTTTTGTTTTTTTTTTTACTTTTTTTCTTTTAAATAGAGCTCAATTGATATGGTTAGTTGGATTGAAAAGCTATGTTCTTTTCATTGGAATTTTTTTTTCACTCAAACAATAGTATGTAGTATGTAGAGATCAAAAACAATCTTAAGATTACTTTCAAATACAATCAAGTGTTCCAAACATTTTCCCATATGATGATACCTTCATTGACCTCTAAAAAGTAGTTCATAGGCTATATGTTCTACCTCTTTCCCATATAAATCCCTTTAATTTTGATTGGAAATATAAGAAGTAGATATATGTTTTTTGAATTGGGGTCAATGTCATTAATGCACTCAACTAGGTAGCCTTGTTGATTTATAAATTGGTAAATTGATTACATTCAGTTAATTGCATTCTAAAACATATATATTCAGTTGCCTCTTTCCCATATAAATCCCTTTTATTTTGATTGGAAATATAGGAAGTAGATATATGTTTGTTGAATTGGGTTCAATGTAATTAATGCACTCAACTAGGTAGCCTTGTTGATTTATAAATTGGTAAATTGATGGCATTCAGTTAATTGCATTCTAAAACATATATATTCAGTACGTGAAACATTTTTCATCAATGCACATGGGAAAACTACTTGAACAATTAATTACATTCTAGAACACACACACACACACACACACATATATATATATATCCAATACGTGCACAAATTTTTTCATCAATGCACATAGAACATATCCGACCATTAGACAGACAAATTTTGTACTAGATTTTCAATCAAGAATAGAGATGTGGATCAAATCCCACCAAAAGTCGGAGAAGTGCTCCGAGTCTCTTGTCTGAAAGGAATATTCATACAAAATTATACTGTGGATGATTTATTTACATTGTGGATACTTTTTACCAGAAAATCCCACAAGAAAAACTGGGCGTGCATTCAGTTCGTGTATATATCCAGTGCGTGCAACATTTTTCATCAATGCACATAGAAAAACTAATTTTAGTTAATTGCATTCTAGAACATATATATCGAGTACGTGAAATGTTTTTCAACAATGCACATAGTAAAACTACTTGAATAGTTAATTGCATTCTAGAACATATATATAATGTGTGTGTGCAACATTTTCATCGTGCATGAAAATCTACTTTTAGCTAATTTCCTGAAATATATCCAACCATTGGATAGAAAAATTTTATGCTATATTTTCTATCGAGGATGAAGATGTGGGTCAAATCACAAAAAGTCGAAAGTGTCACAAGTCTCTTGTACGAAAGGAATCTTCGTGCAAAACTATGTTGTGGATGATTTATTTACATTCCATACATTTTACAGAAGAAAATCACGAGAAAATCTAGTCACATTAAATTGGTGTATATACTCAATACATGCAACATTTTCATCAATATAGAAAAACTATGCTGATAAGTTACATTAGAACATATATATTCGGTACATGGTGTTCATCAATGCACATATAGTAAAACTAATTGAAAGATTAATTTATTAAATATATATATATATATATATATATATATATATATATATATATATATATATATATACACGAGAAAATCTAGTCACATTCGGTCATGTATATGTCAATACATGCTTGTTTTTCATCAATGCACATGAAAAACTACTTTGGGTTAATTGCATTCTAGAACATATATATATATATATATATATATATATATATATATATATATATATATATATATATATATATATATCCAATACATGCAACATTTTTCATCGATACATGTATGAAAAGCTACTTTCGATTGATCCTAGTGTGCATGTACCAAAACAATTTTTACGTGAACACTTACATAGATAACATAACAAAACGCTCAATTTTAGTTGATTCTTGGAAGTTTCTAAAAACATAATCCCAAAGAAGAAATTGTTGGGTGATTCAATAAAAAAAAATCAATGGAATGCCATCTTCTGACAATCCAATTTCATGATCGGTTTTCACATTTCCATTTCTTAATTTTCGTTTTCTTTGATTGAACTCTATCAACTTTATCGTACTACATAAGTAACTATATTGACAACTTCGACATCAGGTTCATAGTCTTCAAAGTAAACAAAATCCCCACTTTGATTAGTTTGTCGAAAAATATCGTTTCACTATAATAGATCCTCTTTCATGTGAAACACCAGTCATTATAATTTTCTAATAATTACTACCATTTTCATTCGGTGCAACGCATCAAATAATACTTCACATTTTCATCATTGTCGGTAGGGTGCAATTATGGCAAAAACATCTCCTCTGAAAATAAAACAAACTTTTAACGAGACTTATGTATTTAAATTTATTTCTAGATCTTTATCATTTTTGAAAACAATTCCAAATGTTACCTTCTCTAACAAGATTAGAAACTACGATCACCATCGAGATGATATTGTAGTCTCCTCTGATTGCATTTCTTCAAACATTGTGAACATTTTTCCTTTGTATTTGAGTCCATGTGTTTTATTATTTTACATACAATTTGTTTCACAAACATCATTGAATTATGTGTTTTCTATGCAAACATGACAAAAACAAGAATATTTTCTTTTGTCAATGCGACACATTTCTAGACAACTTTGTTTTAATTGGATACAATTTGGAAGGTCCTTTTATTGTTTCAACGTGTTTTCAATTGATCTATCTGCTTATTCTTGATCCCAATATGCCAAAAAAAGCTTTTATATGGAAAATTCAAAGAAGAATGTAAATATGATATCAAAATACAATCAAAGATAATCAATTAGAGATAACCAAATTGTGATAAGTATTACCTTTGTTTAAAATTAGATATCCGATAAAAAATTAAAATAGATATGCCTTCGCACTTCCCTTGATCGGTTGGTCTCATGGCTTAGAGTAGCGATGCACCATTGAACAACTTCTTTAACCTCCACAAGTTGGCTTGTAGAGGATTCATTGGATATCTTCAAAAGTGCTGCGCTTTGTGCATGCTAAAAATATTGTTCTCCTTTTCCATGATCAATCTCGAAGAAATTCCAACAATGTTTAATGTAGGTTTTCTTATCGACGACATAACCAAAAGAATGATCGTACGATTTGGATTAGGCGCATACATCGGCCATATCCAATGTTCATTGAATATTTATTCCTCGACTTTTCAAGAAATCATAAATCTTTCCAAAATAGTGTCATACAAAATATGTATCATGTGTGTGATCATCACTAATATAAAAGTGATCTTCTTTAATAACATGTCGATTTTCAGCACAGTTCTTTCTATATGATCGAAGTTTGTTCAGCATGTATATATAGAATATGGACGAGCATGGAGACTTGGTCGGAATGATAATATTCACTACGAAATTTCTTTTTGTAGAACAAATGTGTAGTTTTTTGCAAAATCAATTAATGAAAAATGGTCCTTGGTGAAAAAAATTCACACAGTTTTTGAATTGCAAGTCTTTCCATCGAGCTCTATGGGAATGCTTGGTGTATTGTAAATTTCTGCCTCAAACTTTCTCAAAAAGTCTATCACAAAAATTTATTCTTCTCGTAATTCCAATTCTTTAGCACTATTTTTCACCTTGAATCGATGTGTGGATATATTCATGTCTCTTCCATTTTCACTTTCATGTTGGACAATGATTGATCCTTATATCAATACGATATTTGTTTTAGAATTTAGTCAAATTTCCACAATCATCCCATTTTACGACCAACACATTTCTTTTCGTAAAATAGATCATCGCTTTGTATCTTTCATAAATTTAAGATATGAAATCACAAATAGTGGAAGAAGAGTGAATACTTCCAAAATGTTATACCAAAATGAAGGAATGTGTCATAATATAACTCCGTTCCACATGATAATGACAACAACAAGTGTAAACGTACGGTGATAGGTTTTACATACATGGTTTTGTTAGTTAAAAGCAGTTTGATTGACACATGAATTTCACGATTCTCTTCTTTGAACTTGTTGAAAAACTCTATACGAATGGTTTCAGAAATTTTTTTCATGTTCTTTGTCATTCATGCTATTCTTCTTCATCACATCCCTTGCATTTGGCCGAAACACGTGAATTTTTCTTGCAATATTCATGTATTATTTTTAACATGTTCTACAAGTCTATCTCTATGTGGTTGTCTACAAATAGCTCTCCAACAAAAACAGGTTCAACATTTACATCTATTTGCAACGAAATTTTCGATATTTTGTGCAAAGTTTTCATGAGGTTCTAATATCGTGCCATAAGTTTTACCAAGCGATTCTCTTTAGTATGCAGTGAAACCAACATTGCCATGTGTGTTGCTTTACATACAATGAAAAAAATTTCTGTCTAGATCTTCTAATTGAATTTATAGCACTATTTATATTTTGTATCACATTTTTTTCAACCATTTTTTTATCTTTGGTTGATTTTCGAATACCCAATAAAGTCGTAGCTTCTTTTAATTTCCTTAATGATGGAATAACAACATTTGGGCTTGTTGTCACATGTTCATTTATGAAGTACATATTAAAAAGCGGTTAACACGATATCGTATATAATGGTCAGCTTTTATCTCCATGTATGAGTGTCAACATATTCCAACATCTCATCATTGACATTGATTTCATTTGTACATATTCGAATGAATAATACATAATAAGTTTACATATTCGATAAATAACTAAATTAATAAATATATGTATAATTTCGGTAATACGTACATGTGTTCAACATATATATATATATATATATATATATATATATATATATATATATATATATATATATATATATATATATCTTGTGATTCCAATTTCTTCACTTGAATTTCTTTCAACATTTTCACCATCTCTCGGTTCAATATCTCTTCTCACTTTCTCTTTCAAAATTTTGTATCATCACCGTATTGTTTTGAGAATATCTCTCTCTTGTTTACATTACCAAAATATTTTCAAGTTAGTTCATCAAATAAAAATTAAACTTCACATTTTACACTAGGAGAAAGTTTTAAATATATCAAAATCATAATATTTACATTTTTACATACCTACTTCAACTTCTAGTTGATTTGATTTTCCTTCAATATTTGATGCTTCTATCTTTCTTTTGCAAGGTGTCTTGTCTCTTCTCTACGTTCTTCGAAATCTATTTTCCAGCCAATGTTTTCTCGTACAATTCCTTCAATTTCCATGATAATAAGTGAGATTCAAAAATTTCCTTCAAAAATTTAGACAAAAACTTGATTAAAAACATCACAAAAGATTTAATTTAAAAAAAAACTCATTTAAAATTTTTAAAATACATACTCTAATCCAAAACACTTAATTTAAAAAATCTGGAAAAAATGTCTTATAAAAATGAAATAAATTAAAAAATATTTCCTTCCAAGTCCTACAAAAAAATTTCATTTAAAAAGTTAGAAAAAAATTCTGTTTTAAAAAATCATTATAAAGGAATTTACTTCAACCCAAAGACTGTGCTGCGAAAATGTCACTTCCCAAAGAAATGCCTCCAAAAAATGTCCATTGAAAATTAATTCCAACTTCTTAAAAATGTCACTTTAAAAATACCCAAAATATCCTTTAAAATACTTCCAAAAAATGTCAAAAAATGTCATACAGTGTTAAATCCATGCAGCACAAAAACAATGAAAATTAAGCCCAAATGTTCATACTTTCAAAAAAAAATGACCCAAAAACATCCAAAAATGTATCACATACCTATAAAAAATACCCTTTGGATGTACCTCCAAGAAAAGTCAATGCACCCAAACGTAATAGCACACAAAAATTTTCTTTGAATGTACCTCAAGAAAAGTCTTTAAACCAAGAAACAATTCTTTATAAAATGGAATACAGACCTTTGTGAAATCGGTTGTGTTGACACCTAATCCTGCGAGTTGGGTGAGATTATGTATTATTGTAATTTAGTAAATAAGGAAGGCCAAGAGGTCATTTGGAAGTGAATCCCAATTGCCTCACATCCATGTATAAATACACACACAATCTCCATCTAATACACATTGAGTTTTGCGGAATTTACCTCTTCGGTAAACCTTGGTATGACTTGATCCCCTTTTTGGCACTCTTGCCTTTGGTGTAACTCCTCATGTACGAATTTCTGTTGTCATTGTGCATTCGATTTTCTTCTCTTGCCATTACGTGCAGAAAATTTTGCATTTTGTTTTGCACATTCACCTCTAATATGAAATTTAACAAATTTTGAGCACGATTAAATTCTTGTAATTTAATACCAATTAAATTTCTGTCTGTTTTGTTATTATGTAATTCCATTCCCATTCACTCATTCCCACCACGCTTCTCTCATGGTCCCCGCTCACCCCACGCACCCCCCTCACATGCTCTCACCCTCGGCCCCTGCCCGCCTCACCTTTCGCTCGCTTCCTCGCTCATCCCTCGCCCCTTTCGACTCACACCTCTCCCACCCTCCCCCCACTCTTCGCCCCGGCCACTCACCCCTCGACTTCCCACCACTGTCCCCTCCTGCCCTCCCCAATCGCTAGCTCACTCCTGCTCACCCCTTTCCCTCCCGCCTCCTCACCCTCCCCGACCACCCAGTCTCGCCCTCACCCTCTTGCCCTCGCCTCCCCGCTCCTACGCCCAAATACACACTCACGCCACCCCTCACACCCCGGACCCCTCACTCCCTCCCCAACTAGCATGCCCCCCTCACCGTCAAAGCCACCCTCTCCTCCCGACCGCAGCCCCTCTCCCGGCCACTCCTAATGGCCCTCCCCTACTATTCCCCTCTCACGGCTATAAGCCCTCCCTCCCATCCCATACGGACTGCGTTCCTTGTTTTTTAATTAAGCCAATATTATATGATTAATTTTTTATAAGTTGGTCTCCCCAGAAATACCTTTCCTAGTAATCACATCCCGATACCTTCCCTAGAAATCACCTCACATAGAAAATACCTTCCCCCGAGAAAACACCTCCCCCAAATAATACCTCTATTTTCCCCAATTTTTCACGACAATTTTTTTTTTTGGTAGAATTGAAAGCGAGGTGAGTTTTTACCAACAAAGTATTTTTTCCTTCAAAATAATGCATTCTCTCATATCTGTTATGGGATTTGTTCTCTCGGAAAGAACTATTGTGAATAGTCTCTCGAGAAAATCAGCTACTCATTTTTAATAGTGTGGAGAAAATTGTGAAGGCGGCCTTCCATGACCGGCCACTTAGGACAAGGAGATCGCCATTTGGGAAAGCAAGAGAAGCAGGAGCTGTGCCTTGATTTTAGCTTTCGTAAATGAAAGAGGTGAGTCGCTATATTACACCATTTTCAAATGCCTATCAAGCCTTGGCTTGACTAAAATAACTCTGAATCACATTCGGAGAACTTGAAATTGTTCAATTAATGATTAAGTTATTTCCAAATGCCAGAATTGAAAAATGATGATCCTCTTGCTTTAGCTTCGAGTAAGATATATCATGCATGACATTAAAATGCTGATGAAGATGTTGTTATATCTCTCATAGCATATATTCAGGCTTTGCTCCCACTTACTCAGAATTATCTTGAGTCATTACAAGCAAGTGGAAACCTTGTGAAAATCACATTTGAGTCCCTTGAGAAAAATTTTGTAGAAAGAGAAAGATTTTTGAAAAGAATGACCACCCATCGCTTGAAAGAGGTTGCATGCTTTGCACATAAAGAAGAAGTCATGCTAAAGATTCTTCTAGAGAAGAAGGTGGCCGAAGAGGAAGAGAAGAAATTTTAGAGGAAGGGTGAAGCGAGACAAACTCAAGTAGAAAAAATCATCTTACGACACATGTGCGCAACGAGAACTAGCATGATGCATCTACATACGAGGATATGGGATAAATTGAGCGGAAAAAGAATCGAGAAAAAGTAGAAACTAATGATGAATGCAAAGGTAAATCACCGAATCCATCATTTTGTTAGCACATTGTAACAATGAAGTAGCGAAGACTTTTTGATGTTTCATTTTATTGTGGAGAAATGATTGGTTGCTAGATTAGGAGCAACATGTCACATGTCAACATTTGAAAAGAATTTTTTTTGAAGAATTTACGGCAAAGTTGATGGGCAGTGTGTGGCGGATAAATCCAAACTCAAGCCATCGAGGCTTGGCACAATCAAGCTTAATTTGCTGGTCTTCCGGATCATCTTCTGCATGAGGTTCTATGCTACCTCACACAGGTTGGGAGAAAATTTTGTCCTTGGTCCACGTACGCGACGAGGAAACTCCCATTCAAATGTTTGATGGCAAATACGAGGTCGGAAAAACATCGGATCGCTTACTTTTCCTTAGAGGGAATAGAAGAAGACTCTTGGAAAACTTAAAGGTTCCTCTACTCGCGCAAACTTTGCATTCGATTCATCATGGTGAAAAGTACATTCTCATCAAGTCTTTTGTGGCATGCTAGATTTGAACCTTAAACTATGACCTTCGATTGTTGAAGAAAAATGGTGTTAATGGAGCGCCTACAATTCTAGAAACTTAAATTTCATTGCTTGTATTCCTGGAAAGAATAACCAAATAGCCATTTCATGATTCAAATTCTAGAGCACATAGAAAAATTGAACTTATTCATTGATTTATTGTGGCCCTATGCTATTGCTTTTGAAAATGGAAATAAATGATGACATTTGTTGATGGTTACACCGAGAATGTGTTGGGTTTACTTGTTGAAACAAGTCGATGCTTTTTCAAATATTAAGGAATTTTCCTTGTGGATTGAAAATGATGCATAAAATCATATTGGCTCTTTACGTGCGGTAATGGAAAAGAATACACTTCAAATGAATTTGAAAATTATCTTCATCAACATGGGATCAAACATCAAACAATTGCCCCTATAATCCCCAATAGAATGGTGTAGCTGAAAGAATGAATAGGACAATTTTAAATATAGTTCACGCTCCATGATGTTTTTAAGAATGTAAAATTGATGTTTTGGGGTGAGTACGTTCTGTGTACGTATACATAAAGAATAGGTGTCATTCAAATTAGATCAAGAAAAAAAAATCCTTGTGAAATGTGGCATGGCCACATTCCTTGATAAAGCATTTCGAGGTCTTTTGTTCCACAATGTGCTTTGATGCCCAAGGTACGAAAGGAATAAACTTTGTGCTAGAAGTCGAAAATGTATCTTCTTGGTATTCCAATGCCTCCAAAGGATATACGACTCTATGATGAAGTCGGTAAGAAGTTTTTAATAGAAAGAATGTCATATTCTTGAATCTTCCAGAGTGAAAATGTTGTTGAGTGGAAACTTGATCGTACGGATGGATTCACCGCAGTATTTTCACAAGTTGTTAATCGAGATTCACATATTGAAGGAAAGTTCTATACGAATCAATGCAACAGAATCATTTTACGAGCTTCTTTCTCCCCACGAAGAACCAACCACGGATGACACCTTGAACGATGTGATTGATTGAGAGATTGAATCTTGATTCAATTTCTCGCTCGATCAAATGAGCATTATGGGCCATCTCGAAAGGTCCCCCAAATGGCTAACAAAGACACTAGAAAATGTTAAGTCTTGGGTAGAGTTGGAAAGACGGGAACAAGAAGTTCTAGTAGACAAAACAAAGGTGATGAAGATAATTCTAATTGTTTTGTCGATATATGGATATTTCTTATAGCACATGAATTGATTTTTCTACGGATCATGAACCCAACTTCCTTCAAAAGAAGTCGCTTCTCATGATGAATGGAATGAGCGATGCAAAAAGGAAGTGTAAACCTTGATAAATAATGAGACTTGGAAGTGGTTGATCCTCTTTTGGAACCAAACCAATTGGTGTAGAAAGTGGGTCTACAAGAACAAGTACAAAGCGAGGATGGCTCATAAGCAAGCACAAAGGGGCTTGTGGAAAAATTTTGCATAGAAAAGAAGGGTTGATTGTGAAGAAAATTTTGTCACAACAAGAGCCGACCACCATTCGAACTCTCTTTTCCCTAGCGACACAAAAGGGATGGAAAGTCCATTAGATGGATGTAAAAACAACCTTTTTTATTGGATACCCTAAAGGAAGATTTTTTTATACATCGGAAGGATTTGTTAAAGACGAAACAAAAAGTATGCAAGTTTATAAAAAAATCGTTGCTTGTAGCTAAAGCGAGCACTACGAGCTTGGTATGGAAATTAGCGGGCATATTCTGAAACTTGACTTCAAAACATTTTTGATCTTGATGATGCAACATGTTTTATTAAAGTTTGGAAAAAAGTTGCATACTCTTTTCTGGTGTACAGAAGATCTTCTTTGATGACACAGAGGCAAACAAAGTTCTTGTCCATAAGAAAGAATTGAAGAAAGGTTTTGAAATAATTGATTTGGGTTGTATTCATTACTATTTAGGTATTGAAATAACTCAACGTCATAAATTTATATTTCTTTCTCAAAGTACATTGGAGATCTTTTGAACAAGTTTGGCATGGATGAATATAATCCCTTTACCACTCATACAGAATAAAACTTAGAGCTCACATCCATTGAAGGAAGAGTCGAGGATGCAACGAAGTACGGCGACTTGTTGGAAGTCTTATCTACTGACTACCCGGACCCGGACATCTCATTTGTTGAAATCCTCTCCCGAGTTTATGCAAAAACCTTGTGAAGGACGTTGGTCTGTTTTGCCAAAAAGGTTCTAAAATAGCAGAGGACTCGAGACTTTGGACTCCAAATATACACGAGTGAGCGATTTCAACTTGATCGAGATGCTACCGAATTCGAGACTTTGATGAGGACAAAGAAACTAGGGTGTCTCGCCAAGGTTATACCATGAGTCTTGGATCAAGGTTGTCTCATGGAGGATACGACAAACAATCGATTCATTGATTCACAACCAAGGCATAATATGTGGCGGCGGCCCTAAAGCAATAAAGGGGAAATTGTGTGGCTCGGAAAATCCTTGAAAGTTGCAGATGGAAACAAATGCATTCAACACCACTCATGATTGACAACACTTCTGCAATAAAGTTGGCTAAGAACTTGAAAGTTCCATGATCGAAAAAAGCACATCAATACAAAATACCATACGATTAGGCGACATCATGTTTAGGCCAAAACCATCCATCTACATCATTATTCCACAAATGAGCGGTACAGCAGACATCTTCACCAAAGCACTTGGAAAAGAGATTAGGAATGATGCTTGGACTCATCAACATCCCTTGATTAAAAGGGGAATGTTGACACCTAATCTGAGGTTGGGTGAGATTGTGTGTTATTGTGATTTAGTAAATAAGGAAGAGCGAGAGTCATTGGGAAGTAGATCATGCCTCACCTCCATGTATAAATACACACAATCTCCATCTAATACACATTGAGTTTTGGAGAATATATGATGCAGCAGACAAAATGTGCGGTAATGTGAAAATAATGAATGATTTTGCGGCAATTTGTATTTGCCGCGAAATGTTATTTTAGAGAAGGGTTCCGTGGTATTTTAAGCCAACGGAAAATTGGGTGATTCGGCCAAAATTTTGTATAAAGTTCGACGAACTTTTGTGTCATTGAACTTAACGAGCGTCGACGCAAAAAACAATTCGGACGAACTTTTAAAGTTCGTCGAACTATTGCTGTCGACGGTCTGTGACCCAGGCTACCGAATATGTATTTGAAACTTTGAATTTGATTAAAATCCATGAAACATTTTGAATTAGCCTAGCAAAACCAAGACAAGCATTTTGAAAATTGAATCTACTTTTAGAAATATAAATTTTATGTAATTTCATAAATATTTACTAATTTTAATTAATTTTGTAATAAAATGGAGGTACAAAAAATTTACGAAAGTCATTATGATTTAGTGAAATCATAATTACGTATCTTCCATAATACATTGTAAAAAAAATTGAAAAAAAATTATGGTGCATTACATTGGTACATTGTCTCTAATGGGTACTTTTAGATTTTTAGTTTATAACTTATATGTTAAAGATTTCTTGCGTCATGAATTCAAAATATAGGTTTCATATTGGACGATTCAAAAAATTCTACGTAATTATGATATGCATCAAATTTGGCTTTGTAAATATGACAAAATTGAAGTATACTCTTGTCTAGATTGTTGTAACACATTTTTTTCTCAAAAACACGAGACCAAAGAATACAACATTGCATATTTGACTTCCTATGAATCCTTTGATTGCTAAAAAACACACACTCAAAATAAATACTGAATTGACATATCAAATGTTTAATCCAAAAAATAAGTAATAAAAAGCTAATAAAATTTAAAACAACTTTTATTTTTATCGTAAAATAAGAAATTCTAAGCAGAGAAAAATTGTTTTGAAAACATGTGGATAGTTGGACATAGAAAAAAATGAAAATTTTTCTCAAAAAAGGAAAAAAAGAGTGCTGCTTGTAGGGTTAAATATTGCATTTAGTATTAGGGTTTATAATATTGAGTTTTATAAAAATTGCCGTTGTTAATGTTGGTTTTATAATATTACGTTTCATAATACCTACGTGTTTAATATTAAATTTTTAATATTGGGATTTAATAGATAGGTTTTAATATTATAAACATTATTGCAATTTTGAAATCATTCTCATAAACTTACATTACATTGAAATTTATCCAATTTCACATTTGTGACATTATAAAAATTTTTCAACCACATTTACTAATGGATTGACTATGCAGCCGGACAACACTCTTCAACTTGATGAAATATAATTTTCCTATTATTATTATTGATTAATAGTAATAGTGAAACATAGTCAACCACATCAGGTGAATTTATTTTCAAACAAAATCAACATTTACAATCATTGTATTTTTTAAATTTTCATGATCAATCTTTGTTGCAATGCTAAGCAATCATTGTCACAATGTTACATTACATTGTAATTTATCAAAATTCACATTGCAATATTACAAAATTATTCAACTTCATTGTTAATGTAGTTGAATATATGTTTGATTATGTTTGATTGTCAACAATCTTTAACTTTGATCAAGCATAATAATTGTGGTATTCATTAATATTATTAATTAAACATATTTAGCATATTAGTTAAACAATATCACCTTTATAGTCTAGTTTAAATAGTTAACCATGATAAAACTTTGCTCGGCCTATGTTTAATAATAGTCAAGATCTGCCCCACCATATTTAGCATTTGGTTTTATAATATTTTCTTTGACATTAGGGTTTATAATATTGGGTTTAGTATTAGGATTTACGATATTATGATTTATAATACATGGTGTTTAATATATAAGGTTTATAATATTAGAATTTAACATGGGAGTTTATAATTTAGTTTTAATATTGAGTTTAAAATATAGGGTTTAATATTTGGGCTTATAATATTTAAGTTTAAATATTAGAGTTTATAATATTGAATTTAACTTTAAATTTATGATAGATTTAAAATTGGTGTATAATATAGGGTTTAATATTATATGATATTGTTCAATATGATAATCATTGTCACAATATTACAACATTATAATATTATCAAGCATACTTGTGGGAAATTAAAGAAAAATTAATGACAAATTTACTAATGTGGTTGAATATGTTTGACTATGTTTGACAATAGCTTGCTCTTCAACACGGTCGAAACATAATTTCCTATTATTAATGTCATTAATATTAATAATAGAAACATAGTCAATGACATTAGTCAACTTAGTAAAAAAAAATCAACCTTTAAAATCGTTGTTTAAATGGTTACATGACCAAAATTTGTAGCAATGCAATAATTGTCACAATGTTACATTACATTCAAGTTACGCCAGTATTTGTTCAAACATTAAAAAAATAGTTAACCACATTTACTTATGTGATTTAACAGTATTAAATTAATTTTGACAATTAACGCTCTTGCATTTCGATCAAACATAATTTTATGTCTTCTTGATTAATTTAATAATCAAACCTATTCAACCACATTAACACAATGTCACCTCTATAATCAACATTTAGATAATTATTGGTAAATAAATGACATATATTTCTGAATTTACTTAATAGTGAACATCATTCACCATATTTTTTACATTTAGGTTTATAATATTGAGTTCTAATATTAAAATTTATTATTTGGGTTTGTAATATTGGAATCCATAATGTTAGGGTTTATTATTTGAGTTTGTAATAATGAGTTTATATTCTTCAGGTTTTAATGTAGGGTTTGTAATACGAATGTTTAATATATAGGGTTCAAAAAATAGCTAGAAAATAACTTTTAATATTTAAATTTTTTTAATATGAATATGTAGAAAACACTCATGAAAAATTCAATATTTTAATATGCCATTGTCCATTATTTCATTAATTCTTCTTTCCAATTTTGGATCTTTTGCTTCTTACAGCTCATATATTTCCATGCGTACAGCGCTCACTACAGGCATAATATACTGTACTAGAATTTTATGATTCAACGAAACCAAAAAAAATTAATGCATAATAGATTAACTAATTTGATAATATTAATGTCACTTACTAAACATGATCTAGGTATCATGGTTGGGTTTCTTTCTTTGACCTTGAAATCTGTCGGTATATCAAATATGCATTATATTGTTAATCGTCATGAATATGTTTGTTTCTTTACGTTGCAATAAAGACTTTGGAACTGTGGGGAGCTTTGGGCTGCATTTCTCTCACAGGTCCTTTCTTTTCAATGAGAATAGCTTTATTTCTATCTAAAATACATATCAAATACACACTGTAATTTATATTCGCTCTCATTTAAAATATATTAATTATTAGTTTATACTTTTCAAATATCAATTTACTCCCCTGGTTTAGAGCCTCATAACAATCCCGCAATGCTAGCGAATACGGAATGTTGTCAGGGTGTGCAGTACTGTGTGTGCTCTATTCTATCATTTCTACAACAGCCCCGTCAATAACACCACCTCATATTATTTCACGTGTTATAGATATTGACCTCATATTCCTCCAATAACCCGTCTTCACAGGTGGCATTCGGTATATTATTGACTAATTTTATAATGCAATATGATATGATTTTTTTAATTTACAATATTATTAAATAATAACGATAATAAGAAAATCTATATATTTATATTATTATTTTATTTTTTCGACAATATAACTGATATCTTATTATTTATTTATTTACTAACTTTGTCATTATTAGTAGGTATATTATTGAGTTATTTACTAGTGTAGCTTACATCTAATTGATATTGATATAAGTATATATTAGATTATATCATAATGTGTTGGTTATAATTAATCACAATGAAAAACACAATTTATAATAAAACTCAATTCAATTGACTTTCTTGTTAAAAGAACCATATTAAACATGAACATGGTATTACAAACCATGCTATTAATTATTCAAAAACATATAATTAAAGAAATAAATAAAATACATATTTCATTTTAATCTATAAATTAAGAAAGGCAAAAATTACTTTTTTAATATAAATTAAATAAAACTTACAAGACTAATACAACGTCAAATTTTACTACACATTTTCATGAAAATTTAAGTTTCCATGAATCATTTTGAAGCTCATCAATGTTTTCATATGTTATAATAACATTAATACTTTTATAATATTAAAGTTCATAAATATTTAATATTTTTTATAATAATAAAGTTCATAGTATTAATAATTTTATAAAATTAAAGTGCATAAAAGTTTAATATTTTATAATATTAAGGCACATAAAAAATTATATAATTTTTGTGTTCTAAATGTATTTGTCTCACAAATATTCTTAATTCATGTTCCATTGTTCGAATACATGGAGAGCTATTAGTTTCTTTTATGAATAATCTTAGAAAGTGCATGTTTGAGAAAGTATATAATATTATTGTATCATTATATAAGAACTACACACATTTTGTTTCACAAATGAGTTGAAATCACATGTCATTAATTGTTGAAGCTCAAAATATCTACCTCAACATTGGGGGAAAACCCTAGTCGGAACCTTAAACCGTCCTTTTGTGTTTGGATTGGTGGCTCTAAATGGGTTTATAGGATACGGTTTTGCTTTTAAATAAATTTATAAAGAGGATAGGATGTAAATATAATGGTTTTAATGTGACTAAGACCGAAAAAACAATAAATAGTTAAAAGTAATATGTATCCCTCAAGCATATCTATACATATAAGTCTAAAAAAATCATAGCAAGTAGGAAAATATAGATTATTAATGATTATGAAATTAAAAACAAGAGATGATAGCTAGTTATTAAATTTACTCATAAAGCTTATCACATATATAATATTTTGTTGTTTATACATACAATATATAACTTCAATAACACTATCAATAATTAAAAAATCAATTATTGTAACACATATATGAAAATAAAAACAAGAATACCATTTAACTCAAACAAAGAAATAAGCACACGGAATAATAATGCCAAATATGTCATTAATCTTCTCACGAGAAAACAACAATGTTTCATCTTTTAAGATAAACTTAAGTTACAATAGTACAAACAAAATCCTTCTTTCCAAAATTAACAACCCTTCTCATTGCAACATGGAAGGATTTGTATCATTACAAAAAGTATAAATATAGCAAATAATAAAGCACCTCAAGCGATTTGGACAAATAACACTAAAATAAACCCAGCGAGATATATTTAGAATTTGTTGTAACAAATTCTCTAAGTTTGTGAAGAAGATTGTCCTCCCATTCTTTGTAGCAACTCATGAATGCTCTTTCATGGTATTTAATTTGGTAAGGTCTTCGATTGGATCACATACCAAACATAAACATTGCTTCCTTTAATGCGGCAATGTATGATTGGTGGTGTTGGATAAGCATGTGAGTATTAACCGATGACTATGTGGTTTGACTAGAAAGTGCCATGAAGTTTCTAAATTGATTTGTAGGTTGTTTATAGTCTATGATATTTTTCTTGGATGCCTCCTTCCATGTTTTGGTAAGTAGTTTAATTTCTAGAAGTGTTCCCTGCGGGACATGTGGAATAAGGTTTGCCTAGAACAAACTATAGGTAATTGACTTAGTTACATTATTTGAAATTTCTCTGCTTGGAATATTTAGTGCTTCTTTTTCTTGAGATGAATATTGGCTAATATTCATACGCGGGCTTGCAGAAATGATTTAGCAATTTTTTTCTTCAACATCATCAAAATAAGTCATGATATACGCTAATTGATCAACTAGAGAATTGGTTGTGTGACACAAATCCTTGAATAATGACAACCATTGTCAAAATATATTTTTGAAGCAAGGAAGTATTTAACTTTTTTTCCTTCTTAAACTCTATCAATTCGCAGTTGGCACGTAGTTGCTCAATTGTTCCTTGTAATTATTGTATTAGTGTGTCTCTACCCTTAAAACCATTGTCATGTTAAACTTTAAGTTCATCAGGGTGTTATATGGGAGTTCATTAACCTGTCTTTGCCATTGATAATTTTTGTATTTTGGGTCTCAAGATTATTTGAAATGCTGGTCCTCTTCCTTTTCTTTCAACAATTCTTGAATTTAGGTGGCTTTATCTATGGTTATTGAGTCATGAGCTCCTGTGAATTGAGTGAGCCTTTCTAATTCATCACTAGGATTAATCGAAGAGCTTTTCCATACTACACAAAAAGAATCATTTTTGGGAACTAAAGCTTGGGACTCATCAAAATTTCATTTTCTTCCTTTGTCTTTTAACAACACATTTGTGCTCTTGTTTTAAATATATCAAGGGGAATAATTTATTCTACCGTTAGTAACTGGAAGTTGGGAAAGGCGGTTATGATTTCAATATAATCGATTTATTACTAAAGCCTCTCAAAATCCTTTTGGAGTATTTTAAGATACGTTAGAAGTGTCGGGAACCTTCTTTTGTACAAGAGTATCCAAATATTGGTCTTTGTACCTTTAATAGCCTAATTATTTGTTCCCATATATGATCAAGTTTAGTATTAGTTGGAAATTATTGAAGCTTAGAAGAAGAAGAACAAATTGTTTCTTTTCACTAAGAAGTTGAAGTGGATTGTGTGGGATCAACTACCTTATCACCGAGGGTGTTATTCATAGAAACACTTAATGAATTTAGAGGTACATTATGTAATCTAGAAGCTGTACTATGTGAACTAGACCATTTCTTGGGGAAACTGAGTTCTTCTCTGGTTGCTTTATAACCATTGAATAAGTAGGAATTTTTTCAAAAAAAATCATCAAATGTAATAAACTCATGGACAAACTATCTATTAATTTATGTTTTACAATATTATTCATAGTTTGATAGGGATAATATTGTTTGTTATGCATAGTTGGAAACCCAAGTTCTTGAATAGCCTTAATTTTTATAAGAGCATTCTTGTAATTATGAGCAGAAAAATATACCACAACACAGAGAAGAAAGCAAGCCACATATTTTTATTAGATTCTTTCAAGACTTTAGAAAATCCCATTGTCTCGATCTCATAGTAAAACTCTATGGCTAGAATCTTATCGGAACAAATAACGATAAACCATAAATATTGCGTTGAGCTTCAAAGGCGGGAATATAAGTAAAAAAATTCTTCACGAACCAATTCCCTATTAGGGTAAATCGGTTTAACCACGAGAATAGCGGGGAATATTGCAAATTTAGTGAAATGAATGGGTAGAATAACTGTGGAAAATCTTATAAATATGGGCGGGTATTTTATATCCCAAAAGAGGTCATGGTAAATATGGTTAGGTTGTATCTTCTATAGTCCATTTCAAACCCATAGTGGAAATTCACATATAAAACATAGGGCATCACGTATGTGTACGCTCATATAGAAGGGGGAATTACATTTCCCGGAGGTATGTTTGCTTCTAAAACACAAAATAGTTGGCTATTTTATCGGGGTATATTTCTAGTGCATGAATAAACCCTTTGAGGTTCGTCGATAGTGGAGTCCTTTGATCCTCAAATTTACGAGTATTCGGTAAACAAAATTCCTACAAATCATAGCAATTTCTTGAAAAAAATGGAAGTAGCAAGGAATCAATAGATCACTTGTCGATTCTTCCCGATTGTGTTTATTAAGGTCTCTCCTCCATTATACGATTGGATTTTGATAGATGGTCATGTTCCTTGATGAATGACTCGACATTTCCTATCATAGTTGCTTGCCTGGGTTGGACAACTTCTACATTCTAGAAAAATATTCTCCGGAAGAAAATGAACCAAAAGCCTGTTTAATTTGTAGTTACAATCTTCCTATCGGCGATGCTCGATTCTCGATGACCCATTGAATCATGTCTGTGAGAAGAATTTATGGCTTGGATGCAACTACGCGGGAAATAATTGGATAAGGGTGTAAGTAGCATTTGAGCGGTTCGGAATCATGGTATAGTCCTCTTAGTAACAACATTTTCCTCTTACAAGGTACTTATACTGGCCCCATGAGGATTAGAGAATATTTAGAACAAATTGTGTCAGAGAATATTCTTGGCATTTTCGTTCTTTTCCTCTAAAATTTCAATTGTGGGAGCGATAGGTGACTATATTATGGCTCACATTTTCTTCTCCCCTTACTAGCTTTAGACATTTTTTTCTTATTGTGATGGTTGGTATTGGCCTATGTGGAGCGCAAGTGAAAATAGACTTAATTCAAAAAATAAATCAAGAATGATGTTATTAATAACTATGTTTTGATAAACTCAAGGAAAAATGGTTGAAAAGGATTGTATTTATAGAAACATAGATTAACCACTTTCTATCATTAAATTTGAAGTGTGAGTTGAAATGGGTGCATGATATATCAACATATTAGATAAGACATTAGGAGAATTAAATAGTGCTCCCTTTAAAACTTATGATAAAATGAAGTTTAGGTAAAGAAACCTTGATTGTAATAGTCATGAGAGAAAAGGCAAAAGTTGATACTTGAAGGTTTTAGATCAGCAATTTTCAATTATTACAAAATATACTCCAAATGTAGGTTACATTGGTCATGAGATGGATGGCAGTATCGCCGATAAAGGTATGAAAACTTTGTCAAAGCTTATAGGTATGGGAGGTTTAGGTGGGGTGCACTTAAGATGTTTCGATATTTGAGAGTTACGATATGGCAATTAGCAATTATGGGGCCTGATTTAATATATTATTCTTTTATAAAGAAAATCTTTCTCAAAACAATCATCGGAAAGATTTCATTAGGAATGGTTATTGTAACTTTGTTAAAAGTTATGATATATTGTGAGTCTGATATGGGAAATCTTACGATAATATATTATTTTGTAATAAAGGTTTATTGGGGTTTTGGTTTATCGTAACATTATGAGGGTTGATCCTTCCGATATTTGAGTTTGATAAGGAAATATTTAAATACTTGGAATTTATTAACGATTTTTAATATATCTCATTTTATTTGAAAAATAAATGGTCCCTATTATTTATTTTATAACTAAAATAAAAATAAATAGGGGTTGTTGAAGTACTACTACACTAGTGCACCATTACTTCACTATTATAATTAAATCATGTTTAGTAATTTATTTATATTTTAATTCATAACGGATATATTTCATAGATGAATCTATTAGATTTTGATCTTCATTCAATATATTTATGAGCATCATTATCTTCTTCCATAAAATCATTAGCTTGATCTAGCTCAATACTCTTCATAAACCTTTCTAATCTATTTTGTAAAATTACCAACTAAACCTTTTTTTTCTAATCTGCTTTATACAATTACCGACTAAAAAGCTAATATACTTTTATAAAATAACCAACTAAAAAAGAGTGAGAAAAAGATATTTGCAAGTTTCCAAAATGAGAAATGACTCATGCACTAATTTTCTGTCTTGTAAATTTTAATAGCTTCTTATGGGACGGAGAAACGAAGGTTTACTATCTGTCTGTCATGTAGATTTAAAGGATGCGAATATAGTAATAACAACAACATTGATTGGGACACTATAATCCACTTAATTATTGGAATGGTTATATTTTTTATTTATAAATATAAAAACAATGAGGTCTTATTAGATTTAAAACTATTATTGTGAAATATTTAAATCAATCAACCTCCATCACAATACTAACAAGTCTAAGCAGAACTGTCAAGGTACGTTTCTAGGTGAATCATTAAGTAAAAATTTAGAAATATGTGCTATATTGTAGTTTGGGTAGAAAGTCGTCGATCAATCTTAATAGTTAGTCATACACCGCATAATCTAGATAAAAAATTTGTGGGATAAGAGGGCTAGTTAATTAACACTACGAACATGTAGAAAAATACGAAAGGTAGAGGGTTGCAGTAATGTCCTAAAATATCCGGGGACGCACCTTCTCCATCACACTTCATCGTCGATCGATCTTGATAAGCAATGTTTGTTGGTTTAATAAGGCTCGAAACATCTAGAACAACAAAGGTCATAAAACGGGATATGACCGGATGTCCGAGTGATATACATCACACAAATTTTCCACATCGCCCGACGACGGAGGTCAGGCATCCTATGAATTTCATTCGGTATACCGACGGTCAAGCATCCTATGAATTTAATTACGCTATTTAAGTTTTCGCCTATATATGAATGAATGTAGGTGTCATCCTTCGTTTTATTACAATTCTAATTCATTGGTGTAGTTCCTTCGTTGTAATATTGCGTTGTTAATTTTTACTTGTGTTTAATTACTTGCTAGTGAAGTGGGTACAATGGGGGCAACAATGATTTATCATGTTACAACAATAGTAGCGTTAATATTTGTTAATTTATCTTCATGGTAAAGGATTACGGTAATCCCTTGTTGCTTTCTTTGTAATTTAAGAATGGGGGAAAAGAAAAAAATCAGTTTGTATACGAAATAATACTTTCTTAAGTGCTAAAAAGTATACTACTTTGTAGCAAAAGGATTTTTTAAAGGATTTTTGGAGGTTCAAACAACACATGGAATATCGGTCGGTGACACTTAGAGACATCCAACATAATAATAGGCCATCTGACATAGTCTCAATATGAAGCATGATGCTCACTCATCACCACTCAACATAAGTCAAGATTAAAAGTGGGTTGTCTCTTCTTGAAAAGTAGTTGTGTTTCCTAAATCTAGGGGGCACTTTAAATATGTTAGTGATGGTGAATGTTCCTAGGGCATGTGATCCTTGTCATGTAACTATCTCATTGTTGAAAAGCCCAGATATAATAAATATGAAGAGCGAGTCTCATGTGGGAATGTGAGTCTTTACGGGTTAGATGTGTTTTTATGTTCCAAAAGTAGTTTTACGGTTATGTTATGTGTCAGAAATTGTAACTCGAGGCTCTGAACGGCTAGGAAAATCATTTGCAATGTAAAAGTCTATTTATAGACGGGACCATAAAATATCAAAGGGTTGAAATATTGCACCAAATTGCTAACATAATTTTTTTCATTTTCAATAATATACGGTGACATTTAATTCCACACTTGAGATTCGAATGGGGTTTTAAATGTTTTGCCCTATATCTTTCATGTTTAATCATTTGCTGGGTGATTTTTATCTCTAATTATCGAGAACTCATGGTAACATGCTACATTCCTTTAGAGGTTAAATTGTTGTGTTTTTCCTGTTGTGTGTACGTACCATATTTTATTGAAACCTCTATTTTCCTCGGCTTCATAAGAAGAATTATTGTCATTGAGTTTTAAGTGTTGTCCCCATAGCCCAATGGTAGCAAGCCTTTCATTTTTCAACTGCCAATTAATCAAAAGCAAGTCACATTTCATAGAGTTAATAATACATAATAGTATTTCTGTTGAAAATCATAATTTCCCCTTTTAAAACCCTCTCAAATTGAAGAGGCTAATATTCGATTAAAAGTGGTTTGAAAGGTTACATTAAGCTGATTTATAGCGATATCTCGGGATAAATTTGGTGATAACAAGATGTAAAATAAGTCATTGCACTTTTTTAAATTTCCCTTTATATTTCTTAAAAAGTAAACAATAACGTAACAAAGAAAGGTTAATTAGATGGGGTAAAAACTCATAATTGGCATACATTGATTAAGGTAATTATTTTGGTGTATATATTTTTATATTGGTGAAACATCTTGCTACTATTTTTTTCCTAGTAATTTATGAGTAAAAAATGTTTTACTTTATTGGTTTGATATGTCTCTCATCATATTTTGGGCATTTCTTTTGACACATGTTCTTTATAATAGAGAATATCATAATTAGGACATGCATGAATAACTTGATACTCATTCAATATCTTTCATAATGGAATTTAAATATCGGTACGTACGAGGTAAAACATTTGGTGCCTTGTATCAAAAATTCACCCAACAATCTACAACATTAGAAATCAAACATTTGGTGGTAGCAGAAATTCACATAACAATCTACAACATTAGAAATTAATAGTGTTGGTTAATGTAAATAATATACATATTGCATCCAAATAATGTTGCAAATGGTGATTGACATACTAACATTGAAAACAAAGGAAATAAATAATTTCTTTATCATGATGTATTACGTGTCACAAAATATGTTACCTCCCTATTTATCATGATGTACTAAATGTCACAAAATATATTACATACTCAAGAGCTATGTCACACATGCATTTGACAAACCATTCACCACCTTTAAGTTGAAAAGAAACGATACATCATAGAGAAAGATGTTTAAGAGCCTTCATAAAGAAGGTTGGGTTCCCCTTTCAAGTATAGGTATATCATAACCACCAACATGGGTGGTCATGATCATATCATAACCACCAACATAGGGGTCTTCATGATCATACGGTCACCACCAACATTATTAAATGTCTCATGGATCAATCTATTCGTCCCATCTTCATTCATCCCATATTTTATCAACATCATTATCTTTTTAAAAAGAGAGTCCATACGGTGAATAAGTTTTCAAAAATAGAGGAATAACTTTATTCGAGTATTTTTAAAAACGCGTTTCGAGACTTCTTAAGTGAGTCCATCTTCGGGAGTAAACGCTCAAAATTATTTGAAGATTTGTGAGGATTAGGGCAAAAGAATAATAATATAAATAGTAATTTTTTTGGAGAAATTTTATTTTTATTTTTATCAAGGGGTCGATTGGAAGAAAAGCTAATGTAATTTTTTATTTATTTATTTTACTTAATTATTTATTTATTTAATTTATTTATTTATATATTTATTATTATTTTTATTTATCTATTATCTATTATTTTTTATTTTTAATAATTTTGTTAAGAAATTATTTCGTTAAAAAATTATAAAATTAATAATTTCGAGAGGTAATATTATAGGTTTGGTTATTATTATTAAAATTGATTTCATGAGAGGTATGATATATTAGAGGTTTCCAAGTATTGTTTGATGTTAAGGCCATCATCACGATTCATGTTATTTTCCTTTTTTAGGTTCTATAGCCTCTTTGATTTTTTTCTTTTTAGGTAATAATCTTCTTTGGATATAAGTTTAGCATCCTCCATTCGTATGTAATGTGAGCATGAAAAGCATATTCTTCAAAATTTGATTTTCCGTTTTGTTCCTAGATATGTCAACAATATGTCATAAGTCTAATGTTAAGGATCTACCGATTTCACAATATGTTCTTTTCCACGAGAGCACGATATGATGTAGACTCCTTTTTGCAATCTGCGTTGATAGGGTCCTTGGCAGAACCAATAACTTTACCGGTGGTATTAGGGGATGAAGCAATCTTAATGTTATGTTTGTTTAGGATTCTACAAATTTTATCGATTTGTTCCTTTTATGTAAGACGAAAAGAGATTTTGAGATGTCAAAGTTCTTTTTATGTTATTTTTATTAAGGGTTTGGTAAATAGTTTTATGGATGTCAAAAGGCAGTTGAATTATAATAAAGACGTAATCAATAAAAATATTATCATATTAGAGGTTTTACATCAACGATAGAATTATAAAATTATTACAAAATATGTGTACGATATGAATTTCCGATGGTAGCATATGGATATCGGAATGGATAGGCGTGAATAATCATCAATAAAGGTATCGGGGAAAATTTATCGATGCTTATAGGTTATACGGGGTTGGAATTGGGCACACTTAACATGTTACGATATTTGAGGTTACGATATGATAGTTTGCATTACGAGCCCACAGTTTCTTATAATATTATTTTATAAAAAATTTCCTTTCCTTAATGATCATCAAGGATTTCATTAGGATGATTTGTCGTAACTTTTTAAAAGGAAATTTACGATATGTTGTGGTCCAAATCTCTAGAAATCTTGAGTAATATATTAATTTTTATAATAAAAGTTATATCCGAGGTTTTTTTGGTTTATCGTAACTTTAAAAGTTGAGGTTAACCAGGTATTTGGGTTCGATGAGAAGATTTAAATATTTAGCGATTTAATAACATTTTTTTAAAAAATATACTCTGCAGTCCGGTGGATATCGGTAGCACCCACCTATTCCATTTGGACTCGCACCATCAGTTCTTGCATCTTTTCACTTTAGGCACAACTTACTATTTTTTAACGAGTTTTAGGTCACTGCCTCCCGAGCGGGTAGGCCTTAATGATCCGAGTGGACATTGGTGACACACCACCTATTCTATTGAATGTCCACCATCGATTCTTTCATTTTTTAAGTTGCGGCCACAACTTACGGCACAGTAGTTTTTTGGGTCTTGAACCTGCGGGTCGTTTTGAGGCATAATGACGTTTTGGGAAAAATGGGAGCAACGCTGGGTCTGTGGAACGATATTGCTCACACAAGGTTTACTCCTCGAATGAATCTTTCTAACGAGCTATTGAGCGCGTCGACAGGCAGGATGACAAATTTGTGTCTGAGAAGTTGGAGAAACACTAATTTACGAAAACAGGTGACAATTTTGGTGCTTCATCTCCTAGGGTTAGGTTTTGAGCGTTTTAAGTTTTACATTGTTTCTAAAAAATAAATAGGCCTCAAGCTGATTGTAACACGATTCATAGGTACGTAGGCCTTACATCTCTTCTTAGAAGTTGTTATGAGCACCACTAGCTATCTTATTTCCATTATATGTAAGAATATTTATGTTATTTGATATTAATGAAATGAAGCATTATTTCCAACTACATCTCTATTTTTATAGTTATTGCTGTTCTATTGCATTCTGCATAAATACGCTCGATGGTATCAAAAGTGCTCTTGTTTTCTTTGCATATCCCCAACGCGATCGGTATAAGGGTTGAGCTCGATTTGGTTGAACCCTTTTAATATCGACCTATAAGCTTCGCGCTTACTCATGGTAGAAAAAAAAGAAAACGAAAAGGGAAACAAAAGATTCTGTAAAAATATTGCTAGAGAGCCCTGCGAAAACAAGAACACGATGATGGATAACTTTGCTCGGTCAACCAATGACTACCTATGGTACATGTCGTCACGTGACCACTGCGAACGTCACTCACTTAACGGTATGGTGAGCCCCGCGTTCCTGTGTTTGAAGGCAAATAGTGCGACGCCGTGAATGAATGGTTAGTTACCAGAAGGGTATTTTAAGTCCATGATTTCTTTGTCGAGAAAAGATTGTTTTTACACTCCTCCGCTTCTCCCCATGTCAAGAGGCGGTGGAAACTTACGCGAAGCAGAAGGGACGAAAGGCACCTCTCTATTCTTGGCCACACCACTTGGAATTCATTCGAGATCGCATCAAGGAACAATATTACCATTGTAGAAACTATGAGGACAAATACATCCAATGGACCATGCTACGACAAAAAAGGGATCAAGATGTGCAGGCAGCGAATATGTTCCATACCACTGCCACCAAAGTTGGAGGTATTAAGATTCGGAGAGACATTTGGTGCTCAAGTACCGCGGTTGCCTACACGAAAAAATTCAAGAGGAAATGAGTTCCCGCACCATTACATTGATTGGCAGTGTCTTGCTATGCCGCCAATGTCGAGCGATTTAAGCGAGAAGAAGTGAGATTTTGGATACGAATCCGAAAGGTGCCCTCGAATCGAAGAAAAAGAGGCAAGGCTAAGCGATGCGACTCGGAAAAACACCAAAAATCCAAAGAGGACACAAGGAAGTGCTGTGAATTTCATAACAACCCACTCATAGCACAAACGAGTGTCGGGCCAAACGGGTCATTGGTGGGAACTAAGGCTTTTGAATCAGATGGCACAAGTCACGAGTCGAGAACCCGGACAAAGGCAACGATGGGAAGCGAGATCATTGATGCGGATCCCAGTGCCATTGTTGCCACCACCAAGATCCGAGGAGGAGGATCCGAGTATCCGGAGGAGGAGCTCTTCCATTCATAGATGTGGGTGAGGTTCTCCCTTCTTGCTGCAATTTCTTATCGATAAGCGAAGCAAAGAACTTCATTTCGGTAGAGGTCGTGAAGCGGCTTAGCCTACGAAACCATGGCACACTTTATAGTATACCATTAGTGCATTTGCACCGAGGGGAATCTGTACGTACGCGAGCGGTGTTGCACTGCCGTACGGTATCAAGCCATTCACGGATGAGGTATTGTGTGATGTTTCTCCTCTTGATAAACGTGTATTATTGGGCCAACCATGCTTGTGGAGCGACATGTTGTGTGTGAGTCTGAGCCTCGTCTTTATTTGTTGTTACTTTCGAAATAACATACGAATACGGGTAATACCACCTCCTTTCATCTCTTTGACTACGCAAACCAATGTAGTGAATTGTTTCCCAAACCGGGGGAAATTTATTTTCCTTACAACTTGCTGCGTAGAAAGAAGAATAATATTGTGGCCACGACCTATAAGACGAGGGATCCCACCACATTGCGATGAATGGACAAAGTCATAGAGAATACGAGGAAATTTTCTCCTCACTCACAGAGGTTCCTGCACAGCATCGAGACAAGCACTTCATTGATCGACCCCCGTGTGCTGTTGCCTTTGATATTTGCCATACCTGTTCGTTACATAGAAAAAATCCACCAAATTTCATAGAGGTGATAAAGAAACCAAATTTATTGATTGCATCTGGTATATGCCCACACCGAGTCCATGACATCTTTGACAACGAGCCGTACCTCATCTCATGAAGGATCTCAACGCAATGGGGACCATTGCTTCTTAAGGAGGAAATTATCGGTGAATATCTGCTTCACCACCTATTCCATTTCGGACTCACCATAAATTCTTGCTGACATTCACTTTCTGTCACAACTTCTTCCTTTTACCGCGAGTTTTAGTCATGCACTCTAGGGCCGTTTGGGTGTAGTCTGGAAAGTGGACATTGGTGGCCACCACCTATTCATTGAACCCCCACCATCATTTCTTTCGATTTTTAAGTTGCGACACAACTTACTATTTTTAGCGATTTTCGGTCTTGAACTACCGCGTTTTGTTTTGAGGCCCTAAACGACGTTTTTTTTAGAAACGAGAGCAACATGGGTCCATGGACACGATGTTTCTCCACAAAAATTTTACTCATCGAATGAATCTTTATAATGAGCTATTAAGTGCGTCAACGGATATCGGATACCAAGTTAAATGCGGGAAGTTGAAATGCAATTTACCCAAATAGGACTCACGGTTTTGGTGCTCATCTCTAAAGGTTAAGTTTTGAGCGTTTCAGAATTTCCATTGTTTATCAATAATAAATAGGCCCTCGAAGCCTCATTGTAACGCGATTCGGAAGTGTAGCCACCATCTCTTCTCGGAGATTTTCTGCAACACCCCTGAATATTTTATTTCCATTATATACATAAGCATATTTATGTTATTTGATATCAATAAATAAACATTATTTCAGTGCCATCTCTATATTTATAGTTATTCCTTATTTTGTTGCATTCTTGTAAATACGGATCAATCTCATTTTATTTGAAAAATAAAGGTCTGATGATTTATTTTATAACTAAAATAAAAATAAATGAGGGTTGCTAAGTACTACAACACTAGGTAGGTTAGCTTCACTATTATAATTAAATTATATTTATTAATTTATTTATATCTAATTCATAAGTGGTATGTGTTTTTTAATGGGATGTAGGAATAAAAGAAATGATGTAATGCAATTATATACATGTATTAATTAAAATAAGTATATTGATTATAATCAAGGGTGTGCACTTGAACAATATATTAATTGTTCTCTTATACAATTATTTCTATCACGTTTTTTATGGAAAGATAAAGTTGAGTGATCAAAGTCATATCATCTTTCATTCAAAGTTAAGGTCTTTCATTTGAAATTCTTATAATAACGAGTTTTGGGTCCCTTGAAAAAAATTATAGGTATTTTTGTTATAATTTTAAATCATAAATGTCCATGAAATCAAAGAATCATTTCCATTTTCATCTATTTTTCATGTGTAAATAAGTAGTCCTAAATGAATCATTGTAAAATAAGAACAAAGTGTCAATTTCGCTACCTACGACCAAGGAGCCTCTTTGATACCAAATGGTGTTTACTTTAGCTTGCACGTAAGATATTTTTTGATCCAAGTTTTCCAAACCTTTTTGGTTGAAGAAGATACACATCTTATTTTAAATAACAATCCAAAATTCCAATTTAACATGCAATTGATGTCATTTTTAATTGTGCCTAGTAATTATTGCAACAATTAATCAATGATATTCATTTGCTTATAGGTGAAAATGTGTTCTGGCTTTTTACTTCTTTGTTGTGAATATGTTTTGCAACCAATCTAACACTGGCTTTTCTCTGCCACCACCACCGCCAAAAATTAGACTTGAACAATTATTTTAAGCTTATGGAAATTTATGTCTAGGAATTCTGTGGTTTTGAAGTTTCATATTTTGTTTTTTATATATAATCATATTCTTCTTTCAAAACATTCACCCGTTTGTTATGTGACTTAACACTCAAAGTTCAAGGTTCTTTTATATTCATGCTTTTGAGTAATCAAAGTACAATCTAATGCGTACTAGGGGTATAAATTTCCTTGTTGATTTTCTTGATTTCCTTACCAATTTGTAAAGTTATTTGGAACTCTTTCTTGGTGCACCTTAACTAATTTTAGCTTCATTGCAACTTTAGTCCTCAAAAACATGTTGTTGATATTCAATTTCTTGTGTTTTTAATAGGATGTTCCCATAAATCATGATCACCATATTTTGAGCCATATGAATAATAATGAAATATAGAATGTCTACGGAAAGAAAATATATGAATAGCCAGGATTATACACTTTGTAAGATATATTGGCATTATAATAAGTAATGAAAACACATTTAATAAAATTTGCATCAAATTTCCATCTATTTTCATTGGAGATATTGAAAATGATGCCAAAAAATTATAAAATGATCATTGGATTTTGTGGCTCATAAAGGTTTTTATGCTCTCGAGAGATTTTTTGGACATTTTTCTTAAGATGCATATTAATATACGTTGTTTCGACCTAGAGCAATAAATATTCTTACCTATAATGATAATTAAGTACATTAAGTAGTCTGTATATGAAAACTTGAAGGTTTTTGATGAAATTTGCATGTGATTTTTAAGGGTTTTTAACTTATTACAGTGTGTAAGTTACATTAACATAAATGATGATTTTAAACTCGATTTTGAAAAAAAAAAAAACAAAGACAATAGTGCCATAATAGAAGCAGAAGACAACAAATAGCAGAAAGGTTTCACCCCTCTTGGGCCACATTTCTTGGTACAATGTCCAATGCTGGGCCTCTTTCATTATGCTAAAAAACATGTGTTTACATAAACCTTTAGTGTCATAATGGAAAACTATTGTTTCCAATAGCTCCAAAATAGTGAAAAAACCCTAGTTGGGCTCTTTTTGCACTCAAAAATGTCAAAAAATGATGAGTTATGCTCTAGAACGGTTTTCTCTGCTAACTGCCCTCAGGTACCACCCACCTGCTATCCATCCTACAAATTCCACACAATTTAGTGTCTTGGTGAGACAATTTCTCCTCGCATGGCCCGAGATTCACGTCAGTTCAGGTGCAAGTTGGCCTTTTAGAAAAGGCACAGTGACCCCCGCAAACCGTCAAAATTGGGCCACGTGGAAAAAATGGTGTCGTTTTATATGGATCAGTTCAAATATGTCCTTGTAAATTAAACTCTGTTTTGACTGTGAGTATTGACAAAACTATGATTTTGTTATAAAAACACACACCAAACTTAAACCATGCTCAACTGTGGTCTACCTATGGTTATATAACTGTCTGATTTTAAGTTTAAATATATCTTATGTGACCATAAATAGTACCCTGACTACTTGCTGTGGTTGAACGATGGTTGGGTTTCAGAACTGCGCCAACATATCCCTTACCTTCAGGCTCTGTTTGATCCATGGTCTACAATGTGGTTGGGTAATACTGTGAGCAAAAAACAAAAAAATACATTAAATGTCTGTGTGAACCCAATTTATATTATAGACTGTGTTTAGATTTTAACAAATGTCAGTAGGCATTCTTGGTCTCCACATTAAGGTTACGGTCAGACCAGGGCCAGGGGCTGGCCTCGGGGCCCCGACCCCCAGTTCATGTTCCAATAAACTGAAAATAGGACTCGCATGTTTTAATAGGTCTTTCTTATATAAATCTCATTCCTATGTTTTTTTTCATAGTGTAAAACAATTACATTTAGCATATTATTTCTTAAAAATAAAATTAAAACCCACCACTTAATAGAGATATTTAGAAATTTAAATGATCATATCTTAGTTGTTGATACCATGTTTGATGATACTTAATAATAAAAACAATAATAGTCATATCAAAATATACCAAAAAAATACCAATTTTATCTTTTCATTTTATTTGTTTATCATTTTAAAATACACAGGCTCTTTTTAATCTTATTTTTATCTATTTTATAAAATTACCAACTAAAAAATAAAGAATGAAAAAATATATTATAAAGTTTCCAAAATGAGAAATGACTCACGCATAATTTCCTCTCGTGAGTTTTAATAGCTTCTTATGGGACGGAGAAACGAGATTTACTATCTCTATCTGTCGTGGTTAAAGGATACGAATATAATAATAACCCCAGCATTGATTGGGACACTATAATCCACTTAATTATTGGAATGGTTATATTTTATTTATAAATATAAAAACAATGAATTCATATTAGATTTAAAATTATTCTATGAAATATTTAAATCAATCAACCTCCATCTTGTCTAACAAGTCCAGCGGATGTGTGTTTCTCGATCAATCATTAAATGAAAATTTAGGGGAGTACGTGGGCTATATTGTGTTATTGATGAATCATTAAATGAAAATTAAAGTCGTAAGTCATACACCACCTGGGACATCTACAACAAAGTGACCCGGATGTCCATAAGTTCGTATCCATAAGTTCTACAATGATTTTTTAGATATTGTTATTAAAAGTATCTAAAGTTTCAATCCCTTACACTTTTTACTAGGGAAATAACATTTCTATTCTCTAAAACCCACGATGTCGATCTCATGTCTCTTTGCAGCTAGTTCTTGAGGAATGTTATTTGACATTTTCCTCACCAAATAGCTTTTAGTAATGATTATCAATCAAATTAACCTCAAAATAGGCCTATAATATTTCAAAAGAATAGGATATATAAAAATAATATGGAACTTATAAATAGGTATTTGGCCCTACATATTTATAAATCAATTTCATCGGATAAACATTACACAATGGTAAGAATTCATTAATGTTGAAAAATTGGTTGGTAAAATACAGTGTGTCGATGGTAAGATATACGAATCTGTGTAATTAATGTTTGATATTCGACGATCTTGAACTTTAAAAACAAAAACAAAAATGCATTGCGCTTGTCTGTGACAGTTCTAATTTTATCCATTTGTGATTCTTGTCGTCGGTTTAACAAAATGTGGTAGTGTGACTGCGGCCTTGTGGGTTTGGGAGGACCGGAGGCAGAAGTTAACCTTGGTGACCCCAATTAATATTCCAATAAAGAATTTAAATAGGACTCACCTAATATGATTTATAAGGAACACATGTGGCATAGTGGTTGTCACTTTGCTTCACCACGGAGGTTTGATTCCCATGGAGGCCTTATTTGGCCATATGAACATTTTGAGACACAAAAATGAGGCCGTACTGTTGACCAACAGTGCTTCATAGCTTACCTCATGGTCCAAATCAGCAAGTATACTAATAGAATTTCACCATTCTGACAATCCCGAAGGATGTTTTCAAGTCGCCCTTTTGCCCAGAATTTCTACGGTAAGTACGCCTGTCTGCATGCCTAGTTAATATGGTGCTAACCGGGTATACTGTAGCCCAAATTATAAAAAAAATAGTTGTTTGGAAAATTGGTGAGAACATGATATCGGGAGCATAAACTCTTAGGTTTTGAGTGAAACAAGTTGCATTGGTTCCAAGACGTAGAGTTTTCACTTACAGCACGGTTTCAAGCATTTCGAACACTAATTTTGTGCATTTTATTGATCCCTAGATCATTCAACTAGGGGATCAATTGTGGTGAGGTATGTGAGGGTATGCATTGTTTTTAATCCTATTGTCATAGGTGTATGATGAAAATTGGCTAACGTATGTTCTCTTACTTAAGGCGGCCCTAAGGATACGCTTTTGAACCATGCTTCTAAGTCTTTGAAATATTCAAAACACACCATTTTTCTTTCTTTTTGAAATAAATCCATATAAATCTTGTTTTATCACGATTTAAGATAAGAAAATAAAACCCCCCTAAGTGATTTGATTTGCATTATTAATATTTCTCTTTTATATTTTCCTATTAAATCTCATTCTTATGTTTTCCTAGTGTAAGACAATTACATTTAGTATATTATTTCTTAAAAATGAAAACCCCACCATGTAATAGAGATATTTAAAATTTAAATGATCATATCTTAGTTGTTGATATAATTTTTAATGATACTTATTAATAAAAACAATAATGTTAGATCTAAGACTTTTATGATCCATAATGTAGATAAATATCTTTTTGGATTAATCACACATCATTAGGATTTAGTCGACGTTTCGGGCCATATAATGTAGTTCATCCTCGGGATAATGTGAAGAAGGGAAATCAATCTCATTGAATAAATAGTAAGGATGCATCATTGCCTGGTGATAGTTGTTAAAACCGTCGTTATTTGACTAGGTTAGTTAATTAGTAAGAATATGTTAAAAAAAATTTTAGAAAAAATAATATTCATGTCAAAATATGCCAAAAATAAAATAATAAAACCAGTTTTATCTTTTCATTTTATTTATTTATCCTTAAAATTCATATATATTTTATAACTTATCATTCAAACCAATTCACTTTGTAAAGGGTGGCTATAGCGCATTTGCTAAAGCAAGAGATGTCTCGAGAAATATATTTTAGGATCGAGAGTAGGAGATCATAATGTATAATATTGCTTGAAGTTCCTCGATTGATGCATACAATTACATGGTATGCATATCTATAAGAAATTTCTAGCACATGGCAATTTTTTCATTTAACTTGTGTAAATAGAAAAAAGTAGAGTTAAACCAAAGGATTTATCATGCAAATTAGTTCATGTATTTATTTTAGAATCATACAATGATGTCCTACGAGTACCTATGGGTGAGATATAGAAAAGGTCTTAAAATATTTACATGATGGGTGACGAGCTGTATACGGAGGCAACACTAAAACACATAAGTTTGTGTGGGTTGGTTATTATTATCCCACTCTCTATTTAAATAACAATCACACCTACGTATGAATGTGCCAATAATGTCAAATATGCACAGGATGCAGTACGAGCCACATCGCCCCACTATTGCGAGTAGTGGTTGAAGAACCATTTCTACGGTAGGGCACTCAGTATTGTTGGAGATATTTTACTCATTAGTCAAAGAAAACAATAATATATTTTCTCTATGATAGATTACTTCACTGCGATGGTCGAAATAATTTAATCTCATATAAGTAAATGACAAGGAAGTCATCCACTTTCTACAACATAATTTTATAATCTCGAGTTTGGCCTTCCTACACCACTTTTGTTTATAATGCGACATAATTTTTATCATTAAAACTTTATGAATTAGTATTAGAAAATGAGTTGTATTCGTGTACGTAAATTACTATCCATAAGGAAAATATTTGGTTGAATTAACGAATAAAAACTTATTTGCATAATCAATAAAACCATCTTCTTTAGAACAATGGAGCTGGCATACAACTTATTGTGCACTGTGGGCTAATCGTGTAACGCTAAAACCCTCCCACGATAATCTCTTCGTACTTCCCTGGTTATGGAGAAAATTATCTTGAACCTATATATTTCGTCATGAAACTCTCTCGAGCCACAAAAGGTAGACCTTTTCTTTGGTTCAAAGAAGGATAAATGCATTGCTCAAACTTTAGGAAGAAATTCACGAGGCAAAGAACATTTTTGTGCATCTAGGTTATCAGCATTAGTTTGATAGAAATTATGTGAGGGTAAATAAATTTGACGTGGGTGACCTAGTCTTTGATGAATAGACGAGAAAAACAAGGGTAAACTCACTAAGTTCCAACCTATGGTAAGACCATAGGTTGTTGAAGAAAAATCTAGAGTGATAACATACAAAGGATGAAATATTTAAGCAGGAGGTTACCTTCTAGTAAATGGCCTAGTCCTAAAACATTATTTTAGGTAGAAGGCTATGAGATACACTTCTTATACATATTATTTTGTGTCTCCTATTTTTATTTTTATTTATGTCGATTTTGTTTCCTATTATATAGTCATTTATTGTCATTTCTAGTTGTTGGTCATTGTAAATAAATAATACCCTTGTGTAAGTACATTACCAAAAGGATTTGTATTTAATCAAAGAAACGTACGAGAACCACAACGCTTGGTTTTACTTTTCTCCCCTTCTTTGTTGAAAAAATGCCATAGGTTGACCTAAGACTAGATGGAAAGTAATTCATCAACGGGAGAACCCTTAGGGAATGTATTAGATACTGTGATTATGCGGTATTTAGATTTCTCAACTTGGTTTAAATGTACTTTTGTGTTCGTTCTTGTCCAATCTAGTGAGGGAAGGAAAATGGGAAAAATATAAAGTGAGAAAACAAATATTAGAGGTATTAAAATACTTCTCACAGAAGAACAACCTCATCTTCTGCGAATAATTTTGGATCCCCTTCCACACAATTGAAAATAATAAGAGCCAATGCATGGTTCTATTAGAATAATTAAATAAGGGTGAAAGAAAGAAAATCTTCTGTGGGTAGGTGGATCAAGCAGCTTTGTTCGGTACTATCCGAGCTTGCTGAAGTGAAGAAACGTTTGCTCTAAAGTCACTCTATCGAGGTCGGTCAGGAATGGTGGCAGTGACTTAGAATGAAAACTCATGTTTTGAAAATTATTAAACTCATTGCACCAATACTCTTTCCTATGTTGAAACAATTGTGATGTGATGTATCTTTTGTATGTGTTCAACCTAGTAGAGAAGAGTGAAAATTATATGTATAAAACTAGTTATAAAGAAGAGGAAATTAAGGGATTCAGTAACCCTTTGAAGGTACGAACCTCAGTAAAGCTATTCCTAGACATAGAAGTTGATATTTATTGAGTGTGTTACCAAGTGTTGTCACTACTACAACAACCTTCAAAATTTCACCATTTGAAGTTTTGGAGCCTCTTTTATTGTCACATTTAAAGTTGCTTTGATCAAAAATTGTTGTTTTAAGCTATCATCTCAAGCATCGTTGTATTAATGAATACCTTTTAGTGCATTTCACGGTCGTAACATCTTTGTCGTCATAAATGACACTTTGTAGTCAAGTCACACATTACACTTGTTGCACTTAAGTGTGTATAATGTGGAATTTAAAGCATATGTTTACCATTATTCAAGTTTGTTTAAATTTTTCTTAATGAGTTCACATGTTTAGCATGAGTTTTTGTCTAAAAATCATCTCTCATCCCTTGTCTCATTTTTGACCAGATTTGACAAATTTTGGTTTCAAGGCGACCCCATTAAGGCCAAGAGCGCATAAGCGCACCCCCAAAGCCTTGATGGGGAACCTATGCGCAGCAGAAGCACATCATGCACCCTCCGAAATTAGGGCACACTCCTAATTCCCAATTACCCTTATTTGTTCATATGCCCTCTTAAGTGGCTAAGTCTTCCTTGAGTGAACTCCTTCGACTCGAAGGTTGCACCCTCCTTGGGTACACTCGTCAACCTTGAAGACGAAAGCTCAATCCTTCATCCTTTCCCCTGGACCATGCTCGTCTTGGATGCCTTGAGTGCATAAGTTGCTCTTAAGGCATGAACCATCGGCCTTCAACCTTCAAGTGTGCTTTGCACCCTCACAGGATGTCTTGAGTGCCGCAAGTGTACCCCAAGGCGTGACCTCGACGCCAAGCCTTTGAGGTGCGCCTGTCGCCCTCTCTTTCCCTTGATGCACATCACTTGGGGAAATCAAATTCCTTCCCCTTCATACTTGGGACTGCAACATGCCCTTCCACAGATATGTCTTTATCTTGAGTGCATGAGCAAATTTGAAGCCTAAAACCTCTCCTCTTCAACCCTTCAACCTTTCAAAGAGTGCACATGGTAACACAGCCTTTTACCTCTGAGCACACCAAAAATTTTTTGAATAAAAAATATGCATGGATTGTGGTAGAATAGGATATTTATAGGTGAAGTTTATCATATTGGTGGTTACAGGATACATGTGTTGGTATAAATATAATCACAAGAGAAGAATCTAGAAAAAGATAACAAGTAAAGGAAAGCATCAAAAGAATGAAACACACTTGAATATTGATAGGTAGAAGCACCCTAAAGACTCAAAATTAAAACCTCTATGAAATTAAACACCATAATGAAAGGTGAATACGAATAAACACATCTAGGATCCATGTCACCACTAAAGAAAATCCATGTGACCGGAGTCCTGTGGTCCCATCATCAAAATAGTGATGTTTTCAGTACCATCAAATGATGATGTGGAAGCCATGATGTATTATTCTAATCATTATAAAATACAAATAAAAATTGGAATTCCAAGGTCATGTATGAACTAAAGAGTGGTGAAAATCCAAAAGACATGCAATACCTAGAGTCATATATGATTCAAAAATTATTTGGAATTCCAAACGTTGTAGAAGTCAAAAGGTCACTAGAAGTTAAAATTTAAAGTCATGGGGATGTGAAAGGTCATTCCTCAAGTTATAAATATATCCTCATTCCTCATGTAAAGAAAATTTAAACTTTATTCTCCAACAAGGAATAAGACGGAAAAAATAAGTACTTTTGGGGAGCAAGTAGTGGCTCTAACTCTCCCTATTGGAGCCGATGGTGTTCATTGTATTTATGTATCTTGGGACATTTACTTAATATTGAAGCATTACGGACAATAAGTTTTCACATGTGTTGTGAGTTTTTCTAATACTATTATTTAGTTATTACGGTTTATCTATGTTTTCATTACGTGTTAGATTAGTTGAACAATTTCGGTTACTTTAGTGCTCCTTGTTGGAAATGTTTTGTTGTGCTATAATGATCGTCGAATCCTTGTTAACTATTTCGCTTTATATTAGACGGTATTTCTCATTGATGTGTGTGTCTCCATTAGCGTAGTACTATTAATTCTCTCTTAGAGTTCACTTTGTTTTCTCCTCTATAGTAAGATAACATTGATACATTGGAAATTTAACATACATAAGGCATACTAGCTTGCTCATTGAAAATGATGATTTCACTTCTCTCTTGTGTTGGCGGCTAAAGCTAAGGCATATGATTAAATGAATGACAGTGAGTTATGTGAGAGGACTCTACACTAAACAATATAGCTCTAGTTGGGACCTTATATTTGCAGTGCTCACAGATATTTGGCGGTATCGGTGCCATCAATAGAACCATAGCTATCGATGTGCCAAAATACATCTTCTACGTTGGGAAAGAAGAAAATGGTTGAGCCATGAAAATGCCACCCAATATATTGAAATTAGAATAAATAGAATTAATTGTCAAGGTATGGATAAAAAAATTGTTTATGTATCATACATGAAATTCTTAGAATATTTTATATTTTATTGCATTTTTCTTTGCTCTTTGAAAAGTATTGTTGTAATATATATAATTATGATACTTCAACTTCAAGGTCCTCATGAAAGAGAATTAATAATGGGATGCTTCCACAAAGGGAATGAAAATGTTGGAATATGAATTCAACTTTTGTTAATAACATTGTATGGGCAGATACAACATTGAAACCATTTAATTAACGTTAATGTTCAGCAGGCCAAAAGATATATCAGTCATACCACTATGTTTGTTCTCAACTATTGACTAGTGTTGAATCGAACATTTCTTCATCTTCTCACCCTATATCTAACACGGGGTGTGGGGGGGGGGGGGTGATGGTCAATTACTAGCTTCAAGATTCATCATTTGAATATTATTAAGTGAGCATGAGCCACAACGAGGAACCAAAGCTAACCCACAGAGCCTAAGTCATATTCAACAATAACTAGATTTAAATTTGTACTCGAACATATTCATGCTCCATGACCATGTTTTTTGGTTGGTGGCCAACCTTAAACCACCACCTACAAAAGGCTTATGTTTCTACTACATCTTGGTAATCTTTAGCGTATTCATGAGATCACTTCACATAGTACAAGACTTCAAGTTCTAACGGTGTTTGGAATTTTCTAGGAACTACTTCGATATTTAATTCCAAAGTTGGTGGTTAGCCTTAAACCACCAGTAGAGACCTCGATTCTCATTAATTAGTGGTCTACCTTAAACCTACCAACATACGAGTGGTCATGATCGTCCATTCACTGCAACATTATTAAATATCTCATGGATCAATCTATTAAGTCTCATCTTCATCCAATATGTTATGAACATCATTATCTTCTTCCATAAAATCATTAGCTTGATTCAAGTCAAAACTCTTCATAAACCTTTTTTTCTAATCTACTTTATAAAATTACCAACTAAAAAAAGCTAATCTACTTAATAAATTACCAACTTAAAAAAAAGAGTGGAAAAAGATATTTATAAAGTTGTCAAAATGAGAAATGACTCGTACACTAATTTCTGTCTCGTAGATTTTAATAGCTTCTTATAGAGACGGAGAAACATGATTTACTATCTATCTGTCGTGTAGATTTAAAGGATGCGAATATATGTAACACAGCATTGATTTAGGACACTATAATCCATTTAATTATTGGAATGGTCATATTTTTATTTATAAATATAAAAACAATGAAGTCATTAAAGAATTATTCTATGAAATATTTAATCAGTCCAACCTCCATCTGTTCTAACAACTCCAGCCCGGACCTGTACGGTAGTGTGTTTCTTGGTGAATCATTAAATGAAGATTCAAGTCCTCGGTCAATCTTGATAGTCAGTGATACACTCCATCCCTAAATTTATCACACAGTTTCGTGGGATAAGAGGGCTAGTTAATTAACACGACCCGGAACATGTAGAACAATAAATATAAATAGAAGAAGGTGACGGAGTTGCGAAGTAATGTCTAAAATGTCCTAAGGTGACGGAGTTGCGAAGTAATGTCCTAAAATGTGCAGGAGGCGCGCCTTCTCCTGCATCACACACTCGCCGTCCGTCAGTCGGTCTTTCTTGATAAGACAGCCCGGAACATCTAGAACAACAAAAGGTCGTAAAAGGGTACGTGACTCGGATGTCCAGGAGCCAGGAGCGATATGCATCACACAGGATGGACAGGAGCGATATACATCACCCAAATTTCCACACCGCCAACCAGCCGGAAGGTCAAGCATCCCAAATTTTCCACACCGGATGTCAAGCATCCTATAGATTTCAATACGCTAACAACAAGTTTGCCGCCTAACCTATATAGGTGTCATCCTTCGTTGTATTGCAATTCCTTCATTCGAACTGCAATTCATTCGTTGTATTGCGCTGTTAATTTGTGTGTTTAATTACTTGCTCGTGGCCATTGCAATGAAATACTTCAACGATTTATATTACAGCAATAGTAGCGTTAATAGTTGACGTACTTTATCTTCCAAAGGTAAGGTTACCGTTACAGTAATCCCGCTTGACTGCTTTCTTTGTATTTTTATGATCATGTACGTAAATGAATAGGTGATGAGTTAACATATGATAAAAATATTTGTTTGTTTGGTTTGGTAAGTGCAGGGGCTATGGGTGCGACGTTTGCAGTCCAGAACCGGTGTTCATACACGGTATGGGCCGCAGGAATTCCAATGGGTGGCGGTCAAGCACTGAAACCGGGGCCAATCATGGAGGTGTTAACGTGCCCGCAGGAACAAGCACGGGCAGATTTTGGGGACGTACGGCATACTCCTTCGATGCCTCTGGTAAAGAAGCTGCAACACTGGTGACTGCGGCGGCATTAACTCAGCTGTACACTCTCTGGACGGTCTCCTACAACGCTGGTTGAATATACTCAGATAGGGCAACAATCAAGATTTCTGCTGACATCTCTGTAATTGATGGTTTCAATATTGCACTCTCCCCACTAACTCCACCGACGGTAGCTGCTATACACCCACTTGCAACATGGACAAGTGCCCAGATGCCTACCTATATCCCAGTGATAACACTAAAACCTACGCTTGCCCTTCTGAATGCTAATTATAACATTCTGTTCTGCCCTTGATCACAACACTAAAATCCATCCCTGTATCATACTGGATTCTCTAGTGCTCCCCATGAATTCATGGCTAGTAAACCAGGAATTCTATGGTATCATGTTATAATAAGAATATTACAATGTTCATTGTAGTATTGCGTGCATAGTTGTAGAAGTTATATCATATATAAAAAGGAACTTCTATGTAAGCCAAAGGCTGTTAAGTGATAATTACTTTTATAATATTTTTTCTGTTTCGGATATTTCAAGGTATATATATATCTATATATATGTGTGTGTGAGTGAATTTTAAATAATAATAATGATAAGTGAATTGATTTTAAATTGATATAATTATATTTTTCTATATTCTAAATGGTTATTAGCATGAATTTAAGCTTACTCTTGAGATCATGTATTTACGGAAATAGCAAGGATGTAACATTTTTTAAACTTATTTTATTTGTAGAAATGGTAATGGTGTGGTTGTGGAAAAATATAAAGATGTGACAATGTTGTTGGAGTAAGGTCTATGCAAAAATCTTTCAAAAAAAATTTGAATCTTGCTTATTACTATTTTAAAATTTCTCCTTGGCATTTATGGATTTCTCTTGTGTTTGTGCCAAAGAATATATAAGGATAATTGATTGAGGGATATTCAAATTGAAAGTGCTTTGTCTGGTGGCTTTAGCTGGTATAGTTATCCCGATCTTTGTCTAAACTAACTAGAACTAGCTAGCTCTGTGTAGCATTGCCCAACTATCTCATGAAGGAAACTCTAGTTTTCAAAACATTATTCCCTAGGTTTACAAAAAATTTTGGTCCATTGTAGTATCTATCTTTCGTATTGAAAAGCTAATTTTTTTCAATCTATCAAAATTGTTAAGTGCATATTCTTTACTCTACCATTTTGACCCAAACTATCTTCTGTCTTTTCCATCCCTTTTGGACTTTTGAAAATTCATCATACTCTGTCTAACGACCCACTTTTTAATTCATTTGAGAACCTCGTTCCTTAATTAAGGTACTCGAAATGTTTTCATTGATGTCAAGAGAGGGCTTGATGCAATAGATGGTGTCTTTCAACATTGTCATATTTTGTATATAATCCACATGATGGACAACACACCAAATTCAACTTCATTGAATTTTTCCATTTTGTTGCTGTGCATGGAAGCCTGACTTGTTGATGTTTGTATTCCTCTGGTAAGTGGCTAGGTGCAGAAGGCTTCCTCAAATATTTCCCAAGTAACTTGCAATGGGGTGACTTGCATCTTCGTTTCTTCATTTACCCATCATAATAGAACTTCTCCTTTTAGTAGACTCGTTGCTATTTGGGCCCTTTTCCCTTGAAGTATATGCCTTAAATCTAAGTGCTCTCTAAATAGCACAGTTACCAAAGTTATATATTGAACCCCCATCTTGACTTTGAACTCTCGTAATTTGGATTTTTGACTTCTTTCATAATATCTAGGTTGTTTGTCTATCTTGTTTAAATGAGCTAAGTTCTGAGATGGGTGACCTCTAAGTCTTAATTCTGGTGCAAGCCCAAGTGATGATTGACGCTATGTGATTCATTTCACTGGTTCAATCCCACTTCTTCACCCCTATTAACATCACTCAATTCAATGTGTGCTAAGTGGACTATTCAAAAATCATGAGAAATTAGTCAATTAAGACTACCTCACGGAAATAGTCATATATGTGGCCATGAGTAGTTATGTCTAAAGAATGATATCAAATATAATGCCTTGCGAGAAACTCCTCCTTCTTAATTTAAGTCTTGTCTTTTATTTGTTTCCAAATCCCCTCTTTGAACTTGATCACGTCTTTAACATTGACCTTGAGTTGTCACCCAATCCTTAAAGATGTTTGTCATTCCCAGTGAATGTAATATAGCTTTCTTAGTTAGGTTCTAATCTTTCTTAGTGGTGGGAAGTGGGTTTCCACCTCAAGGGTGACTTGGGTTTGTCTTTGATGTTTAGGAGCTATGATTCCCTTGTATCGAACCCAATTTGAAACCCGTAAACTGACCTTACATTGTCAATACAATATTGCATAGCAAAATTCCTTTTACATTGCAACTATATAATAAGGCAATCAATAAGCATTCAAAAAATATGAAGAATCATCTCAATACACATCATAAATAGAGCAATAATACACCATAAACATTCTTCTCACAGTTCATTTGCAAAAATCAATTTCATTATATCATTAATAATCATCTAACACAAGGTTAGTAAACACCCATCTATATTTCATTTAAAAATTTAAATTTAATTTTTGTAATCCAATATTACTAATCATTGAAATCCTCATTTCTATATAATTTTTTTTATATAATACTAATATAAAATATAAATATAATTATTTGAAATATTAAATACATTATAAATAGTTATATATTTTCCCATAATAATTACATAATAGGTTTTCAATAAATAACAATTGTAAACTAAACTTCCCAAAGGAAAATAATAATTATAAGCCTATAAACACTTAAAAGGAAAAAAAACGTTATACTGTCATTGCCCTCTACCTTTATATTTTTTCTCTTATGTAAATTAGTACGAATGAATTCCGTTGTTTCATTTAATTTTATTCTAAATCTAAATAGGGTGCCCTCGTAAAATTCTATATTTTATCATTATTCAAAATAATGATCCAAACATTTAATGTATCGTCATAGTTTATGTGATTAATGAATTCCATTGTTTCATTTTAATTTATTCTAAATCTAAATGCAAGGTGCACTCATAAAATTATGTGTAATATTAATTTGAATTCTATTTTTTATCATTATTCAAAATAATAGTCCAAACATTTAATCTGTCTTCATAGTTTATGTGATTAATTGGATTGAATGCAAATATGTAAAATTTATTTATAAATATTTAAATAATTCACAATATAATATTATTATATTTTAAATACTTAAATATCATAAAATCTTTAATAAATAGCCTCACTTTTATCCAATTAATAAATGCCTGATTTCAAAGCGTTTTATTCAAATTTGTTAACTAAAATGTTGATCACTTACATGTAAATGAAATTATATAATTAAAGTTTAACTTTTAACTTTTATTTTTAAAATTATTTAATAATTATAAGTCCTTTCAAAAAACATAAGCACAATTTCTATGTAATTGGAAAGTAAACACTGTCGGTCAACAAAATTTCATTATATTATCAACAAAGGCTGATTACAAAATTCATCTCCAAGGACCCTTCTTTCTCATCTTTGAACATACATAGTGAGCATGGAGTCCACGGGAAAGCAGTGACACCCGGTGCCCGGCGATTATTACCCAGTGGCTTCGTAGCCATACCATAGATAGCCAAGATTGAACAAAGGCAAGAAGTAGACAACACTCTTGAGCGGATGAGGTGGAAGAACGGAGAGAGCGGGTGAAGGTATGTGTGTTCATGCATGTGGAAGTCGATGCTGTTCCACCCTTCCCTCCAAAGTACCGAGGTGATTGTTGGTGTGTGACCTTCCACGTTGTCCGGATCTGGAGCACAGATGTACTGAACTTGTCGTTAATACGCAAGCAATTCATTTCGGTCATCGTCTTGCGTTGGTCCCTCATAGGGTAGAAGTATTCAAATATATATTTCATAGCTGATTTTGATAGAATCACAGGTGGTTAGGCTTCCGCCAGCCCGAGAGAATGGGGAAGAGATTACCGACCTCCTCACATCGTGTCGTGGTTTTTCACTTTCCAAGGGAAGAAGGAGTGGTTTCCTGTTTCCCGCTATTGATGCCCTTCATGGCGAAAGAGTTTCTCCACCCAACGCGAAATGACCCGGGTGTCATAACGACCCAAGGAGCAAGCGAGAAGGTGAAAGTGACATTTGTGTTGAATAGGCACCCAGAGAGGGTTGAGATGAACCTTTCAAGAGTTTGCGAGCGGACCACACCATGTCGAAACCAAACACCAAGCAATACAAAATTGAACAATGTAAAATGAATCACTCAACATATTACCAAACCAAGTGGAGTCGGGACTTGAGGCACTTCATCATTTCTTCGGAAAACCTCAACACCACCCCAATTCAAGTGTTGCTTGAATTGCGACACAAAATACGAGACCACACAACAATAGAAGGATCAAGAGGCAAAGTTAGCTCTACACATGTGCCCTGCAGAAATAAGCTAAAACACTGACACTTTTGACTTCGGTTTCAACCCTTGATTGGAGGGACAACAAAACGACCAAAAGGGAACCATTCCAAACTATTGAAAACTGGTTGTCGAGCCCGAATATGTCGACTACAAACAAATGTGGCTACTCAATAGTTAATCCCAAAAATTTCCTCACAAGCGACGTTGTGGCCACCTCCTTCATATGAGATCCACGGACACTCTCGGTCGGGGTCCTCTCCTGCTTTCCAAGATGAACTAGGTCCTACCTTCCACTACCGCCCAGTTCCGCAAAGCCATTGCGGGATGAACCGGAGCTCGAAATCGAAGTCCTACGTAGTCACCCACCTCATTGCCCAAAACACGTTATGCTGAACATCAACACAAAAAAAAGCCAAGTTATAATGTCGCCTCAAGTGGGGAGGGTTGTAGTGGATGAGTTCTTAATGATGGCGATGGCCTTCACCATCCCAGGTAAACCATTAAGGAGTGCATGGAGCCCGGTCGAATACGGTACATTACTGTACACATGTTGCACCATTTCGTTACCCCCATCGAGGAAAGTGGAAAGTGCCTTTTAATTTAAAACAATTTTCCAAAAAAATGTAATATCGTGCTCTTGAACATGATGATTGTTTTAGTTTTATTTTTATTGTTAAGATGATTTTTAAAGTATATTTCCACGAGCGAACCGAACATGAGCTCGGTCAAGTTGCGGTGAAAATATTGTATTAGTCTTTGTGCTAACAAAAATATTTCATTATTACATAATTAAAATTATAGTGTTTTCAAAATAAAATTGTTCTTCCACAAGATTATGATAAACTTCTTACTCACATCAAAAACCATAATTTTAATCTTTAGGCACTTCTTCTGCTTCTTCGATACTCAATAGTAAATAGCAAAAACCTGAACTATTATCACAACTCCCTAAGATGACAATATTAAAGTATATATGTTCGAAAGTTAAATTTTCATAGTGTGTATGAAGGATATCATGTGTAAAAGAAAATAGAGTTTCGTGTTTCTCCTCCTTTTAAATATATATATTTATTATATTTAATTTTTATAATATGCAAGTCATAATGTGTAATATATTTAAGCAATATAAATGTTAAGGAAGTTTGCGTTTGTCATAATAACATGGCATAAGTTGAATCAATAAAGTAGTTTATTGTAGAAACTTTCACTATGACCATAATCACTTTGTGTCATCAGTTAGTCATTTATTATAATAATAGCATTGTCTTTCTGTGCAAAATAGGACTTTTATTTTTGTTGTAGCGGTGAGAACAACCCACAAGTTTACAGTTATAGCAGTCCCAAGAAGTTATATCCTATGAAAAGGAAGTTCTATGCTGTAAAAAGCCAAAAGACCGTTAAGTGATAATTAATTTTAGTATTTTTCTATTTCGGATATCTCAAGGTGAATATGGATCCATTTTTATTAATAAGTTATTCTGAATCTTATTTTTTCAATTATTATTATCAACTTAATTTTTTTTAATGGAAAATGTAAATTTTCTTTTCCATTTATATAATACACTATTCTGTTTATTAACCATAATTATATTACATTCATATAAACTATTCTATTTATAATAATTATGTTACGTTCACACATCAATTATTCTATTTATAATAATAATTATATTAGATTCACACATAAGTTTGACAATGTATGAAAAAAATAAGACAATTTAATATCATATATATTATTTATACTCAAAATTCTTAGCTTTGAAAAAGAAAGGTTCTAAACCTTTTCTCCATACATATAATTTCAATCATCTTCCGGAAAAAATGGAAAATGAAGATCTTGGTACCTATTAAATAGAGAAGAATGAGCTCTTGTCATGAATTAAATAGACAAAGTGGTTAGAATATAACATTTTAATTTTGAATAAAAAAATATCATTTATTAATACAAATATTTTAGAATATTAAATCTAAATGTTACAATAAAACAATTTTTTGAATTAAATAGATAATATTTTAATACGATATTAAGTAAAAAACTAACCATATAAATATTTAAAATAAAAATAAAAATAAACTAATTATTATCTTTCGTAAAACTTAAAAAAAAAGTAGGTCAAGACCATTATTATTATTGAAACATTGGAATTATAATAAATATATATAAAATAAAATAAAATAAAATAAAAATAATAATAATAATAGTCCTGGGGGGCAGCTCAATTGATTTATCCGAGAAATGAAATTGTTCTAACTTGAAAGACCTAGGTTCAAATCTCCTTGTTGTGATCCGAGCTACGAGGAGGACAATTTGTAGCCCTAAAAATAAAAACCCAAACATCTATCAGAGTTCTTTGAATGCTATGAGTAATATTGTTCAAGTTGAACCTTGCATGTTTGAAGAAGTCGTAAAACACTAGGTTTGGAAAGATGAACTGAATGAGAGTATGAATCAATCATGAATATTGGTGGGATGTGGTGCCTAGACCCAAGGACGGGTGCGACGTCACGTCTAAATGGATTTACAAAATTAAACATGGAAGCTTATAGGGATGATGAAAAATATAAGGTCGGTTCTGGAAATTTCCTCATTTTTTTTCTTTTTAAAGGAAGGAATGGACTATGATCATATATTTACATCGATGAACCGATATACCACTATTTGATATATTATTTCTCTAGGGTACCAATCGAGGATGGAGCCTATCGTAAATGGACATAAAAAATACTTTCTCTTATGAATCTCTTGGGAGAATCTACATGGAACAACCTTAGGGGCTTGGGGTTCAAAGATCGAAGGACACATATGTAGTTTGAAAAGCTCGGTATGGGTTGAATGGAAGCCCTGAGAGCTTGGTATGAGAGGATTGAAAATTGTATCATGATTGGGATTTAGGGACTGTGTTGATCCTATTGTAATTTCATGGTTGAAAATGATATGCCTCTAATTTTGGTAATTTATGTTGATGATCTCTTTCTAACAAGTGCAAACCCTCTCATTTTGTAAGTACGATAGAGGTTGACTTCCGAGTTTTAGGTTAAGGACCCAGAGCTAACACAGCACTTCTGGGCACCAGGTGTAGAAAAAAACGGCGATATTTTCCTTTCTCAGTAATGCATTTGTGAAGCTACTAGAATGTGGGATGGTGGAGATGAAAGTTTGTGTGTCTGCTTTGATGGAACTCAACTTCAGAAAGTTATTGTGAAACCAACTCCAAAGATAAGGAAAAGAGGGAATCAACGCCTTGAAATAGCCACTTCGAGGGGGAAACCTCCTTTACATTACATAAATGAAAAATTCTTATGTGATTCAAATGAAGAAACCTCCTTTCTATATATATGAGTCCATGGGATCACAAGATAATCCTAGTATACCTAACAATAATAATGTAAGGGCACAACAATAACAATAGTGGGCTATTATGGAGCACAATAATAACAATATGGGGATTACACATGTACAAAAAGTAACAATAAGGGGGCCTACACTAACAACAATAAGGGATTACACTATTAATATAGGGCCCTAACATTCCCATCTCCCTCAAAAAAAGTGTTGTCCTCGACACTTGAGTAGTTATGGATGCTTTTGTATAAAATTCTCATCCTCACATGTGGAATATTCAATGGGTAAGTTCTTCCACTTTATGAGATACTATGAAATTGATCGATTTCGTAGTCAGTCGAGTTTTTGTTTCCATGATTGCTTCAAGTTTCAATATGATTTTTCCTTCCTCATCAAGTTCGGCAATATTTTTGAACCGTAAGTTTGTCACCTATAACTCCTCTTTAAGCATGAAACATAGAAAATTGGGTGCTACACGGGAAGATGCAGAAGATTCAATTTGTATGCCATAGTACCAATATTTTGTAACACCTTGTAAGGACCATAGTACTTTGGAGATAATCTATTATCCTTCTTAGATTTCTTGAGGTACATTTGTTTATATGGTCGTAGACGTAAAAATACCTAGTCGCCTATGTTAAAACTCCTCTCGTTGCGATGTTGATCTCGTTTTGTTGTTTCATTCGATTTTGTGCCAAATTTAGGATTATCCTTTAAGAGTTGGAGAACTTCTTGTTGATATCAATGTGATCTTCCGTGCTTGAACCTTATAATTTTCTCTTAAATAAGATGTGATAGACGGTGGATGATATCCAATAAAGTGCCATAAATAGGTCATTTTGCTACGGTATGGAAGAGTATTGTAAGCGGAAACATAGGCTTCCTAAATTACAATTTTGTGAAGTCATGGTAAAAATTTTTAGAAAACGTAGTTTATTTCAAAAATTTTCTAAAGTTAAGCCGAACTCGTGATTCCGTTTAGATTGATGGCTGTGACGTGAACGACGATTTTAGCGAGTTGGAAAACACGACGACAAAATTTCGGTAAGACTTTGAACAAAAGTTGAACGAACTGTGAGTTCGACAAACTTTTACTTGCAAAATAGTTCGGCCGAACTAATTCCTATAAAATAATATTACGGTTAATGCCATTTCTTAGGTTCGTTGTTCTTCTTTGTTGTTCGCATTTCGCTTTGTTGCTACTGCTCGTCCGATTGTTGTTCTTGCTATAATCCCATTAAATGTTGTTGTTTCTTTCCGTCGGTCTTATTCTTTCTTTCATCGGGTATGAGTACTTGTCTTAGATGCGGGTTCTAGTTTTATTAAAATTGTATATGAGATTAAACGCTCCTTTGAGGTGTATCCCAGTTTTGAAATCGAGTTGTAAATGTTCAACGTGTTTTTAATATGGGGCCATTTTGTAATTTCTTAGGTATTGGTGCATATTCCGTATGTATTTATTTTTCTTTTGGTACATTGTGTAACTCGGCTCCTATTTTATAGTTTTGGTAATAAATTTATATATATACCATATCTTGTGGAACAATTATGCTTTCCTTTGATTAAGCTTGTCTTCAAATTGCCATATATTCTTTTTTTCTTTTAAAGTTATTTTGTTCAAACCCTTGTCCCTTTTCATCGGTTATTTTGACAGAGGTTTTGTGAGGAATGTGCCAAGGCTTCTCTTTTTAAAAGAATGCAGTAATCTTGTTCTTGCACTATTAAATTTATTAGGTTCGATTTATTACAAGGAAATGAATTCTCATGAATAGTTTATCTTCTATTTTTTTCATGATTCAATATTACATGTTCCTATGGTAATCCTCATGGTTGATTCTTTCCTCTAAAAATTTTTAATACAGTTATCTTGATTTGTTGCACAGTTGGATGTAATGTGTTGTCGTTTTTCCTTCATTTCTATTTTATAGATGCTTAACATTGTGCTTTAGATATTGCTGAAAATATATAGATAACTTTTGTCAAGTAATTTATTCTTTGAAATCAGATTTTTAATCTGATAACTATATAATTCATGACATGGTAGCAGAAAACATAGGACCCAGGTTGGTTACTCTGGCTAGGGTCTTAAACCTCTGCTACCCCTCTAACAATTAACACAGTATTTAAGCTTAGAAAACAAATAATCGTTATCTAGTGCAAAACGATTTAATTTTTTTAGCCTAAGAAATTTCCAGAGTACACTTCACCAGTCATTCTTGTATTCATGTTCATAAAATTATTAACATACTCGTTATTCCCTTTTTACTTAGAATTCAAATGTATTTTTTTTTAAATAACATAAAGAAAATAAGCTGTGTGTTACATCATCCCTTTCAACCCACTATTATAGAAAAAAAACAAACAATATTTCCCATGGATGGGTGTCAACTACAGCTAACAGAAAAACAAAAACCCACCATAAATTCTTATGATATGTCACAAAAACACTGTGAATGTTGCAATAATAGACAATTAGTGACAAACAACTCACATATGTCCCTTTTACAACACCATAGATAGCCAAAAGAAATGGAAATAACCTAGCGAAATAAGCCCAAAACCACCATAGACATGCACAATACACATAGGTGTAGCGCCCACTAACAAAGCGAGCCATATCCACCACATAAAAAATATAGATGTGACCAACCTATGCCTCCATATTTTGTAGACCAAAAGGATGACAAGTACCCTGCATAAAACAAAACTAGAATTTCCAGGAAATCAACATACTACACCACCTACCATACATGCTCATTGGTCATTTTTCGAAGGTGAGATATTTTATAGAACCCTCACACTGGAGCGAGGAGGATCCATTAAGTCCCCACCATCTAAATCACAAGAAATATGGCTCTCCACATGCTCCAGATACAAGTCAATCATCTCCACGAAGAACCTTTGGTTCTTGAGCATTCTCTTGACTTCCTCAAGTGAAGAAAAAATATTATATCTCTCAACGTGCTTATCCCTCAACTCCAGTCACAATAAGGTATTCATTCTCCAATGAAGAGACACCAAGTTTAAATATTGCTTCCTCCTTCCCTTGGTGTGCCAAGGGTCTAGAACCCAAGATGACATTTAGTCTAAAACCTCAGAATCTGAAAGGGATTTCCTTTCCTCCCTTGTTTTAGACTCGATCTCATAGATTTCCTTATGAGTATGAAACATAACTACATTAAAGTATGTGGCTTCCAAGTCATGCGAAAATATTCTTTCCCCTTGTTGGCTTAGCTAAGCCCTAACACATCCTCCCCTTATGCACCCCATTTTTTGTCTTGGTGGAATTACAGAGTGTCGAGGAGTTGACTTATTGTCACTGTAGTGATTTCCTCTACCTACATAAGAGTAAACTAAAAAAATCAACCTACCTTCTATAATACCAGGGAACCAACATACCAACTCATCACAATAACAGTAGATAAAAGACTTAGCCTTAACATAGGACCCACTAGAAAGGGTAGAGGATGAGTCTTCCTCAACCAAGGTTCCTTCACCCTTTACTATCAAAGAAGAAAAGAACAACACTAGAACCAGAAGAAATCTACACCTAGTAGAGCGAACTAGACACCAAATTACATCAACCAACACTTATCTTGCCATGAAAATAATCCAACACAATTTAAATAAATAGCGTTAATTCATTGAACACCCTTGTACATTCTTTGTTGATACTTTGAAAGTAATACGTTTTGAAAAATAATTTGTTTTTTGGATTCTTAAGATTATGTAACTTTCAAACCATAATTACAAATTTATTTATTTTTTTACTTATCATTTAGTTGCTAAAAGTTGAAGAATTTATGTTGGTAAATAATTAATTAGGTCTATTTAAATCATTTACCACTTTTTGGATTTTTGTTTTCGTGGTTTCATTCATAATTTCACTTTTTTGCAAATTGTCAATTTCAATTTTTCACACCACATGTGCACAATCAAAGGACCTAAGGTCTTTCCCCTACTAAAGTATGTTCTTTTAAAACATGTTTTCTTGGTGATATGGGTGATTTAGAAATTATTGGGAGAGAGAAATTCCTCATTTAATACACAATATGTTTGGTTCATGCCATTTGATTCTCATGATTAGGTTGTAATCATGAGGCTCTCGCTCAAGAGTGGACCTTCCCAAAATCTTGTGATGTCTTGTCACAAACAAAACCATCAAACTGAAAACACATCATGCAAGAAACATAGCTCGCTGACATATATCATTTTTCTCCTTCAAAGAAAAAAAATTCACATCATGTGAATATCTCCATGTACTCTTACATATTGGTGTACAAAACCATCAACCAAACACAAGTCGACAAAACATGCCTCTTCAAACAATTGATTCTCAAGTCAAATAATAGCTCATGTACAAATTTCCATATTTGTTGCATTTAAGTGTGTCAACATAACTATAACCAATCAAACTACATCAACAAAACATATGGTCTTGAATGAGGTTTTGGACTCTTTATATATAAATGTACACCATGGCAATGTATCTTATATAAAACTTTAATCCATGTGCTTAACCTTAACATTGACACAAATGGAATACAATTTTACTCACTGCTTTATGATAGAAAAATATGCGGATGAGTATTGCCCACATATTCAAAGTCAAAAGGGATAGATTAAAAAGGGATGCTCTAGTCATCTATAAAAGATAAATTAAAGAAGCATGACATATTAGTAATGCAAATTAGATATGCCTACCAATTATGTTCATATAACACAACAAATAGATGATTCAATACAAATGTCACATAGAAGTCATATTTATCTCATGGGCCTTCAACTTAAATTATATATCTAGCATTACATTAAGCTATAGGAGATAAATCAAAGAAGCATTTGAATGTAAATTAAACATGCATAATAATTATGTCCTTTAGTTCAATAAATAGATAATAATTTGCAAATGCCATATCTAAGCTATATTTCATCTAAGTAGCTTTCAATTTAAACTTATATCTAATGTTAAATTATATAAAAAATAACAGTAATTCAAACTTCAAAATAATATTTAGAGTTAGTATAAAATGTGACATAATTTTCCTGCGTGGAAAAACATAGTTATTGAGAGTTCAAAACTCATGCATTTGAATAGAAAGTTGGTATACGAATGAGCAAGTAGATTTTTTCTAGAAATGAGGAAGTGAAGGTTGATAGAGAGCCACACAAAATTGCAAATTCATACCTCAACAGAATTGTTAGATCCTTTTAAAGAAAACATATTTAATCAACTTTCATTGAAATATATGATAAACTCAACCCAATTTTATGAAAAGTAGTATACCATTTTTTACATAATTTCACATAATACAAATAGATAAATTTTAATTAAGTATTGTTATAAATATTTAACTACCCATCGAGAGATGGCCAAGTGATTGAGACAGGGCATCATCACAATAAAAAACCAAGTACAAATTGTAGTAATCCTAGAATCATGCTTTACACAAGGTAAAATTGGGGAACTCATGACTTGTACTATAGATAAAAAAACATTTACCCTTACCAAAAAATATATGATAAAAATTGACAAACTACATAAGCTTAAGCTTAAGGGGATATAATCCTTCTTGCCTTCCATATAGATAATGAAAATGATTGTTCCGAGTCTCATGTTGCTTCTCATGTTATTTTATAAACCTTGATTGGAAAGAAAAATAGGAGGGCAGAAATGTAAGAAATATAAAACATAATGAAACACAACGTAAGAAATAGAGAACATAATGAAACACACACATACATATATCTCTAGACAATCAACACAATTATTTTCCGATGAATCCTTATGGGAGACAAGCAACCCTAAAAAGTAATGATGCTCTAGACTCCTTTTTCCCTAGGAAATCCTTATGGGAGAAAAACAACACTAAAATGTAAACATGCTCTACTCTCTCTTTTCTGGTATGGAAACTATGTAAGTACAAAGAAAGAGGTAATCTCTCTAGATTTAGCTAAGACTTTTGGCATGTAAGGTTGCTATAAAAACTTAACTTCATACATTTTCTCTCTAACTTCACACTCCTAGTTGTATTTTCAACTATGGAACAAAATACAATAACACAAAATGGAACTCTTATTCCTCCTAGTGGCGAAGTATTTAACATAGCGTGATAGCCAACTAGGTGTAAGATTTGACTCTGTCAACCATTAACGAGGTTTGTGATTTTAGACCTTTTAGAGTCTTGTTAAAATTCCACATGTAGCTAGCTTGCCATGCATGAGTAATGGGGCTAAAATGTCATTCTCTCATACCATGGTGGTCAACATGATAGGTCAACTTACTAAAGGCATAAATTTTGAATGAACTTCGTTTGATGTTTTTCTTGCACCATTGGATATGTCTTTAAGTGTAGAATAATGGTCAAGATTTCGGCACAAGGGATAATCATTTGACCCCTAGAAATGTCATTTAATACCTCAAAATGACTCCAAAAGGTTTTAGACCCCAATTCTCCACCCACCATTAAAATGACCCTACAAGTTGATTCTTTCAGTTTTTTCACTCTATAAGCATCAAAATATATGACAAATAATATAATTATCCAATCTAGATCATTATTTAACAATTTGTTAAAATTATGAGTAAGATATACATCATGGAATTTAAATAAATAGCGTTAATTCATTGAACACCCTTGTACATTCCTTGTTGATACTTTGAAAGTAATACGTTTTGAAAAGTAATTTGTTTATGGATTATATTTTCCACATTCTCTCAACCATATCAAAAACCTTCTTATAATATTTGAAACCTAAGGTCTTTCCCATACCAAAGTATGTTCTTTTAAAACATGTTTTCTTGGTGATATGGGTGATTTAGAAATGATTGGGAGAGGGAAATTCCTCATTTAATATGTACAATATGTTTGGTTCATGCCACTAAGCCAAGAATTTTAAATTCAACTGACTTTTAATATAACCAACTAAATCTTGCAAAAAAAGAATAAAACAATTTATGTTAGGGTTGTGGATTTAGGCATTGAAACAACACCATGATATTTCAAATTTAAAAATAATGGTTTGAGTCCTAGGTAGCTTAGAATCCTATTTGTTTTCAAAATAAGGATGCACTCCCATTTTATTCTCATGATTAGGTTGTAATCATGAGGCTCTTGCTCAAGAGTGGACCTTCCCAAAATCTTGTGACGTCTTGTCACAAACAAAACCATCAAACTGAAAAACACATCATGCGAGAAACATAGCTCGCTGACATATCATTTTTCTCCTTCAAAGAAAAAAAATTCACATCATGTGAATATCTCCATGTACTCTTACATATTGGTGTACAAAACCATCAACCAAACACAAGTCGGCAAAACATGCCTCTTCAAACAACTGACTCTCAAGTCAAATAATAGAGCTCATGTACAAATTTCCATATTTGTTGCATTTAAGTGTGTCAACATAACTCTACTTTCAACATCTTGCTTCATGCAACATGCACCATACTTTGAATTTGCAAGGAAATTCATGAAACATCAAAATACATGCAAGGCCTTAATTGGATAAGAAATCTAACCATCCATTACCAAACCATTTCAATGGTGCTTCTTTTAGCTGCACTTCATCATCATGTGAATCATCCTGACCCTCATCGATTATGGAATCCTCTTTTCCATTCTTGTCGTTATCTCTTTCCACCTTCTTCAAATGTTGTGGATGACTTGTTGGATACAAAGTCCAACACTTGTCTACAAGGTGACCTTTCTTATGGTAATGAGTAATAAACAATTGCATCTTATTTTCAACATCATTTTCCTTGTCCAATGGGCCTTTGATTTTTTGCCTCATTTATTTAGAAAGTTTCAATGTGCATGGATATCTTCTTCCAACATCTATAAACATTATGGTTATTCAAACCACAAAAGGAACATGTGCAAGTTCTTTTCTATATCTTATGTGAATATTTACCATGTTTATCATAATCAAAATAAATTTGATTAAAGGCAAATTTATACCTTGAACATTCACCGTTGTCGCCTTCTTGAGGAGGTGAATTTGATGAGGTAGTGGCTCTCCTCTGAATACTAGCAATGAGTAATTCCACGAGGAAATTCTATCAATTTTAAAACAAATCCTTTTCATCCATATTTAATGCCTACTTTTTCAGCTGGAACACCTCCAAATTTAAGGACCACAATGACATAAAATATGTAACTTTACCTAATAGGTGTAGACCTAGAACCCCCAACTTTGCGTGACATGTACAATTGAAGATCTTATATGGTAAGCAGTGTGAGAAGAGAGTCATGGTCACTGACTTGAGCAAGAGAAATAGTTTGGTATGAAAACCTTAGTTGTGATAGGTCTAGCTTGCAGGCTACCAAATTACATGGTAATGGCATTCAAAATGTGAAAATTCCCATTTCACTTGGAAATAAGATGGTAGAGAAAGGTATAGATGAAAGGAGATATCCATTTATGGTAAAGAAATCAAATAGTTCTATCAATTCTACCTTGCAACTCTAAGAGACATTGAATTAAATTTCATCTCAAGACAGGGCTTTGAGAGGACACTCTCAAAGCCAACCTTCATTATGGCTTTGAAACACATGGTAAGTATCAAGACTTAGCAACCTTATTTGCATAATTTTTTCTAGCATGGACCTTAATGTCATAGCCTTCTTTTGCCTAAAATGAATGCAAATTTCCTTGCAATTTGGCTTGTGACATTCATAATTCATGCTCATGGAACATGATTGTGTTGCAATTGTGATAACATCTGCTGTATGCAGAAGCTAATAAAAAATGATCGAAAATGACATTTTTTCTCTGTTTTTTTAAATATTTAAGGAAAATTACACCAAGTAGCTTCCAACCTCATATGACCATCATGTCAAACTATTTCAGGATATTGTCCAAGTAAGAGCCACTTAAGCAAGAAATCTAGTATACATGACACCAATTTCAATTAGCAACAATGACAGTTCTAAGTATGGTGAAAACATTGCTCCAGATCCTCAATGGGGCATGTTTGATGACAATAATTTGGGGAGTGAGAGAGGGAGATGGTAGGAGAAAAAATTCAAGGAATCCACGGGAAATTGAAAAATATATAACTAATAAGGTGGAAGACATTTGTAACCTAAGAGAGAAACTTGTTAGGAAATGGGTGAAGTTGGTATTACACACCCAATTGGACAACCTCGAGGAGAAAACATTTCTGCCACTTTATTTGTTGGCATAACCTAGTAAGTGTTATTCACTAGCATGTATTTTGTAAAGGCCTTGACCTAGTTCCCATTCAACTCCATCCACTAGGTTGTAGAGGATTCCAAGCCTAATTTCATGAAAAGTAAGTTGGGAATGATCACATTGACCTGCTTGATGACATGTCTATGAAGATTAACTACCTTGAACTATTTTTTTGCGTAGGGAAAGAGACACATTCCCATGTCTGAGCATGAAAACATTCTTTGATATTGTTAATGCCTCTAGTGTTTACTTCTACAAGTTCTATAGGCAAAGTCTGTAAAGGGGCAGGTAGCCTCTGGATCTCATCTTTTATGAAAGGTGACATATCTAGTAAATGCCCCTACAGTCAATCTCTGGAATGGATCTAAATAGAAGTTCTTCATTTTAATATCCGTAAAACACAACAACTTTAAGGTAAACTATGTACATGTGCCATTTCTCCCACAAACTAAAGTGTATAAGTAGTAAATTTTATACCAATTGTGCTCCCACCATGTAAAGCGCAATTTGGTGAACTTATCATTTTTATAATATCTTTTTCGATTAAATTTAGTTTCACACATGATCAATTATTGCTTTGAAAGTTGTGTTATACATAATTTGTGTACACTAAATTACAAATTGATTTTTTGAAATCTATTTTGTGTAAATGTTGACCAATAGATATATATCATGGAGGATGAACGACGAAGATCAGCCGATTCCCATATGGACGTTCAGGGATCGGGGGATGTTCACGGTATTTAAATATATAATCTTAAATCTCCATACATGTGTGTACATATGGAATTGATTTTTTATTAACTTTGTGAGTTAAATTAGTTGTTAATAAGTTTCATATTTTAATTTTTAGGAGGTAAGAGGAGAAGGGTTTCTATTCCATCCATGGAGCATGGCCATGGTTCAACCGGTCGAGGTATGAGTGGTAGCAGGTTGCGTGAAGGGGGTGATATTTATTCCCCCGAAGGCCAATCAACAGCTGCTGGTTCTCAACAGGGTCATTTTGGGTCTGGTTCTCAGCAGTGTCATTCTAGGTCTGGTTCTTAGCAGGGTCATGTTGGAGAAGATGTTAACCAACAGCATCAAGGTTGCCATCAATTTCAATATTTTTCATTAAATTTGTACAACTTTTTTTACACGTGTTTTTTCTAATATACGAAATTTTATATATATTGATGCAGAGGCCGAAAAAGTTCGAACCAGTGGTCAAAATAGATGCAGGGCAGCCCGCTACATTCAAGAAGAAGGTTTTCAACCCAGCACAACTTATCCGGCCGAGATTACTGATATACCATGGGAAACCAACATGGCGGAATGCACCTTACAAAGGTGTGAAAGACTTCATGCAAAATTGCAAAGAGATCTCGTGGCTTTGTCTCTACCTGCTGAGAGTCGAAAAAGCCTTGAAATAGTTACACATTCATTGGGTGAAATGGTAAATGTGTACATAAATCTTGGGCCAACGAGTGATTCATTTGTAGAAATGATGAGAAAGAGAAAAGAAACAGTGATGGGTCCCAATAAATGGGAGGACGTAAAACAAAAAGTTACAAAAGAAGTGGCCAAGTCAATGTTTAATTACAAGGAAGGGCCAAAAATAAAAATGTTGAAGGTGCAGTATTTCAAGCACCCAGACATAGCTCATTATTTGTATGATAGGCATCTTGCGGCCTATGGAAGGCTTCCATGGAACGATGAGGTTCCTGTTTATTTTGCACAAATGTTTTATGCAGAATTTTTTTTGGGTATGAAACCCAACTACAATGACCTTCCTTCAGAATTTTTTGGCCCGGGGAAAGGTCGATTATATGATCGTAAGGGCGCTAAGCGAGATGTGGAGTTGCCTCGCCCTGAGCCGCCATTGGTGAGTCAACCGTTTCGAGTCGAAACTCTGCGATCAGAGATGGATGCGACTTCTCAAATAAGTCGAGAAGCAAGGGATGTTATGATTGACAATGTTCATAGCGGATTGAGTGGAGTCGATCTTTGTTTAAATCGACAAAGAGCACGTGAAAATGCACGTGCCAATTTTGTTTATCGTACAGATGAGGAGATTTACAACATGAATGTTGAAGATCTCCGAACATATGCAATAAATTGTCGCAATGGTTTGCAAGACCTAATTTTTCATGAGGAAGAGGGCACCGGAACGGTATGTGTTAGTGACATTAGGGTTTGAAATTATTTTTACATATACATGTGTACAATTTGTAATAAATACATGTGTATGTACATGTATACATTTATTTTTATGTGTACATTAATCTAACAAAAATGTATGATTATATGTTAAAACACCATTTGCAGTTCTCACACATGATGCGTGACGAAAATGTTAATATCACGTTCGAGATCTCTGGTTCAAACAATGCAGATGGGTCTGACCATCAAGATATGTTGGCAAATGTTAGTGTTTTTTAAGTGACTTTAAAATAAATAATTGTTGCTACACATGTACATGTATGTATATATATAATTTGATAAAATGTTTTATCAGGTACCGATTCCGTCTGATGTTTTTGGGATGGCGGTACCTTCTTCTTCCTTGGGAGATGTACCTTCTACTTCCTTGGGAGATGAGCCACAAGTATGGACAATTTTTCACAAGTTTAAAATTTATGTTTAAAAGTTATATATATATATATATATATATTCCACCTCAAAAAGTTCCATTAAAAATTGAGATATATATATATATATATAGAGAGAGAGAGAGAGAGATCTATATTTTGAGTTATTTAAAAAATTTTGAATTTAGGTTCCTATAGAATATTTCTTTAATCCGCGGACTCTAGCGACGGAGATAGGAACATCCACAACATTTGAACAAGTTGTCTTTAGTTCCTTTTTTTAATATTATTGAAAATAAGTTTATATATGTACACGTGCATTTTCATTTGAAAGTTATATATATATATATATAACTGTACATGTATATTGTACAGTTTACCGCTGCAGATGTTCCTATGGGAGAACTTGTTCATCAAATGGAGAGGGAACCTTATGAGGTATTGCATGATTTTTTTGTTATATTTTGTTTTTTACATGAATTTCTAGATATATATATTCTCATTCATTTTTAAAACATCAAATTTTAATGTTCAAGTACATGTGCATTGTGTATGTAGGTTTCCCATTCACATGATAGGGCGCAGATTGTGACCCTAGTAGGGAAGACGCTAGATCCATCTCCATTTGATGGACATTATTTACAGTAGATTTGATTTCAAAATTTAGATGGTTTTAAAATTTTTTAAACTTGATACAGTTTGATACTTGTGAGATTTACAATTTTTGGACATATTTTATTACATTGTTAATATAATTTGTTTTATTTAATTTTTGGATGGTTTTAGTATTTTTGGCATGTGAATGTGAAGTAATGTTGTCATCTATAAATTAATGTTGTCATCTGAACTACATTTGGCATGTTATGTAATGACATGTGTTATAATTTGTTTTGTTTTTAAAATTTAAGTTTTGGATGCTTGGAGTACATTTGGCATGTGAAGTAATGTTGTGATCTATATTTTTTGTTAAATTAAAAGTTAAAAGTTTTGGATGGTTTCAATCTACATTTGGCATGTGATATTTAATGTTAAATGTTTTTGTTGGATAGTTGAATTATAATTGGCATGGCATGTGAAGTTTTTAAAACTGAAGTTTTGGATGGTTTCAATCTACATTTTGCATGTGATATTTAATGAACTTTAAATGTTTAATGTTTTAATGTTGCACGATATATATAATCAAAAGGTTTTTAAAACTTAAAGTTTTGGATGGTTTCAATCTACATTTGGCACATGTGGTATATAATGTTAAATGTTTCTATTGGATCTAGTTGAACTATAATTGGCATGGCATGTGAAGTAACGATCTATATAATCAAAAAGTGTTTTAAACTCAAGTTTTGAATGGTTTCAATCTACATTTCGCATGTGATGTTTAATGTTTTAATGTTGCACGATATATTATCAAAAGTTTTTAAAATTTTAAAGTTTTGGATGGTTTCAATCTACATTTGGCACATGTGGTATATAATGTTAAATGTCTCTATTGGATAGTTGTTCACTATAATTGGCATGGCATGTCAAGTAATGTTGCACAAATCCCTTTTGGATGGTTGAAGTACATTTGGAATTTTAAGATTGATTTTGATCTCTACATGTAGTCTTGTTTGAATGAAAAAATTTCCAATAGGAAGAACATAGCTTTTCAATGCAACTAACCATGTATCAATTGAGCTCTAATTGAAAAAAGAGTTTAAAGAAGTAGATATATGTACAAATTATCCCTTTAATTTTGATTTGAAATATAAGTCTAGTACATATATATGTTTTTTGAATTTGGGTCAATGTCGTTAATGCACTCAAATAGGTAGCCTTGTCGATTTATTTACATTGTGGAAACTTTTTACCAGAAAATCCAACTAGTTTTTCATCAATGCACATAGAAAAACTACTTGGAACAATTAATTGCATTCTAGAACATATCTATCCAATACAAGTAAAATTTTTCATCAATGCACATAGAAAAACTACTTGGAACAATTAATTGCATTCTAGAACATATCTATCCAATACAAGTAAAATTTTTCATCAATGCACATTGAACATATCCGACCATTGGACAAACAAATTTTGTACTAGATTTTCAATCAGGAATAGAGATGTGGGTCAAATCCCACGAAAAGTCGAAGAAGTGCTCCAAGTCTCTTGTCTGAAAGGAATTTTCGTACAAAACTATACTGCAAATGATTTACTTACATTGTTTCCATACTTTTTACCAGAAAATCAAACTAGTTTTTCATCAATGCACATAGAAAAACTAGTTCCAGTTAATTGCATTCTAGAACATATATATTGAGTACGTGAATAATTCTTCATCAATGCACATAGTAAAACTAGAACAATTAATTTCATTCTAGAACACACACAGATATATATATATATATATATATATATATATATATAACATTTTTCATCAATGCACATGTATAGAAAAGCTACTTTTAGTTGATACTAGAGCACGTGCTTGTACCAAAACAATTTCTACATGTGCAAACACTTGCACAAATAACATAAGCATCTCAATTTTTAGTTGAGTACTGGAAGTTCTAAAACATATTTAATCCGAAGAGAATAAATTGTTGGAAAATTCACTCAAAAAAATTATAATGGAATTCCATCTTCAATAATCCGTTCATGATAGGATTTTGACATTTTCCATCCCTTAATTTTCGATTTTTTCGTTGATTGAACTTCTATCAACTTTGAGCATGCTACACACACCAAGTGACTATATTGAAAACTTATGGAATCAGGTTCATAGTCTTCAAAGTAAACAAAGTCTCCACTTTGATGAGTTTGTCTGAAAAAATAAACTTTCAGTATAATAGACCCTCTGTCATATTGAAATCCGTGATCATTATAGTTTTGTAATAATTTCATTTTTCGTTCAGTGCAACGCATCAAATAATACTTCACATTTTCATCATTGTCAATAAGTGCAATTACAGCTAAAACATCTCCTGCACAATAAAATAAACTTAATAAAATTATACATATTTAAATTTATTTCTAGATTTTTAAATCATTAGAAAGTAATTCAAATGTTACCTTCTCTAACAAGATCAGAAACTCTATCACCATCGGATGATATTGTAGTTTCCTCTGATTGCATTTCTTCAAACATTGCAACAAACATTTTTCCCTTTGTATTTAGCTCTGTATGTTTCCAATCGTTCACATACATTTTGTTTTCACAAAAGTCATTGGATTTTGTGTTTTATATGCAAAAATCACAAAAAAAAAGAATATTTTCTTTTATCCAATGCAAACACATTTCTGGACGACTTTGTTTGAATTGAATGCAATTTTTTAGTCCATTTTATTGTTTCAACGTCATTTCCAATTGATCTATCTACGTCTTCGATTCCAATATGCTAGAAAAACCTTTATATGGAAAATTAGAAGAAGAATTTGTAAATATCATATCAAAATACAATCAGATATAATCATTGCATGATAAATGTACAATGTTTAAAATTAGATTTCCAATATAAATTAAATTGAATGTACCTTCACACTTCTCTTGATGGGTTTCTCTCATGGCTTAGAGCAGCGATGCACCATTGAAAAACTTCTTCAGCGTTCACAAGTCGGCTTGCAGAGTGGTTCATTTGATATCTTCGAAGTACTCGTTTTATGCATGCTCCTGCACCATCATGTTCTCCTTTTCCATGGCCAGTTTCAAAGAAATTCCAACAATTTTTAATGCAGGTTTTCTTATGAAGACAACACAACCAAAATAATGATCGTGCAGATTTGAATTGACCTACGCATCCGTCTGACCATATCCAATGTTCATTGAATGTTATTCCACGATTTTTCAATGAATCATAAATTTTTCCAAAACAATGTTGTACAAAACATGTATCATGTGTACGATCGTCACTGATATAAAAGTGATATTCTTTAATGATATGTCAATTTTCACTCATGCTTTCTATATGATCGACATTTTGTTTAGCATGTCTATATAGAATATGGACGAGCATGGAGACTTGGTCAGAGTGATAGTATTCACTCTGAATTTCTTTTTGTGGAACAAATGTGTAGTTTTCTGCAAAATCAATCACTAACAAAATGGTCCCTATGGAAAAAATTCACGAGATTTTTTGAATTGCAAGTCTTGCCATCGAGCTCTATGGGAATGCTTGGTGTATTTGTAAATTTCTGCCTCAAAATTTCTCAAAAAGTCTATCAGAAAAATTTCATCTTCTAGTAATTCAATTCTTTTAACACTATTTGCACCTTGAATCGATGTATCGATATATTCATATCTCTTCCATTTCACTTTCATGTTGGAAAATGATTGATCATTTATATCAATACGATATTTGTTTTGAAATTTAGTCAAATTTCCACAATCATCGCATTTTTTACCACCAACACATTTCTTTTGTAAAATAGTTCATCGCTTTCTCTTTCACATAGAATTTGAGATATGAAATCATGGATAGTGGAAGGAGGAGGTGAATCCTTCCATAATGTTCTACCGAAATCAAGGAATGTGTCATAATATAACTCAAATTCCACATGATAACGGCAACAAGTGTCGCGTACGGTGATAGGTTTTACATACCATGGTTTTTGTTGAATAAAAGCACTGAGTGAAACATGAATTTGACGATTCTCTTCTTTGAACTTGTTGAATAACTCTATCTGAGTGGTTTCCAAGAGATATTTTTCATGTTCTTCGTACTGATTTCGTGCTATTCTTCTTCGCATCACATGCCTTGCAGTTGGTGAAACACGCGAATTGTTCTTCCAATATTCATATATTATTTTTTAACATTTTCTCCAAGTCTATCTTTGTATGGTTGCCTACAAATAGCTCTCCAACAAGCGAGTTCATCATTTACATCTATTTGCAGCCGAAATTTCCAATGTTTGTGCAAAGTTTTTCGCGAGGTTCCCAGTGCTCGTGCCATAGATGTTACCAAACGATTCTCTTGAGTACTTGGTGAAACCATTGCCATCTGTATTCCTCTATGTACAATTGAAACATCTTTCTCTCTAGATCTCTTAATTGACTTTATAGCACTACTCATATTTTGTATCACCTATTCCTTCATTTTTTTATCTTTGGTTGATTTTCGAATACCCAATAGTGTCGTCACTTCTTTTAATTTCCTTGATGATAGGAGACCTTTCAATATTTGAGCCTGAAATGTCACCCGCTCATTTAAGAAATACTTTTCAAAAATGCGGTCGACACGATATCGTATAACATGGTCAGGTTTTTTATCTCCATATGTGTGAGTGTCAACATTTTCTAACATCTCATTATCGATAGTGATTTCATCTGTACATATTCGAAAAAATAGTACATATTCAATAAATAAATAAATTAATAAATATATCTAAAATTTCAAATATTTTTCAAATTAGTTCATCAAATAAAAATTAAGCTTCACATTTTACATTAGGAAAATTTTAAATATATCAATAGATCATAATATTTACATTTACATACCTGCTTCAATTTCTACTTGAGGTTGATTTTCTTCTTCAATATTTTGACGAATATCTCTGTCTGTTTACATTAAACAAAATATTTTTCAAATTAGTTCATCAAATAAAAATTAAGCTTCATATTTTACATTAGGAAAATTTTAAATATATCAATAGATCATAATATTTACATTTACATACCTGCTTCAATTTCTGCTTGAGGTTGATTTTCTTCTTCAATATTTTGAGGAATATCTCTGTCTGTTTACATTAAACAAAATATTTTTTAAATTAGTTCATCAAATAAAAATTAAGCTTCACATTTTACATAAGGAAAATTTTAAATATATCAATAGATCATAATATTTACATTTACATACCTGCTTCAATTTCTGCTTGAGGTTGATTTTCCTCTTCAATATTCGAGAGGGCTTCTAACTTTCTTTTGTGAGATTGTCTTGTCTCTTCTCTACGTTCCTCGGGGTCTCTTTTTCGATCATATTTTCTCGCACAAGTTCTTCGATTTCCCATGATAATAGGGTATGAAGTTCAAAAAATTTCCTTCAAAAAATTAGACAATAACTCAATTACAAAAAATATCACAAAATATTTAATTTAAAAAAATTCAGTTTAAATTTTTTGCAAAAAATACTTACTCCAATCCAAAACACTTACTTTAAAAAATTCGAGAGAAAAATGTCTTATAAAAATGAAATGAAGCTCAAAAGATTTACTTCAACTCAAAACATGTACATACCTCCAAGAAATGTCTTTTGAATGTATGTCCAAGAAATTTTTTTAAGTTCAAAACAAATTTTGCCAAAATCAGGCCGCCTCCAAGAAATGTCTTCCAAAAAAATTCTTTAAACCCAAAACAATTATTTGTAAAATCAGTTTTCTTCCAAGAAATGCTCTTAAATCCAAACTTTGAAGAAAATTTTTTGAACCCAAACCAATATCTTTGTAAAATGAGATGAAATGTGCAAAATGTGCGAAAATTGTGAATGATTTCACAGCAATTTATATTGCCACGAAATGTGTTTTAGTAGGGGCTTCGCAAAACTTTCCAGCTGACGGAAAGTTATACCATAGTTCAGCCGAACTATTAAGTCGTTATATTTAAAGAGCCGTCGGCGGAAAACATAGTTCGGTCGAACTAACGCGTCACCAATTACACAAAAACCAGGCTTTGAATACGGTTTTGCAACTTTGGACTAATTAAATTCCATGAAAGGTTGTTAATTAACTATCGAAACTTAGACAAAAATTTTCAAAATTGAATCTACTTTTAGGAAATATAACTTTTATGGAATTTCATAAACGTTTACTAATTTTAATTATTTTTCTAATAAAATAGGTGCAAACAATTTTTTAGGGTCATTGTGATTCAGTGAAATCAAAATTTTGTATCTCCCAAAATACATTGTAAAAAAAATTGAAAAAATTATGGGGCATTACATTGGTCTGTCATCTCTAATGGGTAGCTTTTAGATTTTTAGTTTATAACTTATATGTTAAGAAATTTCTTGCGACGCGAAACATATCCAAAATACGCAGTTTTTCGTATTGGACCAGTTCAAAAAATTCTAATAATTATGATATGCATCCATTGGCTTTGTAAATATGACGAAAACAAATTAGACTCTATCTAGATTGTTGTAACACATTTTGTTTTTTCAAAAACACAAATTTTCAATGAATACAACATTGCGTCATAACATGACTTCTTATGAATCCTTTGATTGTTAAGAAACACACACTCAAAAAAACGCGTAAGAAAATGGTTTAAAGGCTTAACCCCCCACAGTATAAATGATCTCCAAGCCTTCCATCAGACATTCTTAAACAAATGGTAAGTAAGGAAAAACCCTCTTCAAATACTTTCCGATTACAAGAACCTCCACAGAAACACTGGGGAAAGTGTACAAGCTTACTGCACTAGGTTTAATAGTGTGTATAATGCCCTTCCCCCAAATTTAAAACCTCCACAAGGCTCAGTGTTAAACAATTTTCCTGAAGGGTTTGACCCTGAAATGGCCTATCAGATGAGAGAGAGAGACCCTTTAACTCTTGAGGATATGCAAAAAGGGGCTCTTGTTGTGGAAGTCAACTTAATGGAGAAAAGAGCCAAAATGAAGAATGAGAAGAGAGTGTCTTTCAGAGAGGAATCTACACCTTCCACATCCAGTTCAAAGATGGAAAGAATGATGGAGGAGATGATGAAGAAAATGAGCATTCTTGAGAGAGCACAAGCAAGTCAAAACCAAACTGCTCCTCAAAACAGAAATCAAAACCAGAATCAGAATTTTAGAAGAAATCATCCTCAAAATAGACCAAGGGAAGATGATGAACAGATCACTCCTCCCTTTCATCAAAACTATGTAAGTGAGGTTGAAGAAACAGATGAGAAAACAGAGGATGATGACATCAATATTTTGGGAGTAGATAATGATGACTTTGAAGTTCATTATGATAGAAAAAAAGGTCTGTATACACCCTATGATGACAAAAGAGATAATGATGAAAGTTATTATCAAGACATGGAAAATGTTATAATAGAGTCTCAAAAGGAATATGACCTTAGGTGTAAAAGCAAACAGGAAACTCCCAACAACAAAACCTCTGATAATTCTTCACGAAACAACACTTTAAGTAAACCTAAAATTGCGAAACAGAAAGACAAAATAGTGGTTGGAAATTCTGATAAAGGTAAAGAGAAAGGTACTCAAAACAATCAAAAACAGTGTGTAGACCTTATTAGTACTAATACCTCAATTGGTACTCCTGTGAAAACAATTTTGTCAAATGTAAATAGAGCAAGTGAGCAAACTGATTTTGTTGACAGAATGGCATTTAATAAGGCTGAGACAACCACTTCAAAGAATCAAATGCCTTTTAGCTTGGAGCGGGAAATTTCAAGAATTAAAATCTTTGTTCCCCTTACTGAGTTAGCTGCCCAAAATGTATATAGAACCCAAATTTTGAAGGCTTTAAGCATAGAGGAGAAAAATGACACAGTCAACCTTAACGATGACCAGCCTGAGCTTATTTTTGGTCCAAAGATTGAAGGTAGATATCAAGAGGGGCCTGTTCCTCCCTTTTATGTAAGTTTAAATGTTCATGACAAGATTCTACATAACGCCATGCACGACTCAGGGCTTCTCATAATTTAATGCCCAAAGCTATAATGGAGAGCCTGGGTTTATAAATCACCAGACCTTATAAAGACCTTTACTCCTTTGACTCAAGCAGAGTAAAATGTTTAGGTTTAATCAAAGACCTCTGCGTTAACTTAGCACAGATCCTAGCCAAATGTTTACTCATGGATATTGTTGTGGCTGATGTGCCCCAAAATTACGGTGTGTTGTTATCTAGATCCTGGGGAGCTAAGTTACAAGGGACTATGTAGATGGACATGACCTATGCGACCATCCCTGTTTTCAATCAGACAAGAAGACTATACAGGGAGTCACATATGCAATACATGGTGACTAGTCAAGACAGACCACAAAACTCTCCTCTGTATTCTGTAAACACAGGCCTTGATTCTTTTATCCTATTTAACGATGAAAAATTCAGTGAACAAGTCAATTTAACTGAATTAATGGCCGATAGAGAGGAGGAGCAAGAAAGCATCGTCCATCGCTTTTAACCTTGACGATCAAGAAAGGAATTCCTCCAACAACGAAAAACTCAGGAATTAAAACAAATTCAACAGTGCTGATTTTCAAGAACAAGCCAGAAAGCATTTTGTTGAAGAGGATAGTAGCAAGGCGAGTTGCCGAAACTAATCCTCTGTGGGTATGGATTTTGATGGGTCATTTTGCACTAGGAGTAATGCGGTGCGGGTGTACGGATACACAACACGAAAACAACCACCATGAAAGCCTTTCACATGAAGTGAATATTTTCAGTGTTCGAATAACATAGCAGAATATGAATCCCTTCTTTTAGGCTTACATTTGTTGAAAAAATTAGGAGCCAAAAGAATAAAAGTGCATGGGGATTCAGAGTTAATCATTAGGCAATTAAATGGGGAATATAACGCTAATCACCCCAGACTTAGAACCTATCGAAACGATGTCATGGATTTATTGAAAACTTTTGAGGAATCCCAAATGATTTTTGTCTCAAGAAAAAGGAATATCATGGCCCACAGTTTAGCTTTTGCTGCTAGAACATTCTTAATGCCTTACGAAACCAAAAAATGTACAACTCAGATTAAATTTAGACCAGATATCCCTGATAACGAGAAATATTGGCAAGTGTTTGACGGAGACAAAAAAATATAAGACTTCATGCAGTTCAGAAATGAATTTGAACTACCAAGTTTGGATTCAGACTATGAAACAGACTGCCCTGGTGAAGAAAAATTTCTTGATGAAGAAGAAAAGTCTCCTGAGCTTGCTGATGTAAACCTGTTATCTAGAAAACTTGAAAACGAAATAGAAATTATTGCAGAGTTAGAAACAGAGGACTTAGAAACTCTGCAGTCTAACAATCAGAGTTTGCCAAAGGGTCTTTCCCCTCTAGAAGAGTTGTTTGATTTCAACGATGTGGCCAAGAAGCCAAAAATGGAGCCTGTCGAGACTGAAGTTGAAGAGTGAAATATAGGCAGTGAACTAAAACCAATGATGATCAACCTTTCTAAGACTTTACCAGATCACATCAAACCTAAATACATAGAGCTGTTTAAAGAATTTTCTGATGTTTTTTTCTGGAGTTATGAGGATTTGAAATCCTATGACACTGAAATAATCCAGCACAAGATACCTCTCAAAGAAAACCAAAAGCCATTTAAACAAAAACTACACAGAATTAACCGTGTTCAGTTACCTTTGGTTGAGAAGGAGTTCAAGAAAATTTATGAAGCTGGTATTATTGTCCCTATTAGATATTCTGAGTGGGTGTCTAATCTGGTGTCAGTTAGGAAGAAAACAGGAGAGATTAGGCTTTGTATATAATTTAGAGACTTAAACAAAGCTTCATTGAAAGACAACTACCCTTTACCCAAGATGGATCATATTTTACAAAGGGAAGTTGGTTCAAAAAGAATTTCTTTGCTAGATGGCTACTCAGGATACAATCAGATTTTAGTTCATCCTGATGATGAATTAAAGACAATTTTTACTACACCTTGGGGCACTTTCATGTATGTAAAAATTCCCTTTGGTCTAATGAATCTTGGTGCAACATTCCAAAGAGCCATGGACATCGCATTCTCAGAAGAATTGGGCTACTTCATCATTATTTACCTTGATGATGTCATTGTTTTTTCAAAGACAGATGAAGAGAACTTAAAACACTTGAGAATAGTATTCGATAAATGCAGAAAGTTTGGGATATATTTAAACCCAAAGAAAACACTATTTGGTCTCTAGGAAGGTAAGCTTCTTGGGCACATCATTTCAGAAGAGGGTATTAAGATAGACCCAAAGAGGATTGAGGCCATATTGCAAATCTCTCATCCTCGAAACATCAAGGAACTACAATATTTCATTGGAAAGATTAATTTCTTGAGAAGGTTCATTCCCAATTTGGCTGAGCTCCTTAGAAAAATTACAAACATGTTGAAAAAGGAGCAAGGGGTTAAATGGACCTTGGAAGCAAAGAAGTTCTTTGAGCTAGTGAAACAAGCGTTAACCAAAACACTAGTCCTAATCAATCCTGATTTTTCAAAAGATTTCTATGTTTTTTCATTCGCATCAGAACATACAATAACTGCTGTCCTTTTATAGAAAAATCCACAATGACAAGAGCAGCCTATTGCATTCTTCAGCAAGGCATTGAGAGATTCTCCTTTGAAGTATAACATTATGGAGAAGCAAGATTTTTCTTTGTTCAAAGCTTTAAAAGACTTCAGAGTATACATCCTTCACTCACACATCATTGCCTTTGTCCCAAATTCAGTTGTGAAAGAAATTCTAACATAGGACCCAGATGGTAAGAGAGGTAAGTGGATAGCTATTATTATTGAATATGATTTAGAGATCAAGCCCACTAAACTCATCAAAGGCCAAGGTCTAGCTAGATTAATGGCTGAATCCAATTTTGAAGTTCTTGATATTAATATGATTAATGCTTTAGATGAACAAGAGGAACTCTCGACTCCCATTGTCGAAGATAATTTTATGAATTCCTCTTGGTATGCTGATATTCTTTATGTTTTGCTTAAATTGAACACACCTCCTGGTTTATCAAAAACAAAGGAAAGGTTTTTAAAGCTAAAATTTGTAAACTACTGCATTATAGATAAATGTCTTTATTGGAAAAATGAAAGTGGGATATTGCTTAAATGTTTGCCTGAGTATGATGCAGAGAATGTTAAGCACGAATTCCATGAAAAAGAATGTGGAGGCCACCTCTACTAGAAGACAACAGCCAACAAAATCCTAAGGGCTGGTTACTATTGGCCCACTCTTTTTCTTGATGTACACAAGTTGATAATTTCCTGTCACAAATGTCAACTTTTTGAAGGCAAAAGAAATTTGCTACCCTTACCTCTGCATCCAATCACTGTTGAAGCTCCATTTCAACAGTGGGGACTTGACTTCATAGGAGAAATCCATCCACCCTCATCTGCCCAGCATAAATGGATTCTCACTGCAACAGACTATTTCACCAAGTGGATAGAAGCCATCCCTTCTAGGCAAGCCAATGACTCAGTAATCATAAAATTCATGGAGACTAATATCCTCTCTAGATTTGGCTGTCCTAGGAAGATCATCACTGATAATGCAGAAACATTTGGATCCAAGAAGATGGTTGAATTCTGTCACAAATATCAAATTACATTGGGTCATTCCACAACCTATTACCCTCAAGGTAATGGGTTAGCATAATCTTCAAACAAGAGTTTGGTGAACATAATCAAGAAGTTGTTAGAGGACAACAAGAATTCTTGGCACACAAAGCTAGTTCATGCACTTTGGGTTGACAGATTGACATCGAAGAAATCTATCGGGATGTCACCCTACCAGCTTGTGTATGGCACAGATGCAATTTTTCCTACCAGCCTTGGTGTGCCAGTTATGAAGCTGATTCAAGAGTTGCAAGCTAAAGATAATAATATGATCAGAAGAATAAATCAGACCATTCACATTCAAAAAACCAGAGAGGAGGTTTATAACAAAGCATTACAAAAGCAGGACAACATCAAAAAGCTTTTTGACAGAAGAACAAAGGCCAACAATTTCAATGTTGGGGACAAAGTTTTAAAGTGGGACTCAATGAGAGAAGACAAGGGCAAGCATGGAAAATTTGACAACTTATGGCTTGGCCCTTATCTCATTCATTCTGCTGCTGGTAACAATGCCTTTTTCTTGTAGGAGTTGAATGGAGTTGAACTGTTTGGAGGTCCTGTCAATGGCAGGATGCTCAAACATTACTTCTCTTGATCCTATCATGTTCTGAAATCCTTTTTATCTTTTTTTTTTTCATTATAAATATTTCACCCATCATTCCATTCAAAGTTAGAAAAATCAAGAATACAAAAACAGTAGAAGAAAAAAAAGAGGGCAGATTGTAAAAACAGGAAAGATACAACCCCATGCCAAAAAGAGAAATAATTTCTGAAAGTGTGCAAGATTAAATGCCACTCCTAAAAAACACACTTCTAGTTAGTCATACAACCTAATCATGACTAATTATTTTTAAATTGACTGCTGATAGGTTAGTGAATTAGATTCGCAAAACAACTTAATATTGGCTTATCAGTTAGGTAGATTAGGTTAGAAATTAGAGGTTCAAACAAGCTCAAAATCCAAACCTTAGGTTTCAAAAGAGAAGTGACTCAAATCTATTTATTTCTTGAGTAAAAAACAGGGGTAAAACTGGTTCTAATCAGTTTAAAATCTAAACCAGTTGACAAGGGAAAAACAACTCAAACAGAAGTAAAAAGCAGAGCTGTAGAAAAGAGAAGGCCGTGCTGAGAAACTTTCAGATCTTAAACCTTCCATTTTGATTTAATTTTCTGTAAAATAATGTCTATGTGCAACTTGTTTTTTATGCCATAGATTAGCAACAGGTTGGACTGTTTAATCCTGAATTGTATGCTTTTAAATTTCTGTTTTAGAAATTAGTGAATAAAAATTTGTTAGACGGTTCAATCCTAACAGATTAGCAGATTAGGTAGAGAAGCATATGAACTCAAATGTTTAATTTGAGTTCATCGAGAAATAAGAAGTAGAAATAGATTAGTTTCTTTCTTTCAAAAGAATAAAATGTTGTAAAGGATTTTTCCAATCCGAGTGCACTCAAAAGAAGAAAAAATGTTAGATCAGTAGGATTGGGTAGGTAGAAAGCTTGTGTTGATGAAGATCCATTGTTTTTCATGGCTGTTAACATTTTCAGAGCAAAATAAGATCATCCAAACGAAGAAAAAGTAGCCCAATGGATGAGGCACTGATTAGCCTCCCCAGAAAATGCAAGTCTGAAGTTCTTGATGCCTTCAAGAAGGCACCATCCCCATGTGGAGCCACTGTTAGCCACCTATAAAATTTTTTCTATGAAAAGGTGGCTAAATATTTTTTTTGAGTCTTCAAGAAACAAGTTTTATTGCAAAACATTGTTATCTCTTGAAGCCTTATGAAGACATCATGCCCTTTGTTTGAATCTTCACTGCTGTTTCCCTTTTAAACTCAGAAATTCTGCTATTTTCATAGAGAATAGACTACTGCAAAAACCCATTTTTCCCCTCCTCCACTCAAAACTAACCTTCATTTTGTTCCCTTTTTCCCCCACAAAATTCCTCCATTTTTCATTTATTCCCCTTTCCCCTTCATAAAATCCATTTTATAAGGTTTAAAAATCACTTTTAAGCCTTACCGAAACCCCCAAATCCATCAAAAAAACCTTGAAAAAATTCATAAAAATACACTTTTTTGTATTAAGGCTTAAGCCCCTTTGGGCTAAGTCCTAAATCACTTCCCCACATATGCCTTAGCGCTAGAACCGAGTGCTAATGGTCCTGAGTGCTTATCGCATCGGAACAAATCGGAGCGCGCAAGTCTTTCGCTTTTTATAAAAACTTCGATGCGATCAGCTCATTTATATATGAGCCTCGATCCTTTGTTTTATTCACAAAACCAAAGGCCTGCAATCGGGTGCTTAACACTTCATATAAACTATGTCCGATCACATTTTTCCTTTGTAAATTCATAAAACCCTTTTTTCCTAAGTTTTGTCTAAACGCGTCGGTACAATGTTTTTACCAAGAAGAACCGTTGATTTTTTCCCCGATCAACAAACCGCGTGATCTCGCATTGGAGATTTTCCAACTAGATAGATTGAAAAGCGCACGCCAGAGTTCCGATGCCGATTGGCTCTTTGTATTTAAGCCTCAGGCCTTTGCTACTTTATAAAACCAAGGCCCCGTAGACGGGCGCCAAACCTCATATATATAACCCACCCGACGCAATAAACCTTTGTTTTCCATAAACTTTTGATTTTTTATATTATAATGTGGTCCCGCTCGTTCATTGGTCGGAGCCCTTCTCCGCCGTTGATCCAGGGCCAATTCGATGGCTAGCGCTGTATCGCATAAAATATTTCCATTGGCGCATTATGATATTTTATTGCTCCTCCTCCGATTGGTCACTCCCTGATTCATTCTCCACCGTCGATCTAATCTGCAAATCGATGGCCCACAGTCAATCACTTCGACGCTCCCATGTCCATTGACCCCGCCGATCGCCAAGCTCCGATTGCATCTGGGCCATCCACGTGTCTAGATCCGATGGACCAGATTGCATCTCCTGACCTTGGTTAAAAACATGCAGCCATGCTCTATAATGTTTTTCAAACAGATCTTAGCCATTGATCTCTGCAGATCAACGACTCATATTAACCCTTCCTCTGCTTTGTATATTGTTTCATTTTAAACCTAGATTAAATCTCCAACGTAGATCCTGTTGGGGTTCCCATGTTTTGGCCAGATTGGCAAGACCAAAATATGAGACAACATTAGAACCACTTCAGACCTCAGGATCTAGCCCTCCTAGGTCCAGAGAGGGATCTCTCTATATAAGCAAAGGTTTTATGTCTTTGAAGCTCAAAAGTTAAGATGTTAGGCTAGTTATAGGCACGAGGTTTGTTGTTTGATTGTTTGTTTGGTTGTTGGGAATCAGGAAATAAGGGTTTCAGTATGAGACAAGGATGAGTAAAGAGCATTTTAGGCAAAGGATAGATAATCCAGGGAACATTCAAGACCATTGGGAAATGGAGTCAGGAAAGGGTTTACTTGCTATTCAATATACAGGCTTTCCATTGGGCTAGTCATCTAAAGCATTGAATCTTAAATATGGTAGTGTGGCATGAAATGGTAAGAGATAAGGTGAAAGAAAGGAAACCTCCAAGGTGACCTTCAGGAATCAGATCCAGGGACAGGACATGCCATTGGACAACCTGTGACCCAAAACCTAAATGGCTAACTCTTCAGACAAGAAAACAATAAAGATTTAGAACAAAAAGTTAAAAACCTGAGATCAGAGAGAGACTTTGAAATCTCAATGCTTTGGCCTCCAGCTTGAGGGATCTTAGAAGGGTTCAATTAATTGAAAAGGATCCTAGTGAGACAGAGACGAAGTTCTAGAACTCCCAGTGTTCCCAATTCATTCAATTAAATCCTAACAAGAACATCTAAAGTCAGATTTCATTAATTCATACATCAGCTAGCGATATATCATACCACTACACTGGTTAAATTAGCTTGAAATCAGTCCTCAAACAACACATATAGCAGAAAACATTGACGGCAAGGAGAGCAGAAACATAGGGTACCTAACAAGGGTAAATCCTATGCTATATTTCTGATGCGATCCAGTAGAAATAAAATGAAATGAACTGCAAGTTAAAAACAAATACAGAGATAGAAAAACATCACCGCTGCTTTAATTCAGGATCCAAAGAAATGTGCTTGTCATATTAAAGAGCAACACCAGTCTAGTACAACATTGCCAAAAAATTGGTATTCAGTCTGAAATCATTTTCCTCAGCTTATCTTACAACTTACAAAGATAACATGTCTCAAGAGAAACAACTTCCATTTCACAGATAGCCGATCAACAACCTTACAATGAGTTCCTTCGTGAATTTTATAGCTCAAGTGGAGCAGAGAAGGTAGATGGAAAACTAAATGCAGCATTAAAACTCGGAAGAGGAAGAGAGCCGAAGCTTCGTTCTATTTTAAATTCTGAGCATTTATCTCTGGTACTCTTTGGATGAAAGAGTGGTCTTCGTCAGGCTTCCATTTACTCCAGGTGTGTCTTTGATGTACTTGCTGTAGCACTCTGGTGAATTAAAAAAGAAGGTAGGATAATGATGCTAGGGTCTGCCATACTGTGTAACAAATGCTTCTGATAGCATAGGACTGTTGTCAGGGATGGAATTTCCTCAGGAACACGGTATATAATGGAGATAGTATGGGCACTTCGTCCTTTATGGAAAGGATATTCTGCTGATGTGAAACCCTGATAGTATTGTTTTCTGCGCGTTGGGACTTCCGTGTGATCCATGATGTCTTTGATCTGGTATGATGCCTTTAAATTATCGGATTAAGGCTCAGAATTTGCAATTACAAGCCCTAAACGCTCTATTTTCCCACTGATACTCTTTACCACTTCCACGTTTGTCTCTGACTGTGAAATCTGTGCTTTAATGGCTCTGGAGAAGTTTGACAAAGTTTTAACCTGATCCTTTAATGAAGGTCATGTCGTAGCACCTCCTTAAGCCTTTCTCCATAATTTCAACTCCTGAAAATGGTCCTTTCCTGTGTTCTCTGTCACTGTAACAGAGATTGTGAATTATAGCGGATTTCCGCCTGCTCGTAACCCTGTAAAACACGCAAACACATTAAGAAAACCATGCGTGGGAAGGGTGGATGCAGCAGGGACGATGAAAATTTCCTTGCAGCTTGGAAAAATGATGAAACAGTGCAGGGTGACGACGAAAACACAGTGAAACCATGGAGGATGGAGGAAAACGCGACAAAATATGTGGGCTGGTGACGTGGCAGGACCCGGTCAGTGGCGGGACGTGCAGTTAATCCGGGCCGTCCGATCTCATGGGGAGATCGACGGTTGAGAACATGTCGGAGGGCGACGGATGGTGGGCCAAGGGTCCAATTTGCCTTTGGTTAACTCGCGAGCAACTTCGTGGCGCGATGACCGTTGGATGGGCAGTTCTAGATCGAACAACGTACGTGCATATCGCGATGGAGGGCGGTTTTCAAACATTTTTCGGTGCCACGTGTCGGTCAGTGAGTGGAATCGCTCCGAAACAAAAAAATACTGCCCACCTCCCAAAGGTGGTGCAATAGAAACCGGATGGTTTTGAACAGGGCGCGTCTGCGGGGACCACCGGGCGGGTGAAATGCAGACTGTTGATCTGCGGGTCAGATCAATGGTGGACGGGCGATCGGAGGAGTGAACAGGGTGGGCCATGGCGCGACGCTGATTTGCGTAGACCGTCCGATCTAATCAGATCGAAGGCTAATAGTGCGCTCGATATCCATCTGCGATCAATGCTCAGTAGGCTAGCGCTCGGTTCTAGCGCCCAGGTCACGTGGAGAAAAGGTTGAGGGGGCTAAGGCCGAAAGGTGCTAAGCCCACTTTTATCGAAAATATGGTTTTTTGGCCCCTTTTTAGTGCATTTTAAGGCCAATAAAGGGTAACGATAGGGGAAAGAAGGGGAATTTAAACCACACCAGGGGTGTGCGTAGGATTTAGAGGGGGTTTTTGGGATGATTTAGAAGGACTAAGGGAGGGATTTTGGGGTGAAAAGGAGGTTTTGAAAAAGGGGAAAAGGGATGAAATGAAGAATTCTGCAGGGGTACAAGGGGCAAATGAAGGCCTTTAGGAGCACAATTTATCATCATCAGTGAAGCTTATTGACTCAAGAACAGTAGAGGGAAATAATCAAAGGGCAGAGAGCATGAAGAGGCTTCAAGGATGATGTGTTTTCAAGAGAAATGCATTCCTTGAAGGCTCATAAAACAAATTAGCCCCTTGCTTGCTTGTCAAGGAATTTATAGGGGGCTAACAGTGGCTCCACATGGGGATGGCTTCTTCTTGAAGGAGTCAAGAATTCAGAAAATGATCTTTGGTGTAGGCCAGATGCCTGCTGCTTGAGCCACCTTTCTTCTTTTATTTTCAACTGCCACAATTGTGAAGACATTAATTTAGCAGAAAAACTCTCCCATCAATCTACCTACCCATCCTACAATCCTACCATTTTCTCTTCCAGGGTGCATTTGAACTAGCAGACCCTTTACATCATTTTTATTTTTTACAAACAAGAAAATAAACATATTCTATCTCTACCCTTATTTCTCCATGAGACCAGATTAAACTGTTGGTCTCATATGTTTCTCTACCTAATCTAATATCTGTTGGGATTAGACTGTCTAGCAGATTTCTTCTCTAAATTCTACAGCAGAAATTTAAAACAGTCAGACTAGGATTAGATAGTCTAGTTTGTTGTAGATCCAAGGCATAAAGACAATTGCACATGGACAGAAACTTGCAGAAAACTAAAAACAAAATCTTGAAGGCTTGAAATCTGAAATTTTGAAGCATCCTTCTTTCTTTTGTGACTCAAGTTTTGAGCTTGTTAGAGTCACTTTCTCTTCTTCATTTAGCTCTGGTTTTGGGCATGTAAGAGCTGATTCTTCTTCCTTAGTTGCTGGTTCAGATTTTGAACATGTTAGAACCAACTGTTTTCCTTCTTTGGCTCATGTTTTGATCATATTAGAGCCAATCCTTTGCATTTCTGAGGTCCATGTTTTGAGTATGTCTGAACCTCTCCTTTCTCTCTGTTTTTTTTGGAACATTTTCTCTTTTTTCTTGGAAACATAACTCAGGAATGGTATTTACAATGGAGATGGAAACTAGAAATTGGAAATCAACAGAAGTAGTGTTTGAGCTTCCTGCCATGTACAGGACCCCCAAACAGCTCTGTACCATCTAATTCTTGTAGAAAAAAGGCATTTGGACCCACAGTGGCCTGGATGATGTAGGGACCTTGCCACAAACTGTCAAACTTGCCATGCTTTCCTTTGTCCTCTCTCTTTGAGTCCCACTTCAGAACTTTATCTTCGATTTTGAAATCAGAAGCCTTAGTTATTTTGTCAAATATCTTCTTTACATTTTCCTAGACTTCCACATTTCTGTTATAGACCTCCTCCCTTGTTTGCTGGAGATGAATTTTTTGGTTTATCCTTCTCACCATGCTATCTTCTTCTGTTTGGATTTCTTGGACAAGTTTAGTCACTGGTACTCCAAGGCTGGTAGGAAACATTGCTTCTATTCCATAGACAAGCTGATATGGTGACATGCCAATGGATTTCTTTGTTGTAAGCCTGTCAGCCCACAGGGCATGCACTAACTTGTTATGCCATGACTTTTTGTTCTCTTCCAACAGCTTTTTGATGATGGCCACCAGGCTCTTGTTTGATGATTCAGCTAAGCCATTACCTTGTGGGTAATAGGTAGTTGAATGACCGAGTGCTATTTGATACCTGTTACAAAAATCAACCATTTTCTTGGATCCAAAAGAGACAACATTATCAGTGATTATTTTCCTTAGGCAGCCAAACTGAGAGAGGATATGACCTTCTAGGAACCTAATGATGAATGAATCTGTGGCATTCCTAGTAGGTATGGCCTTTATCCACTTAGTGAAGTAGTCTGTGGCCGTTAAGATCCATTTTTGTTGTGTATAAGAAGCAGGGTGAATTTCTCCTATGAAATCTAGGCCCCATTGCATAAAGGAACCTTCAACAGTGATGGGTTGTAGAGGTAAGGGGAGGAGCTTTCTTTTGCCTTCAAAAATCTGGCATTGGTGGCAGGCAATTATCATATTATGGATGTCATTGAAGAGTGTAGGCCAGTAGTAACTAGCTCTGAGTATTTTGTTTGCAGTGGCCTTCCAGTTCAGGTGGCCTCTGCACTCTCCTGCATGGAATTCTTGTTTAATTCTCTCTGCCTCATTTTTAGGAAAACATTTAAGCAATAGGCCATTTGTACTTTTCCAGTATAAACATTCATTTAGAATGAAATAGTTTTTGGCTTTTAGCTTTAGGATTCTGGCCTTAGTCTTCGATAATCCAGGAGGGCCATTGAGGTTTGTGAGAACATACATGATGTCATAATACCATGGAGAGTTTTGAAATTTCTCCTCAATAGTGGGATCGGGAAATCCCTCCTGCTCATCCAAGGCATCTATCATGCTTATGTCCAGGGCTTGTAGATTTGATTCAGCCATTAGTTGAGCTAAGCCCTGACCTTTTATCAGTTTTGTGGGTTTTATCTCAAGGTCATATTCTAAGATCACATCAATCCATTTGCCCCTTTTCCCATCTGGGTCTTGGGACAAGATGTCTTTAACCACTATGTTGGGTACATAGGCTATGGTGTGGGAATGCAGTATGTACACCCTAAAGTATTTCAAGGCCTTAACCAGAGCATAGGCCTATTTTTCCATTATGTTGTATTTCAAGGGTGCATCCCTCAGTGCTTTGCTGAAGAAAGAAATGGGCCGTTCCATTCCCTCTGGGTTTTTCTGCAGTAGAACTATAGCCACTGTATGCTTGGAGGCAAACGAAAAAATCAGAAAATTCTTTGAGAAATCTGTGCTGATTAGGACAGGAGCCTAGGCGAGTGAAATTTTGATTGATTCAAAAGATTTCTTAGCCTCAACAGTCCATTTAACTCCTACACCTTTCTTCAGCATGTTAGTCATATTCCTAAGGTGTTCAACTAGGTTGGGAATAAATCTCCTGAGGAAGTTGATTTTCCCAATGAAGGACTGTAACTCTTTGATGTTTCTCAGGTGTGTGATTTGTAGTATTCCCTCAGCTCTTTGTGGGTCTATCTTAATCCCTTTCTCGGATATGATGTGGCCAAGGAGCTTACCTTCTTCTAGCCCAAATACAGTATTTTTAGGATTCAATGACAGAACAAACCTTCTACATTTTTCAAACACTCTTCTCAGATGTTCTAGGTGTTCTTCTTCAGTCTTGGAGTAAAATGTTATGTCATCTAGGTAGATGACAATGAAGTGCCCTATTTCATCTGAAAAGGCTATGTCCATTGCTCTTTGGAAGGTGGCTCCAACGTTCATCAGTCCAAAGGGCATTTTAACATAAATAAGGGTGCCCCATGGAGTGGTAAAGGCTGTCTTGAGTTGGTCTTCTGGGAGTACTAAAACTTGGTTGTAACCTAAAAAGCTATCTAACAGGGAGATCATTTTTGAGCCTACTACCTTCTGAAGAATGTGTTCCATTCTTGGCAAAGGATAATTGTCTTTGAGTGAGGCTCTGTTAAGATTCCTGAAATCAATACACAGCCTGATCTCCCCTGTTTTCTTTCTCACAGCCACTAGGTTTGAGACCCACTCAGAGAACCTCATAGGAACTATTATGCCTGCCTCATACATATTCTTAATCTCTTTTTCAACTGCAGGCAATTGTTTTGGGTTTATCCTTCAGAGTTTCTGTCTGAAGGGCTTCTGATTTTCTTTCACAGGTATTTTATGTTGTATGATTTTTGTGTCATAGGCTATTAGGTCCTCATATCTCTAGGCAAACACATCAATGAATTCCTTGAATAGGTCAATGTATTTATTTTTCATGTTAGCAGGCAGGGACCTAGCCAATTTGATCATCTTGGGTTTATTTTCAGTGCCTATGTTGCATTCCTCGACATCAGAGTCTACATGTTCTATAGTGGGATTTTTTGCTACATCATCAAAGTAAAAAAGGTCCTCTAAAGGCGCTAGACCTCGGGGTATGTTCTTATCTTTTGTTTGCAGCACCTCTTCTTCCTCACTATCTGCATTTTCACATTTTTTGTTTGGATTTCCAATCTGTTCGTTTAAAGTGTTTATTTCTATGTTACAGGGTGGTTCTTCCTCGTCCGAGGTTTCTTCACTTAGGCAGCTATCATCAGATTTTGAGTCTGAATCAAAAAACTCAAACTCGCTCCTGCCTATCAGAAAATCTTCAATCTGCTTATCTCCTTCAAAAACCTGCCAGTATTTTTCGTTATCTGGCACTGCAGGTCTGAATTTGGTCTGAATGATGATTTTTTGGTCACTGGGAGGTTTGTGATACGAACTGGCCATGCAGGCTAATCCATTTGCAATTGTGTTTTGACTCCTAGGGACAAACACCAGATCGTATTCTACAAAAGTTTTCAATAGATCCATAGCATCATTCCTGTACGCTCTCAGTCTAGGGTGTTTCGCTATGTATTCACCATTTACCTGTTTAATGATCAGCTCAGAGTCTCCCTGCAAAGTTATCCTACGGGCCCCTAATTTTTTCAACAAATTTAAGCCTAGGATCAAAGCCTCATACTCTGCGATATTGTTTGTACATTTGAAATGCAGGTTGCAGGCATGGCTCTCTACGTAGTCACTCTCTGTGTTATGTACCCACACTCCTGCTCCTGCAGTTCTATTGGTGCATGACCCATCGAAATTCATTTCCCACAGGGGATCATTTTTCGTTTTATCATCATTTCCTTCCCTAACGTGGGTTTCACTGGTCTGTTGTGTCACAGGTTCTGCGTTGTGATATGGAATTTTTCGTTCTTCGTGTGGTATATGAGTCCGTGAGGGGTGAATAATCGGCTGATTGTATTTGATTTCTTGTTTGGTATGAATTTCTGTTTCAGTGCACTGTCTAGGGTTTCATTCTTCATTTTCTTCGAAGTCCAAAGTGGCCATTATGTTAAAATCTGTGGTCTCAACCCCTTTGTTTGTATCTATGTTTTCTGATTCTGGCTCTTCTAAGGATTCATCATTGCAGAAGATAAAGGAGTCCAAATCTGTGTGTACAGAGTACAGAGGAGAATTTTCAGGCTTTCCAGGGCTACTAACCAGGAATTTCATTTGTGCCTCCCTGTACAGTCTTCTAAGTTGGCTAAAAACAGGGATTGTGGCATATGCCCCATCCATCTGCATCGTACCCTGCAGCTTGGCTCCCCATGAGCTTGACAATATCATACCATACTTAGGTGGCACATCTGCCACCACAACATCCATGACCATACATTTTGCTGGAATCTGGGTAAGGCTTACACACAGGTCTTTGATTAGGCCCAGACATTTTACTCTGCTAGAGTCAAATGAATATAAATATTTTTAGGGGCAGGTTATCTCTAGGCCTAGCTTTTCCATAACCACCTTAGGCATTAAGTTGTGAGATGCCCCAGAATCATGCATTGCATTGTGAAGGATCTTATCATGGATATTAAGACTGATATAAAAAGGGGGCACTATCGCTTCCTGAAACTTCCCTTCAATCTTTGGACCAAACAGAAGGGCTGGTTGATCATCACTCAGGTTGATAGTGTCACTATTTTCACCCAGGTTCAAAGCTTTCAAAATTTGGCCTTTATATACATCCTGAGTGGCTAGCTCAGAGAGTGGGACAGAGATTTTGATTTTTGCAATCTCACTTTCTAAATTGAAAGTGGACTGACTCTTTGGAGTGTTCAACTCTATTTTGTTAGCCAATACCTTAGTAGTAGGCTTAGTGTGTTGATTCTCACTATGTACAATGTTTGTGACAGTTTTATCCAGAGCACTAACTGCAGTGCTAGTGCTGCTAGTTGGTTGACTTTGTTTATCATTGTTTTGGTTATCTTTTTCTTTGTTTTTCCCAGAACTCTCAGCTGCTGATTTGTTACTTTCAGCAATTGCTTTAAAATATTTCTCAGGCCTTTTCTTGATGGTAATCTTAGAAGCCTTTGGTTTGGAAATGTCTAGGCTCTTTTTTCTTCTAAATTCATACTGTTCTCTGAACTGCATGATAGCGTTTTTAAATCCAAGTCTGTAATCCTCAGATTCTAATATTTCCTCATCCCAGTATGAGGATGAGGGTTGATCTTCCTCTATGGAACAATTGTGGATTGAGTTTTCTATTTCGAACATGTTTATTGTGGTTCCCTCAGACTCTTCTATGATTCCCTCATCTTCATCAAGAAAGTTCTCTTGAAATGGGGGAATAACTTGTTCATCTGATTCTCTTTGTCTGTTGGGAGTGGTGTTGTTTCTTCTAAAGTTCTGGTTCTGGTTATGATTTTGACTTCTTTTTTGGTTACTAACTGTGACAACCATTTTTTCCATCATTTGTTGTAGCTTTTCCATGCCTTTAGATATAAGGTCATAATTGGGGTCAGATTTGGAAGCTACAATGTCATCTCTATATGTTACCCTTTTCTCAGCTCTCAATCTTGCTTTTTTCTCAATCAGTTTAGCCTCTACACTCACTGCTCCTTTTTGCATGTCTTCCAATGTGTTGTAATCCCTTTCCCTAAGCTGGTAGGCCATATCAGCATCAAAGCCTTCAGGGTATTTCACTAGAGCCATACCTTGGGGAGGTTTCATGTGTGGAGGAAGAGCGTTATAAACACTGTTAAACCTTGAAGAGTAGTCATGGACACTCTTCGACGTTTCTCTTAAGATTCTTGTATTCTGCTAAGATTTGGAGAGGGCTGGCCTTAAATTCCCATTTGTTTATGAAAGTTTGATACAAAGCAGGAAGGTCTTGGATACTATTACGGGGTAGGCTTTTGAACCATTTCTTCAAATCACCTCCTAAGCTCTGGGCAAAGATTCTCATTTTGACTGTATAATCATCTATTTCCATGTATCAAAATAATATTCCATCCTATTTACATGGTGCTGAGCTGTGGTGGACTCTTTTGCAGTGAAGTGTGGGATTTTTGATTGGTAATCATTGGGTAAGGGCACTAGAGGCTGGGGTAGAACCATAGGTGCATACCAGGCTGCCATGATGATGTTCAGGTGAGGTAAAGGGTTAGCTTGAGCAGCTGGTATGTGGATGGCAGGAATACTAGGACCGACAGAAGTCTGTTGGGCAGATTTAGCGTGGCAGAGCCCCAAGTTTTGAATAAAATGAATATCCGGAGGTGTAGATGGAGGGGTCTCCCTGTCCTTAATGTGTTGACCACTATGAGGTGGTGAACCTAAAAGCTCAAGGTCTGGCTGGTCTAGAACACTGAATGACCTAGTTCTTAGTAATCTGTTTGGTAGGTCTAGGTCAAGATGAGTGTCTGATAGAGCTGTAAAGTCTTTTGGTGCAGAGTTAGCTCTATGGATGTGTCTGGAAATAGTTGATCTTTTAGGTGTAGGAGATCTCTTGAGGATGCTCTCATGGTTATCAACTATTTCAGGTGGTTTTGGGTTAGGGTAAGCTCTTGTGTGAATGGTTCTTGAAGCCAGAATGCTGTTTCCAACAAGGCAGCTTAAACCTACCTGTTACTTGTATTAGGGCTGATGTTGTAATGGGCTTTGGTCTCCCAGTGGAGTCTTATGTGAACCAAGATAATCAGCAGGCCTACTGATCACCAGTGGAGTCTTTTATCTTTAAGGAACTATGGAGTTTCCAGGTGGAGGGTTTAGGATGCTTCTGGGGGTACACTGTCCACCACAGTGTTTATGAGATGTCCCTTTTCAAGGATATCTTAAAAAAAAAAACAAAATCTAACCAGAGATTGACTGGGAGGGCTTTTACCAGATATGTCACCTCTTGAAAGAGGGTGAGATCCGAAGGCTACCTGGCCCTTTCCAGACTCTGTCTGAGAATGTGGGAGAATACAACAAAGGTATAGAGGTTGATCTGTGAATATGAGTGTTTAACTGCCAACCTAACCAGATATTGTAGGTTTCTGAGGTTCTTATGATGTAGTAAGGTGGAAAATACTCAGAATTTCCCCAGTGGAGTCGCCATTATGTTAGAGTTGCCATGTTTTGGCCATATTGGCAAGACCAAAATATGAGACAACATCAGAACCACTTCAGACCTTAGGATCTAGCCCTCCTGGGTCCAGAGAGGGATCTCTCTATATAAGCAAAGGTTTTATGTCTTTGAAGCTCAAAGGTTAAGATGTTAGGCTAGTTATAGGTACGAGGTTTGTTTGTTTGATTGTTTGTTTGGTTGTTGGGAATCATGAAAGAAGGGTTTCAGTATGAGACAAGGATGAGTAAAGAGGATTTTAGGCAAATGAGAGATACTCCAGGGAACATTCAAGACCATTGGGAAATGGATTTAGGAAAGGGTTTACTTGCTATTCAATATACAGGCTTTCTGTTGGGCTAGTCATCTAAAGCATTGGATCTTAAAGATGGTAGTGTGGCATGAAATGGTAAGAGAGAAGGTGAAAGGAAGGAAACCTCCAAGGTGACCTTCAAGAATCGGATCCAGGGACAGGACATGCCATTGGACAACCTGTGACCCAAAACCTAAAAGGATAACTCTTCAGACAAGAAAACAATAAAGATTTAGAACACAAAGTTAAAAACCTGAGATCAAAGAGAGACTTTGAACTCTCAATGCTTCAGCCTCCAGCTTGAGGGATCTTAGAAGGGTTCAATTAATTGAAAAGGATCCTAGTGAGATAGAGACGGAGTTCTAGACCTCCCAGTGTTCCCAATTCATTCAATTAAATCCTAACAAGAACATCTAAAGTCAGATTTCATTAATTCATACATCAGCTAGTGATATATCAGACCACTACACTGGTTAAATTAGCTTGAAATCAGTCCTCAGACAACACATATAGCAGAAAACATTGAAGGAAAGGAGAGCAGAAACATAGGGTACCTAACAAGGGTAAATCCTATGCTATATTTCTGATGCGAGCCAGTAGAAATGAAATGAAATGAACTGCAAGTTAAAAACAAATACAGAGATAGAAAAACATCACCGCTGCTTTAAATCAGGATCCAAAGAAATGTGCTTGTCATATTAAAGAGCAACACCAGTCTAGTACAACATTGCCAACAGCTTGGTATTCAGTCTGAAAACATTTTCCTCAGTCTATCTTACAACTTACACAGAGAACATGTCTCAAGAGAAACAACTTCCATTTCACAGATAGCCGATCAACAACCTTACAATGAGTTCCTTCCTGAAGTTTATAGCTCAAGTGGATCAGAGAAGGTAGATGGAAAACTAAATGCAACATTAAAACCCAGAAGAGGAAGAGAGCTGAAGCCTCGTTCTGTTTTAAATTCTGAGCATTTATCTCTGGTACTCTTTGGATGAAAGAGTGGTCTTCGTCAGGCTTCCATTTACTCCAGGTGTGTCTTTGATGTACTTGCTGTAGCACTCTGGTGAATTAAACAAGAAGGTAGGATAATGATGCTAGGGTCTGACATACTGTGTAAAAAATTCTTCTGATAGCATAGGATTGTTGTCAGGGCTGGAATTTCCTCAGGAACACGGTATAGAATGGAGATAGTATGGGCACTTCGTCCTTTATGGAAAGGATATTCTGCTGATGTGAAACCTTGATAGTATTGTTTTCTGCGCGTTGGGACTTCCGTGTGATCCATGATGTCTTTGATCTGGTATGCTACCTATAAATTATCGGATTAAGGCTCAGAATTTGCAATTACAGGCCCTAAACTCTCTGTTTTCCCACTGATACTCTTTACCACTTCCACGTTTGCCTCTGACTGCGAAATCTGTGCTTTAATGGCTCTAGAGAAGTTTGACAAAGTTTTAACCCGATCTTTTAATGAAGGTCATGTCGTAGCACCTCCTCAAGCCTTTCTCCATAATTTAAGCTCCTGAAAATGGTCCTTTCCTGTGTTCTCTGTCACTGTAACAGAGACTGTGAATCATAGCGGATTTTCGCCTGCCCGTAACCCTGCAAAACACGCAAACATGTTAAGAAAACCATGCGTGGGAAGGGTGGATGCAGCGGGGACAATGAAAATGGCCATGCAGCTTGGAAAATGATGGAACAGTGCAGGGTGACGGCGAAAACATAGTGAAACCATGGAGGATGGAGGAAAACACAACAAAATACATGGACTGGTGATGTGGCGGGACCCGGTCAATGGCGGGACGTGCAGTTAATCCGGGCCGTCCGATCTCATGGGGAGATCGACGGTTGAGAACGTGTCAAAGGGCGACGGATGGTGGGCTAAGGGTCCAATTTTCCTTTTGTTAACTCGCGAGCAACTTCGTGGTGCGATGATCGTTGGATGGGCAGTTCTAGATCGGATGGCGTACATGCATATCGCGCCGGGTTTTCGACCGAAGTTTAATGCGCGATGGAGGGCAGTTTTCAAACAATGCTCAGTGCCACGTGTTGGGCGGTGAGTGGAATTGCTCCAAAAAGAAAAAATACCGCCCACCTCCCAAAGGCGGTGCAATAGAAACTGGCTGGTTTTGAACAAGGCGCGTCTGCGGGGACCACCGGGCGGGTGAAATGCAGACCGTTGATCTGCGGGTCAGATCGATGGTGGACGGGCGATCGGAGGAGTGAACGGGATGGGCCACGACGCGGTGCTGATCTGTGAAGACCGTCCGATCTAATTAGATCGATGGCTAATAATGCGCCCGATATCCATCTGCGATCAGCGCTCACCGGGCTAGCGCTCGGTTCTAGCGCCTAAGTCACGTGGAGAAAAGGTTGAAGGGGCTAGGGCCGAAAGGTGCTAAGCCCACTTATATGGAAAATATGGTTTTTTGGCCCATTTTTAGTGCATTTTAAGGCCAATAAAGGGTAACGATAGGGGAAAGAAGGGGAATTTAAACCACACCAGGGGTGTGCGTAGGATTTAGAGGGGGTTTTTGGGATGATTTAGAAGGACTAAGAGAGGGATTTTGGGGTGAAAAGGAGGCTTTGAAAAAGGGGAAAAGAGATGAAATGAAGAATTCTGCAGGGGTACAAGGGGCAAATGAAGGCCTTTAGGAGCACAATTTATCATCATTAGTGAGGCTTATTGACTCAAGAACAATAGAGGGAAATAATCAAAGGACAGAGAGCATGAAGAGGCTTCAAGGATGATGTGTTTTCAAGAGAAATGCATTCCTTGAAGGCTCATAAAACAAATTATCCCCTTGCTTGCTTTTCAAGGAATTTATAGGGGGCTAACAGATCCTTTATATCTAACGGCCCAGATTAATCCTGATAGGCCTACCTCCTGTGGGTCCTGCCTTCCTCAGATTTAATCTCGACCGTCTAATCCTTGATCAACCGGCTTAGATTGAAACCACCCTTCCTGCTTCTGCCTGTGCATCTTGCCATTTTCGCGCTCATTCCCCGTTGTCCGATCTAAGATCGCAGATCCAACGGCCAACGCACATTTTCGCGCAGATTCAAGTGCGAAAGTTAATTTCCCAAGGGCTGCGCGGTATAAGCTGTATAAAAATTCCACGTGTCAGGTGGGAATGCATATCGCGTTTGAAAAGGTGAAACCACCTATCCCTCTTTTGGCCACGTGAAACCCGCAATTTTCCCTCCCGAAACTGCCTTCCTCATTTTGTGTTATGTTTTATCGTGTGCGCTCCACGCCGTTGATCTCTGCAGATCAACGGCTTAGATCTAATCTCCGATTACACTATCGCCTTCCGCCTTCACCAAAGGATTTCAACGAGAAATCTTCGCTGTTGATCTCGGGGTCCAATATGATCCGACGGTCTACGATCGTTCGAAAATCCCGATTTCCATTTTAACACAGATTTCTTCCGCCAAAGGGATTTTTCCCTTTTCCTTTGTATTTCTTCACATTTTCCGCCATTTACATAGTATATGTGACCCCTTCACATTATCATTGCCTCGATTTGTCTTGACCATTGATCAAAACATATCTACGACTCGGACTTAATCTTATGCACTATTCATCCAAACTGCCTCCTTCTGACCCCCACAAGAAAATATTCACCGTTGGATGCTTTCATCCAACGGTCGCGACTTAACCGCAGCCTCCTAAGCAGTCTTACCCAAATAAACGTAGGATTTATTAATTTTTATTGTTTTATGTAGGTTTTTATGGTTTTTCCATTATATTGAAGAAAAACCAAAGGCTGGGGATGACGATTCCCACACCTTTGTTCATAAAAGAGAAGCCATCTACAGGATTAAATGCCACGTTTTGCTGGTGTCTCATGAACGATGGAAGCTCCATAATAACCCTGTATCACCTACACATCAACAAGACACAACAATGCATAATTGAAATAAAGAGTATCAATGTCGAAGACCCGAACACAACAGAGATAAAGAATTAAACATTGATTATACAGTTTGGAGTGGATTATGACTAAGATCAAAAATCAAAAGCCTACTTCACTAAAATTAAACACAGTTAAGGAAGCATAAGACCGAGTTTAGGCCTGATTAAGCCTAATACACAGAATCAAAACAATTTAATAGTGTTTAAGGAAAAATCAAAATATCTGTTAGACAGAGCATGCCTCCACCGCCACATCTAAGGCTAATTGATTCCTCTCAGCTACCTAATGCCACTTGTAGCCTCAAAGCATTCAAATAGAGGCCGAGTAATGACCAGAATAGAGGATATTTGTCGTACGACAGCCAAACAGTTAATTCAGCCGAAGAACTTATTGCAAAATATCTGCTGAGTTACTACAGAGATGACACAGAGCCTTAAAGTCAACAAAAGCCCCCCACCGAGCTTAAATACTTAATGTAAACCAATTAATAAAGGAAAATATCTATAAAATTCTCCATCGACCCCCTCAAAGGCTAAGAAGTATTAATCTGTATTAATTTAACCTGGGATATCTTTTTATCCATCCCACCTCCTCATATCTTCTATAAATACTTCTGTAGAAGATGAAATAATGTTGGTTGCAGAACTTTGAAATATACTTGTGCTCGAAACTTCTACTTGTAAATAGTGTTCAAAGGCTCTTGAAGCTCTTTTTGTGATTAGATAAGTTAGGCTGAGAAGTGAAGATGATTGCTGAACTGAAACATTGGACTTGAAGATGTAACTGGTTTGACTTCAATATACAAGCTGTTTCTTGGGATCCTGGTCTATATCACTGGTGAAGTGATTCTTTCATTGTTATTGTTTTTCCTTTCATGTATGCCATATTGTCCATTATTCTCTGATAAAGAAAAACAAGCATAGAGTTAGGACTTACTTTTTACAGTACCCTTCTCTGACTGACAAGCTTTATCTCAATGTTTTCCTCAAATTTTTTTATTTAAGAATGATTCAATACAGTTTAAGCAGTTAGGAATGCTGGCGTTCCCTTGTCCTACTATTTGCTTTAAACATTGTTCTTGAATGTTATTTTCATTATTTTATTATTAAAGTTAGACTAGAAAAGTGATGGTGTGCCCTGTTTTCTAGCTTCTTTCTCCAAAGGTAGATTCTGAAAGTTTCCCTAAGTGTTTGCCGAAAGCAGACTAGATTTAAAAGTATCTTATCTGATCTTAAGTTACACTTTGTTTCTCTTATCTGTTTTCATACTTTCTGAAGGTAATTATGTGGATTACTGGATTGTTTGTCTCTTGAGTTATCTTTAATATGAGCTTGTCCAAAGAGGTTTAGGGTGAGCCCTGCCCTTTGGTTGGTTTTAAACAGTTGCTTAAAGGCTTTTTCTTGTTTGGACTGACCATAAATCCTCATTGAAATTATTATCAGTTTCCATGCCTCCAACACTTTTATTGTTTCCATTCCATCATTTTATCTCAAAGATCTTGTGATATAGATGACTTTCCCCTTGGATCACTCTTGAATTGTTGCACAATTAAAAGCCCTATTATGACTCCATAGCCCAATGGACTAAAAACCAACGTTATATCTATCTTTCAGTCAAAACTTGTTCTGCTTGCTTGCAACTTCACACCTTTGAAAATATTTCCATTTAGGACTTTCCACTCAACTAATAATCATGCTCAACCATCCAAAACAAAAAAAAAATCCCTCGGTCTTCATAACTAGCCTAATATCATTACTCAAAGCTTTAAAGATAAATCAATCCTTGCACTTATTGGAGAAATCCATTTCCGGATTCAGGAGGGCTAGATCCTAGAATCCCAAAGTGGTTGAAATAGTGTTCTCTCTGTAGTTTGACTTTGCCAATCTTGAAAATTACAGGGAACTAACAGTAGTGAAGGAAGAGAATGAAGCATGCCACCTTAGCAAACTTGAGGAGTCATGGTTATGGCATAGAAGATTGGGACACCTTAACTTCGACCATATCATCAGTCTGAACAAGAAGAAAGCAGTCAGAGACATGCCAGCAATAAAGAAGCCTTAAAATACCATATGTAGATCTTGCCAATTGGGCAAACAGACCCGCACATCCTTTAAGACCAAAGAAAAGCTATCAATAAGTAGGCCACTTCAGCTTGTACACATGGACCTGTGTGGACCTTCAAGAACTAAAAAACCAAGTGGAGAATCCTATTTCATGCTGATAATAAATGATTTTTCCAGAATGACATGGGTTGCATTTCTAAAATATAAATCGGAAGCACTTGAGAAATTTAAGATATTCAAGGCATTGGCAGAAAATCAAACAGGATGCAAGCTAAAGTGCATCAGATCAGACAGAGGAGGTGAATTCACAGAATATGATTTTGCAGACCTATGTAATGAGCATGGGATAAAACAACAGTTTACAACTGCAGGTACACCTCAACAGAATGGAGTGGCAGAGAGACAAAATAGGTCTGTACAACAGATTTCCAGAGCTACGATGCAAGAAAATAAAATTCCCCAAACCTTCTGGGCAGAAGCAGTACACACAGCTGTGCATATTCTAAACAAAGCTCATTTAAGAACAAATAGTGACAATACTCCTTATGAACTATGACATGGTAAACCAGCATCAATCAAGCACTTTAGAGTCTTTGGAAGCAAGTGTTTCATAAAAAATAATGATGAAAATCTGGGAAATTTTGATGCAAGAGTAGATGAAGGAATATTTTTAGGATATGCATCCAAGAGTAAAGGTTACAGGTGCTATAACAAAACACTTCGCAAAATTGTGGAAAGCATTGATATAAGATTTGATGAAGAACTACCAACCAAGACAAGAAGTACAGGTTGTAGCAATCCTCCAGAAGATCATGAAGAAGAGAACCAAGATGATGATGAAATAAGCAAGACAACAGAAGATACTGAACTGAACTCAAAAGGCCCCTCAAGATACACTCAAAAGAACCATCCAGAAGATCAAATCATTGCGGACAAGAGTGTAGGAGTCCAGACAAGAAGACAACTAACTGAACAGAAATAAGAGGTATACCTAGCTATGTTATCACAAATAGAGCCAAAGAAGTTTGAAGAAGCCAACAAGGACAAATATTGGGTGAATGCTATGAATGAAGAATTGGACCAAATTGAGAAAAAAAATACCTGGGAATTAGTTCCAAGATTCACTGAGAAAAACGTCATAGGCTCAAAATGGGTATTCAAGAATAAGATGAATGAATAAGGACAGGTAATTAGAAATAAAGCCAGACTTGTATGCAAGGGATATTCACAAATTGAAGGTCTTGATTATGATGAAACATTTGCCCTTGTAGCCAGAATGGAAGCTATCAGAATGTTTTTGGCCTTTGCATGCTACCATGACTTCAAGGTATATCAAATGGATGTGAAATCTGCCTTCTTGAATGGAGATCTAGAAGAAGAAGTCTACATGGAACAACCTGAAGGATTCTCATTAACAGATAAAGATAACTATGTGTGCAGATTAAATAAAGCCCTATATGGGCTGAAACAAGCTCCTCGTGTATGGTATTCAAGACTAGACAAGTACTTGCAAAAGCAAGGCTTTAAGAGAGGAGGAGTAGACAACAATTTGTACATAAAGGCCAATGAAAATGAACTCCTGATTGTAGTAGTGTATGTAGATGACATCATGTTTGGAAGCAGAAAAGATGAGTTAGAAAAAGGATTTGCTGAAGAGATGAAATCAGAGTTTGAGATGTCTATGATTGGAGATCTCACCTTCTACTTAGGACTTCAAATTCAGCAAAAGACCACAGGTACATTCATCTCACAAGAAAAATACTTAAGAGAAATGTTGAAAAGGTTCAAAATGGAAGACTGCAAACCTGTGTCAACTCCCATGATCACTGGATGCAAGCTATGTGCTGATGATGGATCTGTAGATATAGATCAAAGACATTACAGATCCATGATAGGAAGTCTGCTATACCTAACAGCTTCTAGACCAGACATTATGTTGGCAGTAGGACTTGTGGCAAGATATCAAGTAGCACCAAAACAAAATCACTTCCTAGAAGTCAAAAGAATATTCAGATATCTTCAAGGAACTGCACAGTATGGGCTATGGTATCCAAAAGGCAAGAGCTTCACTTTGACAACATATACAGATGCAGATTGGGCCAACTATGTGGATGACAGGAAAAGCACATGTGGAGGTGCATTCTATTTGGGAAAAATTCTGGTGGCATGGCTAAGCAAGAAACAAACATCTATCTCTTTATCTACAACAGAAGCAGAATACATAGCAGCAGCAGCATGTTGCACACAAGTCATGTGGATGCAACAAACCCTCCAAGACATGAAGGTAAGCATTGATGAACCTATCTCTATCAAATGTGATAATACAAGTGTAATAAGTATATAAAAAAATCCTGTACTTCATTCAAAAATTAAACACATCCCAATAAAGTACCATTTCCTTAGAGAAAAAGTAGCACAAAAGGTAGTGAAGTTGGAATATGTGCCAACAAAAGAAAAAACAACAGATATATTTGCAAAACCTCTTGCTAGAGAACCATTCGAATATCTGAGAAACAAACTAGGGGTAGTGTCTGCAGATGCTAATCTCTGACATGAAGAGAAAGCATCATTCTAGGGGGAGAATAGAAAAGAAAACATCATTCTAGGGGGAGATCAGTCAATAAAGAGAGTCACAATAGAGCCAGAGCAAGTAAGCAGGGCAAGAAACAGGTCCTCAAGATCAGAGTAAAATGGACAAGATTTAAAAACATCACTAGGTAATGTGCAACGCTTTGCCATTGATGTCAAAGGGGGAGGAAAAGCAAGAAAAAGAAGATAGGTAGAGGAAGACTTGGAGGAAGCATTGGATTATTGGTGGATGTGTTGCCATCAATGCTAAAGGGGGAGACTGTTGCAAATGTTGTCATTGATGGCAAAGGAGATGGAAAAGGAGGATCACCTAGAAACAAGGCAAAGAGAGCAGCATAGAAGTAGAGAGATAGAAAAATAGGCAGCAAGATGTAGAGAGGGTTGAGAAACAGCAAAAAGAATCAAGGCAGCAAAAAGAAGCAGCCCATGTTGCAAAGAATATAGAGAATACAAAGGATGCAAAGACAAAGAATACAGAGAGTACAGTGAAACAATCATGCACAGAAATAGAGAATACAGAGACAGAGACAAAGAATAAAGAGACAGAGAATACAAAGAATATAATGGAAGGGTTTATATGGAATGGTGAGAGGCGGAAGCTACAAAGAAATGTATCCGAGGCAAAGTCGTTAATAAATAAAATGTGAAATAAAAACCGAGATAGAGGAAGCCAGGTTATATATGGATGAATATTCATATGTGGTGGCGTTAATAATGTGAGAAGGGTTAAATAGGACCGATGAGTTGGTTTTAATAGAGAAAAGGCGTGTGTATTATACGCGCTTATCTTAATTCAAGTCTTGAAAGCGTCATGGTAAAATGTTGAGGAAATAGGGGTTAACATATAAAAAGTGCGAAGCCAAAGGCGGAGGCAGAACCGAGAGAAAAATGGAACCTTGAATCAATAGTGAAGGCGAGTTTAGAATGAAAAACCAGCTGTATCACGTGGATAAGTAAGCGGTAAGTAGAATTTGTGAAAATAACGCGATATAAGTCTTCACTCGCCGCGTGTCCTAGGGTGGTATTTGAATACCATTTACATTGCGTAATTTTCATGTTTAACCCTCGGCCCAAATAAAAACACGATATCAGCTGTGTCCGTCCGATTTCCAATGCTGGAATATCTACGGTAATCACACTTGCGCGATGTACGAAGGTTAATTGAGGAAAAGCACTGTGGGTCTGAGTCAAACGTATGTTGAAAATTGAAATATAAACCAAAGTTTAAAACCAAATGTTGTTTATAGTTGGGTTTGTGTTAAACCAAGGGCGAAGATTTATCAGAGGTAAGGTAACATGCTGTGGTCCAAAGTTTCATTTTAATTATAAGTGTTAGTGAAAGCAGAGATTATAAAAAGGAAATAACCCAATATTAAAAGCGTGATGGATCATACTTTGAACCAAGGACGAAGGGCTAATATAAGGTGAAATGTTCCGTGAACATTTAAGTAGAGGCCATATACATACCTGAGTTATATATCGGCACTTATACAGGGTTTCATTGTAATATTCGAATATTAATTCGAATAAGTATAGTATGGGTTATGCATTGGGTTGTAAAGTAAAATATGGATCAAGGTTTAATGACATGTTGTGGGGCCCGAAAGGATTAACCATTGAATCAAATGTCATATATATGACTATTATTAACATCAATATTAGTCAGCGCTTGGGTTTTAATCCAAAGGTTGAGGACTTATAGAATTGAATGTCCCGTGAAGGTCATATCATTTGGGGTTTGTATGGTTTTCATAAACCATAAGAGAAAGGGTATATAAAGGAATGACTTCCGCATATTGTCAAAGTTGCCGACATTCAATAAAATGATATTTTATCAAAGGTTAAGGCCGAATTGATTGCGAATGTGTAAACAGAATGGACAAAAGAATTTATTAACCCTATGGGACCCTTTGTTCATCGCACCAATCTGTTGGAGGACGCGATTGCGATATTGTGATCGCGATAAAGAATGCGGACCCGATATGTTATGAATGGTGATTCTTATGTGTTTGAGTTCTGGCTTAAAGGGCATCAAAGTGGGCCATCGCATCGGAATAAAATAGGACAATGGAACATGCAAATGAAGTTTGTGATTGAAGGACAACTGTTCGATTTGAGGAAGGATGGACGACGGACAGGTGAGTCGCTTGACTACATGGTGGGGCCTTTGCTAATCGCATCGGCGGAAATCAAAATACCAAGTCACAAGAGCATTATGAATGTTGCGATTGCGATTGAAAATAAATGATGTGGAGTATAGCTGGTATGTGGGCTCCATACAAAAGAAAAGATTAATATATGTTTTCTCCAAGTTTTTAAGCCAAAGTTGAAGAGTTAAAAGAAATCAAAGAGGCAAATATATATGTGAAACAATATATACATATTTACATCTGTGAACAGTGAATCATCGCATCGGAGTGAAAGCATAGCATTAGAACATACAACTGGAAGTTGCAATTGCGATTAATCGCAATCAGAAGTATTCAAGAGGTGATTCATTGCATCGGAGAATAGAGCGAGTTCGGTGAGTGGGCCCGAAAGGGAATTTTATGTATTAAAAGGATCTACTATTATTATATCACCGAGAGTCATTTACGTTATATAAAAGGGTAGTTAATATGTACAGGAGTTACGCAACTGTAGTGAATAGCAGAGCATACAAAGAAGAAAAAGACAGAGACAACTGCAGAAAAGACAAACACGCAGTGATCCAAAAGGATGAATGGGTTGAATTTAAATCTATATTGTAACTGAATGTAAATGTTTTTAATTGGTTTATATTGTTTGTGATGCACTGGCAAGTCTCCGTAGGAAAACAAAACTCCACTGTAAAACTGAAATTTGTACAAATTGCTGTAGCTTTTCTGAATGAGTTGGACAAAGAAATGAGGAGGCAGAAGGCGAAGAGCCAGGGCTATTCACTTCGAATTCCCTGTGGAATACAAATAGTTATGAGGCAAACTGTATAAATCATATCACATTGATATGCAGAAAGAGGTTAGATAATGTAGAATTGAGGTAGAGAAGATAAGAAGAAGGAGGAGTAGAACGAGATGATGTGAAAAGTTAGAGAATGCAGAAATGAAGCAGTGAGGCAGAGAAGAAGGATGAGCAGAGAAGAAGGAGGAGCTGATAGTGAATTTGAGAAGATGTAGAAATGATATAAGGCATATATGAAGACTGATGCACAACAGTGAAGATGGTACAGAACATAGCTGATATCCAAGGTAAATCAGCAAGGGTTTTTTCTTTTGAAAGAGTAAGGTAGTTGGAGCTTCCCTATCAAGTTGTAGGTTGATAGATGTCAGTTGTAGCTGACTGAGGTTGGAGCCTCCTGTAGGTTGTAGCCTGCAAAAAATAGATGGGAGTTGGTGCTTCCACATCAAGTTGTAGCTTGATAAAATGTTAGTTGTAGCTGACTGAGGTTGGAGCCTCCTGTAGGTTGGTGCTTGCAGAAAATTGATGGGAGTTGGAGCTTCCTTGCAAGTTGTAGCTTACATAATTTAGGTTGGAGCCTCTTGTAGGTTGGTGCCTACAGAAAATCAGTGGTGAGAGAGTAATTATACCTTCAGTTTAATGGCTTTCTTTAATCCAAGAATGAGTGCTTCATATTTAGAAGTATTAATTGCGCACTCAAACTCCAAATGACATGATAGGACGTACTTCTTGTTATGTGGGTCTATGAGAATGCAACCAACTCTAGATATATCCTGAGTTTTTGAACCATCGAAGTACATAGTCTAAATATTATTAGCTACTAAATTTGTTCTTATACTTTTATTACTATGTAAATCTAGGTTACAAGATTTATTAGCACCAGTTGGAGTACAAGGAAGGAGCTCCAACTGTGTATTTGATGGATTGGGTGACGACTGTTCTTGATAACACCCATGATCAATTTCTAAGAAACAATTTCCAAAGATCATGTCTGCAAAGCCAACCGTCTCATTATGACCCTCAAGTGGTGTCACAATATATTTCATGTAGGGTTCACTATCCACTCGAGTTTGGTTGTTTCTTCCCTTATATGGAAGCCATAAGTGTGACCAATTTGTTGCAAAATACCCCTGTAACTTACTAGACCAGTCTCGACTTAAGAGTAAGCCATAGGCTTCAAGGATGTCCACAATCATGATGTTTATGAATTGGTTTACCCGGTGGTCTGATGAAAAGTGGATAATAACATTCTTGAGTTCACTAATAGCCTGGACAAGTGATATATCCAGTTGAATGATTTGTGCATCCATTTTATCCCATTTAGCATTAATTTTCTTATCAATAGATAATGGAATTACATTCACAAATGCACTCAAATAAACCAAACAATTATGGACATTGTAATTAAATTTTTTGAATGTTAATAGAAATGGGGGGCAGAGAGTGTTAGTATCTAAAGTTACAACATTAACCACATATTCGAGAGTTCCAAGAGACTTACCATACACCATTAGAGAGGTAGAAGTTGTGTCACCTGATGAAGGATATGAGAGGTATTGGAAAAGCAGCTCAAGCTAGCGTTCTATCTTTGCAAGATCAAAGATTGAAATGTTGTCACAAGATCTTTTCAAGTCCTCAATGATATTATAATAAATAGTCTCATTTATAGCAGGCAGTGTTGAAGTGTTTGTAGGTGTAGCTTTGTTTGAAACTTCCAGAGTGATAAACTTGTTTTTACTATTGGTGGAAGTGTTATTTAATTAGAAGAAATAGCATATACATACTTGTTTTGTGCATTTTGAGCAGGATTAGTTGGTGATGAGATCCTTCTTAACGATTTATTCTTCAGCTCTTGTCATGTCAATTCTTATTTAAAAATGGTCCCATTGCTCCTCAAATCATAACAACCTGTCTTTTTATGAGGGGGGGCTTCCTTTTCAAGTGGTATTTCAACACTTTTCTTGTTAGTATTGAGGATAAAATCAAAGGTATTATCTGAACTTCTAATAATTGTACTTTCTTTAGCCACGATAGGCTCATTTTCTTGTTCTATTTGCTCAAACTCCTCATCTACTAGAAAAGTATCAACAATATGGGTTTCCAAAGAAGTCATGTTGTGGTTCCATTATGGGAAAGTTTTTTCTGAATGTCATTCATGATAGAAGGAGTAGTAGTTGTCCATGCCTATACTTTCAACATTCGACATAACATTTGAGCTCTAGGAAGATTTATTTGGTTGATTATTGTTATTCCTTCTGAATAAGAAAATACTTACACGGCTTGCTACTGGTAGAGGCCTCACTTAACTTTCTCTTTAATTATGAGAGTTCATTAGTGAGTGACTTTAAATATTTAGTTTCAATATCAACATAATCATTTTATTTAGTCTTAAATGAAGATGCTTGAGACCTCTTTCCAGTCTCCTTAGAGTCTTTAGATTCTTCATTATCAGTAATAACTCCAATGGCATGCAAGTCTTTCTCCACGGGGATTGCTTCTGCAAAGTTTAAAACTAATGTCTCCTTTCTAGATCTCTTAAAAAAAGCATAAATGTTTTTTGGCAAGGAAGTTGTATAATAATTTATAGTGATAGAATCATGAGGTTATGTGTTTGGGGGGAACTTGTTCAATATACGGTTAAACTTTTGATCGAAAAATTTGAATTTCTCCTTTTCCCCCATCTTACTATTTTCGAGCTCTTTTAACAACATGGCGAGATTCTTATCATCGGAAAATTTCTCCAATTTTTTTTTATTAAACTCTCTCCAACCATGGATTGAATTAACAAGCAAATTATGGCACCATGTTGTTTCTCTACTTTCTAAAGTGAAAGGAAAGAGCCAACAAGCAATGTCATCGTATCGTACCTCTAGAATTTGTAGATAAATGTAGCATTCATCAATATGATCCTCCCCCTTAGTATTCTTATCATGATCAAACTTTGACAACAAATTCTCTGGATGTTTAGCCATTCTATGAAGGTTATTTGGAAGAGCGAGTGGCCCTTTGGAAATCCAATATAGATCTTGATAATCCATGTCTTCGTCTACTTTTTCCTCCTCCTTTTATGAGTCTGACGAGTCTTCTCCTTTATCGTTCAAGCCTTCATTAAAATCAGAATCAGTTGCTTGTTGTTCTCCGTCTGAAAGAAAAATATATTCCTCGTACTCTTTGTGAATAGGGGGAAGCAGATCTTGTTGGACTGTGTCTTCTGAAGGGAATGCTAATTCCTCAAGAGTGGCGAAAAGAAAATCTTCCACCAATGTAACCAATACACAAGTAAAATATGTTTCTTTCTTCTTTTGGTGATGAGGAATATTAGGAGTAAGGGGAGTAAACTAATATATTTCATAAACTGATGGGTGATAGGCAGAATTTTCTGGGGTTGATCATAGGTAACTTCATAGGATAAATTTGGACTGGGTTGAGAAGACCCTCCTACCTTAGGAATAATATTTAGGGTGGAACTTAGGATATTAATGCTTTGTCCAGAAGATGAATGATTTGGATGTGATGAGTTATCAACAATAAAAAATTGGCAACCCTCCTTCTAGTGCCAAAATGTTAAAGGTGTTAGAACTCACCAACATACAGGAGTTATCCTTGATATGAGGTCCCAATTAGACCTCACACCATTTGGTGTAGGAGTCCCATCCATAAATATGTCCCAACTTCCATTAAATTAGATATTTGTGTTGGCTTAAGCAATTAGGATGAGAGATTAGTGCGCATGTGCTTTTGAATGAGCAAGAGAGTGTGTCTTGTGGAATGTTTGATAATCAAGGTTCTTTAATTTCAAGGGATAAAGTTAGCCTCTAAAAGAGAAGTAATAGTACTAATCTAGTAAATATGCATGCACATAAACAAGGAAGAATTGTTAGACATCAAGCGAAATAATTCACATAGATGCAACGATCAATAAAATCATCACAACACATTTCCATTAATTTAGTACATATGTAAGTCAAAATCAACTAAAAACATTAGAATAATAGCCTCAAAGCATCCATGATCCATGCATGAAAATATGTTGGCCGAATGGATTCAAGTATTAATAAAAAGTTCCAAGATACATGAGTACAATGAACATCACTAGCTCCAATAGTAGAGTGTTAGAGCCACTATTTTCTCTCCAAATGTACTAGCTCCAATAGTATAGTGTTAGAGCCACTATTTTCTCTCCAAATGTACTATATCTATCTCTTTAATTCATTGTGGGAGGAAGCCAAGGTGAAAAGTATTTTTCTTGAGTAATGATGCTCCTTTTATAACTTGAGGCATGACTTTTCATATCCCCATGACTCTTGAGTTTCTCATATGAATTTTCAACTTCTAATGACCTTTGGACTTCTATATAACTCTTAGACTTCTAAATGGATTTTGGAATTACATATGACTTTAATAATTACATGTCTTTTGGACTTCTTCACATGGCTCTTTTGTCCATACATGACACTTGGACTTCCATATAATTACACCATGATTTCCACATCATCATGTGGTGAGAACATGAAAAGTCACTAACATTGATGACTTGGACTCATGGTGACTAATGTCATGGAATTTATTGATAGTTGAAAATATTTCCACTTGTGTGTTTTGATCTTGCATGTAGCTTCCATGTTGTTGATGCCTTCACCCTCCAAAGGGTCTTTGATCATATGGATTATTTTGGGCTGATTCGGCCATCAATATTTCAAAATTCTTCATTTTGTCACATCACGTGTTCTTCATTCTTGAATGCTTCCTTTGAATGTCCTCTTTCATGCATATTTTCCATGTTGTTATGGAATACCTGCAACTGAAGTCACTCATGGAAAGAAAACATTAGCCTGAAAAGTATCCTATTCTAACATGTTTCATGTAAACTTTTTGTTCATGATTTGTCAATGTGCTCCAGAAGAATAACGAAAATTTTGGCCACAAGGTCGCACTACCAAGAGGGAAGGAATGGGTGCTTCAAGGCTTAAGGATGTGTTGTGTGCTCAACTAGGAGAGATGAAGCTCAAGGGAGGGCATAGGGCATAGTTCTGAAGGGTGAAGGAAGGCCACTTAGGCTTGGAAGTGTGATATGCACTCAGGATATCCAAGAACGGTGCATGGTGCAAGTCCTAAGTCTAAATGGGTCAGGTTTGGACCTTCCCAAGTGTATTGTGTGCTCAATAGAAGCCAAGGAGGGAGCAGGGCATAGGTCTAAAGGCTAAAGGGAGCATGATATCTCTTTGGTGATGTGCCATGCACTCAACAAGGAGGAAGGCTTACTGTAAGGGCGCGGTTCGAAAAGGGAAGGAGAAGATGATTCTTGGGAGTGTGCTACATGCTCTTGGAGGGTGTAGGAACACTCTTGAAGAGGGAAGGGGTCCAAAATAAGGTTTAAGAGTGTGTAATGCGCTCTCCTATCCTTAGTGGGCTAAATTTTGGAACCAAAATTTTTCTAAGTCTAAAAGATGAGACAAGGGGAAAACACAATTAGTTTAGACATAGAATCAAGTGGGACACACAACAACTCATCGATAAAAATCAAGCAAGATAAAACACTGAGAAATAGTCATCAAAACACCTATTTACAAACACTCTCCAAGCACAATAGACAAAGTATGTGTGATTGTGACCAAAAGTGTCATTTTACAACAAACAAAGGTATTATAACCATGAAGTGCACTAGATATGTTCTAAGCAATGTGACGACACTTAGGAATGATCAAGAACACTTTGTAATATGTGAAATGAGTTGAAGTGACACTTGACGACCAAAGTGAAACTTGATATGACAGATTGGGAGGCTCCAAAATTTGAATGTAGTGAAGTTTTGGAGGGTGTTGTAGCAGCGATAAAAATTTCCCAAAGAAGTTGTTAACTTGTTGTTTAGGCATACATGTTACACAAGAGCATGAATTGTTGTATGTCCTTAATATTTTGATAAGGGATAAATGTAGTGTAGTGGTGCATGGAGTCATCAAGTTGTAGAATGGACCACTTGGATAGGTAGTAGGGTGGTAAGTGTACTAGTGTCATAGCTTAAAAGAGCGAAAGTGAGATGGTTGATGAACCATGTACGTTAAAAGGCATCCTTGATAATTGGAGAATACAATGTCCAGTTACCAATGCATTTCAGTAGATGGTAACTTTTATATGGACTTCAACAGAATGTGAGTGGGACCAGGTTAATCTCCCCCATTTAGTTTTAAGGGGGGAATTGTTAGGGTGGTTCAGGTAAAATTGACTCAGCCAAGTTACCAATAGTTTTCAAGCTCCAGGTTTATGAGAACCCACAGTTTCTCCCATGTTATTAATATCCAATGTAGCCTATTTAAAGGCAAAAATGCTCTAGGTAAATTTGTCTTGGTAGCTAGTGGGATCCTAGCAACAATGTCTTTAGACACCGCCACTTCTCTTAGTTGCATGATCCACTTCTCCGAGTTTCAGATGTTAAAATTTTACCAAAGAGAAAATAAAAATTACTCATATAATTAAAAATAACCAACAATAATTAGAGAAAACCCCAACTTTCGAGAAAAACCTAGCTAAAAAAATTCCATTAGTTCGTTGGCCAAAAATCAATAAAGTCGACCCAGTGAGGCTTCACCACTCACATCCCTCACCCATTACAATGAAACCTTTCCAAGTCTTTTAAAGGCTTTTTTTATCACCAGGATGGAACAAGTTGGGTTGTGTCAACTATCAACCTAGCATAACTATTTCAAACCAACTTTAAACTGGAAGTTAGCCCTTCCAGTTAGAGAGGGACCTCTCAAAGAAAATAATGAAATATTCAAGATGAAATTTAAATTTCAGATGGCTAAGTCTATTTATACTTTATGTGATTTTTTGCAGGTGGAAGAGTGTAATGACAACCACCATTGGGCATGTAGTCAGCTAAAGAAATTCAATTACAAACAAACTGTATTCATGGAAACTGAGGCAAATTGACTTAAAAATTAATTCTTACAACAAAAAAAAAATCAAATGAAGGAAGTTGGACCATTTAATCATGAATTACAAGTAATCATATTGCCATGAAACTGATAACAATATACAAAATAAGGAGATGAAAAACACATAAGCCAAGGAGAATCTCAGTTTTGAAAACAATCTGCTGCAAAATGTCTATTAGATCATGAAGAAATGATTACAAAAGTGGCGCTTTCATTTATTCATCAACCCCTTTAAAGTGAAAAATTTCTCCATTTATAGAGTGAGGCCTCTTTTACAATAGTCCGCCACCTGGGCTAGACTCGATGCTTTAGCTAAGAGACCTAGTTCTAATTGAATTAAAAAACATAGAGACTTTCTAAGGATATTTTCTATTTTGCAGAGTTTGTACACAAAAAGGAGTTTATCACCATTTAAGAACTTTAACAAACTTTGCTGATGATCCTTATCGAATATGAAAAACTGCTGAGGTGCTGGATGGTTGATGAACTAGAATATGAATTGGCATGATGAGTTGGGTACCACATGGAGGTGGACCTGCTGATTTGTCCCCCTAAAAATAGAAGTTCATTGGTTGATGATGTGAACATCTTTGACCTGTTTTTATCCATTTATTTGCTGTTTTATTGCCCAAAATTCATCAAATCTTCACTACGCTGGAAAATACAAAGTATAGGCAGTTTGGTAGTAAACTTTAGTAGCAAATGCCAAAAATGCTCTCTTGCAAGTTATCTGATTCTTCTGACTGTTCCAGGGTCTTATTTAACGTTTATAAGCTAAACACATGCGTTGAGCACTTCCATTGCTGATATTTAAACTTCTCTTTTTATCCATTGAAAGCTACACCAAATCCGTAGCAAATTTTCGCCTTTAATATGGAGAGTTGCTACGAAACTGCCTAGTTTATGAGATTTTGCCTTTTCAATATTTTTTTTTTTACCTTCAAAACACTTATAATAGCCTATACAATCTTGTATATTACTAAAAATATTGATTAAACATAGAGTAGGCAAAAAAATATGATTTTATCATGTTCAAGGAGCATCTACCTCAACAATGATTTTGAGATTTCTTTTTGCAAGCTCCACCTTAATCATTCCAATTTGAGTCTCTAAGGCTCTGACTTGCCCTTGAAACCTCCTCCTATCTACTTGTAACCATATGTTCCTCTTGCAGAGATGCTTCATCATTCCGTGTAAAGGCAATGTTCTCTTTATCATTCTTCCAGATTCATCTGCAATGTTGTAGAAGTCAAGTTGTTTTGATATATCTTCCTTCAATTCCTCAAAATGTAATTTTGATTCTATTACCTCATTCCTAGCATCTCTCAATTGTTCTTGCAACATCTCCACTTCAATTTTCTCTTGTACATGCCCCTTATCTTTCCTTTTTTTTTACTAGTTATACCTTTGCTGGAGGCACCTCTTCTTCTAAGGGAAGCTCAAGCATATTTTCTTTTAACTTATGTGATATTATGATAGGCTCTCTGGGATTGAAAATAAAACCTAAATCTTCTTGAGTAAAATCCAGTTTCTTGGCTCTTTTTCTCTTATTTTTGGTTTCTGTCTCTTTGATCTCTACAGGCTACACAATGGGGCTTTCTTCAATTTCAATAGCTTCCATGCTATCTGAAAATTTACCCTTCCCTTTGCTTTGGCTTCTAGTCGTCCTTCTTGTATACATTTTTTTCTTGGTGCTTGTAGAATTTTTTTTTGCTACCTTAGGCTCTTTTACATGTTCAGCTTCAAGTTCCATTTCAAGCTCTACTATAGGCTCTATCTCTGTTTCAGGTTCAGCTACAAACTCTGCCTCAGACTACTTCTCATCCCCTTGGGTTATAGGTTGGGACTTTGGAGTTCTCCTAGGGGTGGAAACATCAAATTCATATCCACTTAAAAATAAAAATGTGAGCCAATATATCTTCAACCCAACTCTTCAACCACCAACAACTTGATAATACCATGATGAAAAACCAAAGTCTTACTGGCATTAGGCTTGGCCTGAAACCTGTCATCCATCTTTCCCATGCTTCTAAACAAATAAAAAGGAATATCTAAGGGTTGTTTCCCTATAAAGTGCAACAACAATTTGACATGGTATTGGTAGACCATGTGGAATCTACCCTCACAAGTGAAGTACTTTTGGATTACCATCAGGAATTTAGAAAAATATTCTTTAAGGCAAGTTCTGGGAATTCCTATAGCCATATCAATGCCTTTGTGCTCTTCCTTCAAGAACTCATCACAATTCTGCAACTTGAACTTCTGCACTTTGAACCATAATTCTCCTGACTTGGGGATTTCTGTAGCTTGAGAAATGGTGTCAGGGGACACTGCAAAGTTTAGTGTGTCCACTTTAGACCTTGTCCCTGTAAAGTTAATGGAAAAATATTTAGCAAATTTCCCATGAAATACTTGCAACTTTTGACATAACTGAAGACACCCCACACTGGAAAATTCTTGGGCGAATGTAGGGTCTTCTTCTAGAAATTTCATATCCATGGGCTCATACCTCATCGCTGACCCTCCTTTATCCTACTTCCTTCGAGTTGCCATGGCTTCAACACGCCGTGAGAAGCTTCTTTGTAGAAATTATATAACATATGCATGTATATATCTAGATTCTCCTGATCTAACAATATTTATCTTCTTGCTAAATACATAATCCTTCCACTGTTAATATTTTGTGGAAATTTAAAAACTCAATTGCAAACACATGAAGCAATAAAAACAATCGCACATAACATATTTGTTTAACGGGAAAGCCTGAAGCTGAAAACCCTAACTATCATATATTATGTATCATGGAGATCATGTAACAATCTCATACAAAGCTTAGTACATCAAGCTCTCAGTACAATCAATCGTCACACACTAACATGAAGAAATCAACAAATCCATGCACTGATTTCTTGCCACCTGATAGCCTGCCTCCACTACACAATCCATACTGAAGAAGACCCCTGAATGAATTCAAATTGGCCTTGCCTTGACTGCACAATCCTCATTGGCAACTCCAATGTGTGTGTGATGCAATAAATGCATCACTATAGTCACAACAGATAGTCCATCTCACCCTTTCACCTATCTCTCCACTGGGTCTCCACTGCAAATTACATGCACTGTAGTTAACTGCTGTGTTTTTTCAGTTGATTAATGAGTTATTATTTGTGAATTAATTAACTAATTAATTCACTCCACTCTCACTAGTGTATCATTAAGTTATACTAGATACAACTAGCTCAACTGAGTTTAACACCATTAACTGAGTTAAACTAAATAACAACTCCATGAACTACTCTTCCAACTCTGTCATAACCTTGCCACTTTAGTTATAACTGAGTCCTCCATGCATGAACCACCAGTAAACCCTAGGAATTGTGTAATTCCTTCAACCCACTGATTTTCCAAATCTGTATACTGAAATAAAGTGCTCCAAGAGAATAATTTGATATTTAGAGTCTGATTATTATTAAGGGCTAATAATAATCGACACTTCTATTTTTAGATCGACGATATATAAATAGACTTTGCCCAATATTATAAAAATATAATTTCATCATTTTTTCCAACTTGACCAACCATCCACAAATAGCATCCTGCAACTTCTGAAATATGATCACCATGTCTAAAAATAGACATAGTCTAAAAATAGACTTACAACTCAAAATAGCTTGTGGGCCCACTTAGTGAAGGTGACTGATTTTCACTAAGCTCATCATCTTGTTGAATCTCAACACTCCCTCTCAAAAAGATAGGGATTATCCTTCACACTGATCCTGCCTCTATGGTATTCGAATTTTCTCTTGGTCAGCGCCTTCGTCAGAATGTCTGCATCATTATCTTTCGTAGGAATGTACTGAAGCAACATGATCTTCCGCTGCACACAATCTCTGATATGATGATACCGGATATCAATATGTTTAGATCTATCATGAAACACATGAATAATCGAGAGTTTAATGCATCTATGATTATCACAATGTATCACTGTAGGATCTAAATGTGAACCAAACAAACCAAACAGGATCTTCCTCATCCAGATTATAGCCTCACATGTAGCTTGAATTGCTACCATGTATTCTGCTTACACTGAATTGAGTGCCACGGATCTTTGTTTCCTGCTGTACCAAGAAACTACTGTAGATACGATACTGAAAACCCCTCCTGATGTGCTCTTTTTGTCTGTTGGGTTGCCTGCCCAATCTACATCGGTGAAGCCATGCAACTTCACCTCATATGTCTGTCTGTACCATAAGCCATACTCAGATTTTCCCCTGAGATACCTTAGGACATGTTTTCCTGCCTTCCAAAAGAGCTTGGTAGGCTTAACCATTGCTTGTGAAAGCTGGTTCACCGCATAGCATATGTCCAGTCTTGTATTAACTAAATACATGAGAAAACCCACCAACTGTCAATAAACAGTGGCATCCACTACCTCTACCGATGTAGCATCTTATTTCCTCCAATTTCCTAGAAGAGGAGTATCAATAGGCTTGCAGCCTTGCATGTGAAACTTCTCAAATATCTCCCGAGCATACTTGCCTTGAGACACAAATAGTTCACCTTCCCGCTGCCATATTTCCAATCCAAGGAAATAATGAAGGAGTCCCAAATCCTTCATCTCAAACTCCTTTGCAAGATCTGCCTTGCATGAGTGTATCAACTGCTCATCACCCGTTAGTACTAAATCATCAACATAAATAAAATTGATTAAAAGTTTACCCTCCACCACAATTTGGTACAGGTTTTCATTCGCCTCACTCTTGGTGAAGCCAAGTCCAGTGAAATAGATGTCGATCCTTGTGTACCAAGCACGAGGTGCTTGTTTCAGCCCATACAACGCTCTTTTGAGTCTGCACACATGCAACTCGCTGTTGAAGATCTCAAATCCTTCAGGTTGCTCAATGTACACCTCTTCCTCAATGATCCCATTAAGGAATGAAATCTTCACATCCATCTGATGAATGTGCCAACCCATCTGCACTGAGAGAGCAAGGATGGTCCTTATGGAAGAATACCATGCGACAGGTGCAAAGGTTTCTTCATAATCAATCCCCTCGATCTGTGAGAAGCCCCGGGAAAGAAATCTTGCCTTATACTTGTCGATGCTCCCATCAACAGCTTGCTTTACCTTGTAAATCCATCTTGTTCCTACAACTGATTTACCCATCGGCCTTGGAACAATCTCCCAAGCACTGTTTCTGATAATGGAGTTATACTCCTCCACCATGGCATCCACCCATGTGGGGTCTTGCACTGCTTCTTCAAAATAAGATGGCTCTATCACGATACACTTGCTCATGAGAGCCATGTATCCAGTAAATTGGTCAGGTGACTGTCTCTGTTTGTGCTGTGATGTAGGGACTCCTACATTCTGTGCCGCATCAAGCTTCAGTCTCTCAGCTTCAGTGGTACGCTTTTTGACTTGTCTGATGTTTGGTTCTGCATGAGTGGACTCCTCCACTCCATGAATCTCCTCCTGTGGCTGATCCACATCTAGAGGCTCATATTTGGGAACAAGAAGTTCCTCCTCTGCATGTAAGTGTAGCTCCCTCTCAAGCGACAACTTCATGGCTTTCACCTCATTGAATTTTATATCCTGTCGCACCACAGTCATTCGACTGTTTGGAAAATACACACGATAATTATGGGGTGTTTCTGTGTACCCCACAAATATCCCAACTTCTGCATTCTGCTCCAGATTCTTCTTGGCGTCCTTTGTCACATGAATGTAAACATATGAACCAAAAATATTCAAATGAGAAATATCAGGCTTCTTACCAGTAAAATATTCTTCAGGTGTACTCATGCCAAGTTCTTTATGAGGACAATGGTTTTGCACATAAACTGCAGTGTTGAATGCTTCCGCCCAAAAGTGCATTGGTAGGCCTTGGTCATGCAGCATCGCTCATGCAGCACCCACGATCGTTCTGTTCTTCCTCTCCACGACCCCATTCTGCTGTGGGTTATGAGGCGCTATGAGTTCTCTTTGAATTCCTTCTTTGCTACAGAAGTCTTTGATTTCATTCGAGATATATTCACCACCATTATTGCTCCGTAGAGCTTTCAATTGCTTCCTTGACTCCTTCTCCACCAATGCTTTAAAATCACATAACTTTGAGAATTTTTCTCTCTTCTTCTGCATGAAGAATATCCAACATCTACCAGAATAGTCATCAAAAAATATAACATAATACCTGTGTTTTGCTATTGAAGAAACCGAGAAAGGTCCACACATGTCTGTGTGAATTCTCTCGAGGATCACCGAAGCACGGCTCTCCTTCTCATGAAAGGTGGTCTTCACAAACTTACCCAAAGTACATCCCTTGCATTGATCTGACTGCGCAAGAGTACCCTTGGGAAGTCTAGTAGAAATCTGCTGCAAAATCTTCAAAGCGCCATGGTGAAGATGGCCCAAACTCCTGTGCCATAATTCACCCTCATCCTGGCTCACCACTTCTTCTGCCTTGCCCATCATTGCAACACAACCATCTACCTCCAGCTTGTAGAGATTCTTAACTCGAATCCCTATCCTCTTGGTTTTACCTATTGTTTTATGTTGCAGGAAAGCTTTTCCATCGCTAAAAACAACGTCATAACCTCTGTCTTCCAACATTGCGACCGAGACCAAGTTCTTCTTCAGACCTGGAACATGCATAACATCTTTCAACATAAATGGATTACTTGACTCCCTCTCAAAGGCAATGGTCCCAATGCCAGTTGCACTGTATCGACCATCTTCACCCATCTTTATATGCATTTGAAGGTCCTTCTCCTCCAAGTCACTAAACAACTCCTTGTCTCCCGTCATATGGAAAAACGCACCACTATCAAGATACTACACTGATCCCATTGAGCTTGAAACCAAGCATGCGATCAAAGAGAAATCAAGTTCAAAATGCAAGGCTAAGGCCTCACCCGCTGCAGCTCCAGCAGCCTTCTTGTTCTTCTTTTTCTGTGGGAAGTTAGTGGCGAAATGCCCATGTTCGTGACAGTGAATGTTGAAATTTGGTTACCGGAGGACAGATGATTCCCTAAGGCTTTGATCTTTGGCCTAGGGAAAAGTGTCCAAAAGAATTTAATTTTTCTCCTAAAGTGACTTTATAAAGTTATAAAGTCAAATCTAATTTAAAAGTGACTTTAAGTGATAAACTTACTAAAGTCTAATGTTAAAGTGACTTTAATAAAGTCAATGTAAAATTAGAAAGGAAAAGTGACCTTGGAAATAAATGACTAAGTGGATCTTTATTAAAGTGGGGTGAATTAAAAAATAGAAAGTGAGATTTAAATGAGCATTTAATCTCAGCCCTAGATCTCAATATATTTTAGCCATTGGATTTAGGGATTCCCCAAAAGTCACGTAGGGTTAGGTTAAAGGAGGAAAAGGAGGAAAAGGTCATTCATTCTTTCATGAGCAGATTGAGAGAGGAGGAGAAGGAGAGCTGGAGACTTTTTCTGAAGAGAGCTTGAGAAGGTGAAGGAGAGGCAAACCTAGCAAATCCGTACAACAACAAGGAGGGCACGGTTTTCGAGGAAATAAGAGGCTGTACGAATATCGAAGCAGCAAGGCCGTACAACAGCATGAAAACTGAGACAACATTCCGTACAACTATTTTGTGGCATGTTTTCGAGGAGAAAGGCAACACGATTTTTGAGGAAAAGTACAACAACAAAGGGCTCGATTTCCAAGGTTGCTGGGCACACTTTTTGAGGCAACCAACATATTTTTCGAGAAAAGAAGTTTGCTGTAATAAATTTCTGTTTTGAGTATTTTGCTGTTCTGGCATGTTTTCTAAGGCAGGGGCAAGCACAAAAAACCAGATAAGTTTGTAATTAATTTGCTAGATTTTTTCCTATATATTTCACCTCTCTGTAAAAGCATTTTCCAGAAATAAGAAAGAGCTTTCAAACTGGTTTTCCCCAAGAGTTGTAGGGGGTTTTTCCAGGGTCATGTTGACCAAAAATATCAGTGTTTAAATGTGTTGAATGGCTGTTTTAAGCTTGCTGATTTTTATTTTTGCATTTTCCAGCATTCTGTAAATTTTCCAGAATTTGTGTTTTCAACAAAAAATTATTTTTCTGTTGTTGAATGTAAGGATATGGGAAAGGGAATTTAACTAAAAGGAGAAATAAGGTGAAACTGAAAACCGGGTGGGAAAACAAGAAATTTCTACATGGTATCAAAGCTTGGGTGTTGAAAGTGCAGTTTGGGACAGAAAGGAGAAAAATACAGCCTGCTGATTTTTCACTCAGAAAATTCCAACAAGCTGATTTTTCACAAACAAAATTTTTGTCTTTACTACAACAGTGCTATTTTTTAGTTTTAGGACAGCAGGATGTCATTGGGATTAAGGGTGGAGGATAGGTTGGATGGGCATACCAGTTACAACGTTTGGAAGGAGAGAATGCAGAGTATCTATGAGGAGGCAGAAGTCTGGGATATCATGGTTCATACCCAACAGCAGCCTGTTAATGTGCCTACTGATGCTGTTCAATTGGCAGCATATAATAAAAAGAGAAACAAGGGTAAGAGACCGATTCTAGACGGAATCAAAGACCATTGCATTCCTCATGTGAGAGGAAAGAGAAATGCTCATGAGATGTGGACAACATTGACCAATTTCTACCAGAGTACCAATGAGAACTAGAAAATGGTCCTGAAGGAGAAGCTAAAAACCATTAGATGGGTAAGGCTGATAGTGCAGCTGGATATCTCACAAATATTACTAATGTGAGAGATGAGTTGGCAGTAATTGGAGAGGTCATTCCACCCACTGAGTTGGTGCGGATAGCAGTGAATGGCCTCCATAGTTCATGGATGAACTTTGCTGATGGGGTTTGTGCACGTGAGACCCTTCCCACATGGGAGAGGTTTTGGGATGATTGCATTCAGACAGAGATTAGGAAAGGTCAACTTGGGGCAGCCAAGCCAGTTGAGCAGGATGAGGATGTAGCACTGTTGGCAGGAGGCAAGAAAGGCAAAGGGAAGAAGCAGGCTTCCACAAGCAATGGTGGGGGCAAAGGTAAAGGTAAAGGTAAACAAGGTAACACACAGAAGGACTATTCCAAGGTGAAGTGTTGGAATTGTCAGAATATGGGACACTATGCAGTTGTGTGTCCGGAGAAGAAGAAGAAGAAGGGGAAGAACCAGAGCATGGCAGCATCAGCAGAGGTTGAGGACTTTGCAGATCGCTTTGACCAGGAGTTTGGGTTCATTGCGTGTGAGTCCTCTAGTGCAGGATTACCCGCCACAGAGGTTCAGAGGGAGCATGCATTTCCCTCGACTAGCGGAGCATCTTCGGGTATCTGGTATGTGGACAGTGGGGCTTCACGTCATATGATAGGAGTCCATGAGTACTTCTCAGAGCTTTCAGATAGTGGCACTGATATAGAGGTAGTACTCGGTGATGAAAGAGTTGTTAGAGCAGTCGGTGTGGGAACACTGACATTTCAGAGGGAGTCTAAACCTCCCTTGAAGGTGTCAGATGTTCTTTATGTGCCAGGGATGAGGAAGAACCTCATATCTGTCTCAGCTTTGGAGGATAGAGGATATGAGATACTGTTCAGGGGAGTGTTGAATTTCTAATTAAACTGAGAGGGGGGGGGGTGAATCAGTTTAATACATTCCTGATCTTTTAAACTTTTCAATAAACTTATTTACACCTTCATTTCAAACTCTATTTGATGTGAGAGTAATCTTAGAATGTAATCTGAAAGTATTAGTTTAATAGAGCAGTAGACTTAATTTGAGAGCAGCAGGTATTAAGCAAATGATACATATCAGATCAATACATAAATATCATACACAGAGACACCAGATTTAAGTGGAAACCCATAAAGGGAGAAAACCACATCTTATTATTGTTGTGATGCAAAGGCAAGCTCCAACTCCCTCTCACCACTATTTTTCTGCAGGCACCAACCTACAGGAGGCTCCTACCTCAATTCTGCAAGCTACAACTTGCAAGGAAGCACCAAATCCCTTCAGTTTTCTGTAGGCACCAACCTACAGGAGGCTCCAACCTCAGTCAGCTACAACTGACGACTATCAAGCTGCAACTTGATAGGGAAGCTCCAACTTCCTCAATTTAACAAACTGAATGTTTGCTGATTTACCTCTAATATCAGCTCTGTTCTGTAGCTTCTCTTTCTTCTCTTCTTTTCTTGATCTTCTCTGCTTCACTCTTCTGTATTCTGCCTTCTCTTTATTTACTCTCTCCTCTGCCCAAAAAAAAAGGACCATCTACATATCTAGATGATATTATTTATAGATTTCCTCACATGATTGTTTGTATTCTGCTTGGAATTCGAAATGGAAAGTCATGTCTCTTTGCCTTCTGCCTTCTCACTCCTTTTATCAGCTGACTCAGAAATTATAACTGTAGGTGTCAATTTTAACATTATAGTGGGAGTTTTTTTTTTCTCTCGGAGACTTGCCAATGCATCACAAACAATAAAAACAATTAAAACATTTACATTCGAATTGCAATTTGAACTCCAGCTCAACTCATTTAGTCTTTTGAGTTGGTACGCATTTGTCTTTTCTTTGGCTGTCTTTTATCTCCTTTCGGCTCTGTTTGCTCTTCTGTCCTCTGCTGTGGTGTAACTGCTGCATACGTGTAATTGTGCCTTTTATATCCGCTGATTGTAAATCTGGAGGAATTCCAACTCTATTCATGCCACGAGTGTCTTGTTGATGTGGCGAGTTCTGTAGGTCGGAACATACATATATCACAACTATATTAATCTAATAATCGCCCTCCCGTTAAGCTGAGGCCCGTGGGTCTTCAGACCACGCGGCATGTTTTAATACAACCGCAACAATGTAATATATATACATATAACAATCATATCACAACGGTAGCAAACTCAAGCAGATAAGGGAAGAAGACCCCCTCGGAATGCATTACACATATCTCCAACTTATATATTATCTTAGCGTAAATAGAGTTTCGATCCCCTTGTGATTTCCGATTGCTATTGATCGCAATCGAAACTTTGAGTTGCAAGCCCCTCTGCTTTGTTTACCTCCGATGCGATTGGGAAGGGGTCCCACCATATAAAACTTCATTTTGTGCGCTCCATATATATCAATTCTCAGCGTAATATAGTGAAGACATATTAAACATATAAGAACTCCTTTGGGTCCACTTGACACATTTCCCGATGCAACGAGTCTTCTCCGAATGCTACTTATCGCTCTTGTTCCGATTCCGATTCAATCAGAAATCGCCAATCGATTGAATTACTATCACTCAACTATTGCAGCTCCAAATGTGTTCCGATTGCGATTCAATCGGAAATTGCCGATCGATTGAATTGCAATGCGCTTCTACCTTTGGACTTCTTCACATTTCCGATCCGATTGAGGAGGGGTCCCAAATTATAAAACTTTGTTTTATGCGCTTCATAATATATATGCCTTGGACCTTTGGTTCTTTTGCTTTCGAGATTGATAATATGAAACTGTTTCAATGTCTTAAACTTTCCAAACTCCACTAACTTCGACACTGCCCGATTTGCATCAATCACTGGAATTCTTATAATTTAAAACAGAGTTGCTGCTACGTCATTTCTTATATATGTATACTTTTCTGCTGGAGTCAAGCGATTCCCGGAATAGTATTTGTGTTATATTAAATTTATAACGCCGGTTGGAGTATGTGATTCCCGGAATGTGGTTCTGTATTGTATGTGTAACTCCCGGCTTGAGTATGATTCTCAGAATTTATAACTGTTCTGCCTCTGTCTCTTCCTCTGCTACTTCTATCATTCTGCCTATGCCTCTGCTGCTTCTGTCGCTCTGCCTCTGTATTCGACTGTTATAATTTTAGCCTGTCTCCTTTTCCTGTTTCTGCTGCTCGATCTCTGCCTCTACTGCATGTCCGTTTCAAGTGCTCCTCCTTTGTCTGTCTCTGCTTCAGCGCTGCCTCCTTTGGACCAGCGCTACCTCCTTTGCCATCAATGACAATATTTCCAACAGTCTCCCCCTTTGGCATTGATGGCAATCTACTTTCTCTGTTTGCTTTCTCTTTCTCTTGTTGTTTGTTCTTCCTCCCCCTTTGACATCAATGGCAAAGGACGACGCCTCATCTCTCTGTATGGGTTTTGTCATTGCATTTCCTTTCTCTGAGTTACGTATAGGTCCTCTTCTGCTGAAATTGGACTATGCTGCTCCAGAGTGATGTATGAAACTTGTTATGCATTTAATCCTGTGTCAACAATATAATCTGTGTTGAGGCTGCTGCTGCTATATATCTCTGCTATAATCTGTGCTAGATTGCCGATATATGTTTAATCCTCCTTTTTTTTTTTTTTTCATGCTGAACGCTGATAATACTGAGAATGCTGATCCTGCGGACCTGTTTTATGCATCCCTTGCTTGCTGATTTCCTTTAGGAAAGATATTTTCGTTTATTTTCTCCCCCTGAGACTATGCTTTCTCTTTATATTAGAGAGTAGTATCTACAGATACTACCCCTAGTCTGTCTCTCAAGTATTTGAATGGTTCTCTGGCAAGTGGTTTAGTAAATATATCTGCTATCTGTTCTTTTGTTGGTACATAGTCCAGTTTAACTATTTTCTGAGCCACTTGTTCTCGGAGAAAATGATATTTGATTGGTATATGTTTAGTTTTTGAATGAAGCACAGAATTTTTAGATATACTTATGGCACTTGTATTATCACATTTTATTGAGATAGGTTCATTAATGCTCACCTTCATATCTTGAAGAGTCTGCTTCATCCACATGACTTGTGTACAACAGGCTGCTGCTGCTATGTATTCTGCTTCAGCTGTAGATAGAGAGATTGATGTTTGTTTCTTGCTTAGCCATGCCACCAGACTTTCTCCTAGATAGAATGCACCTCCACTTGTGCTCTTCCTATCATCCACACAGCTGGCCCAATCTGCATCTGTGTATGCTGTCAAGGTGAAGCTTTTGCCTTTAGGATACCAAAGCCCATATTGTGCAGTTCCTTGTAGATATCTGAGTATTATTTTTACTGCCAGAAGATGGTTTTGTTTAGGTGCCGCTTGATATCTTGCCACTAGTCCTACTGCTAGCATGATGTCTGGTCTTGAAGCTGTCAAGTACAGCAGGCTTCCTATCATGGATCTGTAGAGTTTTTGATCTACATTTGCAGACCTATCATCAGCACACAGCTTGCATCCCGTGATCATGGGGGTTGTCATTGGTTTGCAGTCCTCCATTTTGAATTTTTTCAACATTTCTTTTACGTATTTTTCTTGAGAAATGAATGTGCCTGTGTTCTTTTGCTGAATTTGCAGTCCCAAGTAGAAACTGAGTTCTCCAATCATAGACATTTCAAACTTTGTTTTCATCTCATCAGCAAACCCTTTTGCTAGTTCATCTTTGTTGCTTCCAAACATAATGTCATCAACATATACAACAACAATTAGGAGTTCATTTTCATGCACTTTTATGTATAGATTGCTGTCTACTCCACCTCTCTTAAAACCCTGTTTTTGCAAATATTTGTCAAGTCTTGAGTACCAAGCACGAGGAGCCTGTTTTAGTCCATATAGGGCCTTCTTCAGTCTGCACACATAGTCTTCTTTGTCTGTCAATGAGAAGCCTTCTGGTTGTTCCATGTACACTTCTTCTTCTAGATCTCCATTAAGAAAAGCATACTTTACATCCATTTGATATACCTTGAAGTCTTGATAGCATGCAAATGCCAGGAACATTCTGATAGCTTCCATTCTAGCTACAGGGGAAAATGTTTCATCATAATCAAGTCCTTCTATTTGTGAGTATCCTTTGCAGACCAGCCTTGCTTTATTCCTGATTACTTGTCCTTGCTCATTCATTTTGTTTTTGAATACCCATTTTGAACCAATGATATTTTTATCAATAGGTCTAGGAACTAGTTCCCAGGTATTGTTCTTCTCAATTTGGTCCAATTCTTCATTCATTGCTTTTACCCAATACTTGTCCTTGTTGGCTTCTTCAAATTTCTTTGGCTCTATTTGTGATAACATGGCTATGTATACTTCTTATGTTTGTTCTGTTAGTTGCCTTCTTGTCTGGACTCCTGTTTTCTTGTCTCCTATGATCTGATCTTCAGGATGATTCTTCTGAGTGTATCTTGAGGGGGTTTTCGAGCTCAGCTCTGCATCATCTATTGTCTTGCTTGTTTCATCATCATCCTTGTCTTTCTCTTCATGATTATCTGATGGACTGCAGTAGTCTATATTTCTTGTATTGTTTGGAAGTTCTTCATCAAATCTCACATCAATACTTTCAACTATCTTCCGAAGTATCTTGTTGTAGCACCTGTACCCCTTGCTTTTGGAAGCATATCCTAGAAAAACCCCTTCATCTGCTCTTGCATCAAATTTCCCAAGGTTTTCATCATTATTCTTTATGTAACACTTGCTACCAAAGACTCTGAAATGTTTTATTGAAGCTGGCTTTCCATGCCATAGTTCATATGGAGTTTTGTCACTGCTTGGCCTTAAGTGAGCTTTATTAAGGATATGTACTGCTGTGTGTACTGCTTCTGCCCAGAAGGTTTGAGCAATATTATTTTCTTGCATCATAGCTCTGGCTATTTGTTGTACAAACCTGTTTTGTCTCTCTGCTACTCCATTCTGTTGAGGTGTCCCTGCAATAGTAAATTGTTGTTTTATTCCATGTTCATTACATAGGTCTGCAAAGTCATAATCTGTGAATTCTCCTCCTCTGTCTGATCTGATACATTTCAGCTTGCATCCAGTTTGATTTTCTGCTAATGCTCTAAATATCTTAAAATTTTCCAATGCTTCTGATTTATTTTTGAGAAAGGCAACCCATGTCATTCTGGAGAAGTCATCTATTATCAACATGAAATAGGATTCTCCACTTGGTGTTCTAGTTCTAGCAGGTCCACACAGGTCCATGTGCACAAGCTGGAGTGGTCTTCTTGTTGACAACTCCTCTTTAGATTTAAAGGATGTGCGAGTTTGTTTCCCTAATTGACAAGATTTGCATATAGTATTTGAAGGCCTTTTTATTTATGGCATGTCTTTGACAGCTTTCTTCTTGCTCAATTTGATGATATGGTCAAAGCTGAGATGTCCCAATCTCCTATGCCAAAACCATGACTCCTCAAGTTTGCTCAGATGGCAGGCTTCATCTTCCTCTTTCACTATGTATACATTGTTCTCTGTTCGGACACCTTTGAGCAGAGTCTTTCCTGTTTTGCTTGACCTGACAACACAATCTTGTGCTCTAAAAATAACTTCACAGCCTTTGTCACACATCTGACTGACACTCAGTAAATTTGCTTTCAGTCCATCCACAAATAGTACCTCTTGGGCTTTTCCTCTACCATTGTCTATGTCAATCGAGCCTTTTCCCTCGATTTTTCCCCGATTTATCATTAGCCAAAAGTAACATTGCCGTATTTCTTTTCTTATCATGAGTTATAAACTTGCTCGTCTCCAAGCCATGTGTTTGGAGTACCTAATATCTGGGTACCACCGGCTTTTCAGATCTTGAGCAGCTAGAGCCAGGTCACAGTTATTCACCTTCTTTATCCACTGGAGGCCCCCTTTTGAACATTTGATTATAGTTTTTGCAGAATTGTGAGCATGAACAAAATTTCTTTGACTCATAAACCTCCTTGAGGTTTTGAACATCAGTCTTTGTCTATACTTTTTACATTCAATAATTTTATGGCCAAATTCCTTACAATAAAAACAATAACCATAGAAATTATTTGCATACCTTATGTAAGTTTGTTTTCTCCATATGTTTGTTTGAGATAGCCTCTTCACTGTTTGCATCTCTTGCAGGTCTGAATTACTCTTCCTTGCATAACAATATGCAGCAATGTGCCCTGGCTTGTGGCAGACATAGCAGGTGGCATTCTTCATAGGAGGGAAGAATTTCCTCTGATGGCTTCCAAATTTGATATACTTAGGGGCATATGATTCTTTTTCTGCCATCTTAGTATTCATTATATTCTTTGCTACTAGAGGTTTCTTCTGCTCTCTGTCTCTCTTATTGCAGATATCTTCTTTTGTATGAATTATTTGAGCTACTTCCTCATCCTTCTTTGCTTTTACAAAAGTAATCTCTCTGTCAACCTTTTCTTTTCCTTTACTTGATTCTCCTTCGTAGCCTATTCCAGTCTTTATCATAGGGGATCTTTGAGCAACCAAAATTTCATTCAACTTAATAGAGCTTGTTGTTTGAGAAGGGTATATAGAAACTTTCTGTTGAGCAATTTCTAATTTCTTTCTCAGACATAGAATTTCTTCTTCCAGCTTCTCTTGTTCTCGAGATTTATCTTTGATTTGCTGAAGTAACATATCTTCTATCTTCTTGGCTTCTTCAAGTTTTACCTTCAGCTGCATGAGGACTTCTGAATTTTGTTCTTCTTTTACACATTTTAGGAGAATCTCCTTTTGTTTTCTGCATTTTAGTTTGAGTCTGTCAATCTCTTCCAGAGCACTTCTTAGCTCCCCCTCAAGGTCTACTTCCCCTTCTTCTTCTTCATCTTCTAGTAGGAGTCCCTCAATATCCTCTATGGCCATCAATAAAAATTCTGAGGTTCCTTCTTCACTTGAGGGTTCATCTGAGTCTTCAGATGCACTGCTGTCTTGCTGAGCATAGAAGGATTTTCTGCTAGATTTCTTTCCTTTCTGCCAGAACTTTGATGTGTCTTTCTCTGATTCTTGAGCTTGATGTCTTACTTTCTTGTGAGGACATTTAGCAGCATAATGTCCAACTCTTCCAAAGTTAAAGCATTTGAAGGGAAGTTTACCTTTGTATCTACCTGAGCCTCTATCCAATTTCTTGACAAATTTAGCCTCTTCTTCATCAGAGCAAGAGCATATTTCTTCCTTTTCTTCTTTCTTCTTTTCTATTTTGAATGCTGCTTCCCTTGTACTTGGCTTCTTCTGCGGGAGCCTCATTTCATAGGCTGTTAGATTTCCAAGTATCTGGTTCATGGTCAGAGTCTCCCAATCCGCTGTCTCTTCTATTGCAGATACCTTGGGATTAAATCTGGATGGGAGTGATCTTAGAATCTTTTGCACAACTATACTTTCTGGTATGGTTTCTCCAAGAGCTTTCATATTGTTAACAATTTTTGCAACTTTTAAGAAGAAGCTGCCAACATCTTCATCATCATTCATTTTTAAGTTTTCAAACTGGGCTCTATATACTTGAAGTTTGGCAGTTTTTACTTTCTGGTCTCCCTCATGTATGCCTTCAAGAGTATCCCATATTTTCTTGGCAATGTCTTTGTGCATTACTTTAATAAACTCTGCTTCACATAATCCATTCAGGATGGCATTCATGGCTTTTGCATTAGCTACAAAGCTTTCTTTAGCTTCTTTCTCTGTATCAGTTGACTTCGAGGCATATCCTAATTGCACAGCAGCCCAGACTTCTACTCCTAGTGACATTATGTATGTCTTCATCCTGATTTTCCAGAAAGCATAATTTTCACCAGTGAAGAAAGGGGCTTTATTGGTTGAGCATCCTTCTTTACTAGCCATCTTGTGAACCTAGGATCTCCTTTCAGTTGTTAGACTTGCACAAAGGAACTTGGCTCCGATACCAATTGTTTAATTTCTAATTAAACTGAGAGGGGGGGGGGGGTGAATCAGTTTAATACATTCCTGATCTTTTAAACTTTTCAATAAACTTATTTACACCTTCATTTCAAACTCTATTTGATGTGAGAGTAATCTTAGAATGTAATCTGAAAGTATTAGTTTAATAGAGCAGTAGACTTAATTTGAGAGCAGCAGGTATTAAGCAAATGATTCATATAAGATCAATACATAAATATCATGCACAGAGACACCAGATATAAGTGGAAACTCATAAAGGGAGAAAACCACATCTTATTATTGTTGTGATGCAAAGGCAAGCTCCAACTCCCTCTCACCACTGTTTTTCTGCAGGCACCAACCTACAGGAGGCTCCTACCTCAATTTTGCAAGCTACAACTTGCAAGGAAGCACCAAATCCCTTCAGTTTTCTGCAGGCACCAACCTACAGGAGGCTCCAACCTCAGTCAGCTACAACTGACGACTATCAAGCTGCAACTTGATAGGGAAGCTCCAACTTCCTCAATTTAACAAACTAAATGTTTGTTGATTTACCTCTGATATCAGCTCTGTTCTGTAGCTTCTCTTTCTACTCTTCTTTTCTTGATCTTCTCTACTTCACTCTTCTGTATTCTACCTTCTCTTTATTTACTCTCTCCTCTTCCAAAAAAAAAAAACCCATCTGCATATCTAGATGATATTATTTATAGATTTCCTCACATGACTGTTTGTATTCTGCTTGGAATTCGAAATGGAAAGTCATGTCTCTTTGCCTTCTGCCTTCTCACTCCTTTTATCAGCTGACTCAGAAATTATAACTGTAGGTGTCAATTTTAACATTACATTGGGAGTTTGTTTTTCTCTCGGAGACTTGCCAATGCATCACAAACAATAAAAACAATTAAAACATTTACATTCGAATTGCAATTTGAACTCCAGCTCAACTCATTTAGTCTTTTGAGTTGGTACGCATTTGTCTTTTCTTTGGCTGTCTTTTATCTCCTTTCGGCTCTGTTTGCTCTTCTGTCCTCTGCTGTGGTGTAACTGCTGCATACCTGTAATTGTGCCTTTTATATCCGCTGACTGTAAATCTGGAGGAATTCCAACTCTATTCATGCCATGAGTGTCTTGTTGATGTGGCGAGTTCCGCAGGTCGGAACATACATATATCACAACTATATTAATCTAATAATCGCCCTCCCGTTAAGCTGAGGCCCGTGGGTCTTCAGACCACACGGCATGTTTTAATACAACCGCAACAATGTAATATATATACATATAACAATCATATCACAACGCTCGTATTATAAATTGAGCCATTCTTTAATTCCGCGGCGGTAGCAAACTCAAGTAGATAACGGAAGAAGACCCCCTCGGAATGCATTACACATATCTCCAACTTATATATTATCTTAGCGTAAATAGAGTTTCGATCCCCTTGTGATTTCCGATTGCTATTGATCGCAATCGAAACTTTGAGTTGCAAGCCCCTCTGCTTTGTTTACCTCCGATGCGATTGGGAAGGGGTCCCACCATATAAAACTTCGTTTTGTGCGCTCCATATATATCAATTCTCAGTGTAATATAGTGAAGACATATTAAACATATAAGAACTCCTTTTGGGTCCACTTGACACATTTCCCGATGCAATGAGTCTTCTCCGAATGCTACTTATCGCTCTTGTTCCGATTCCGATTCAATCGGAAATCGCCAATCGCCTGAATTTGTATTACTCAACTATTGCAGCTCCAAATGTGTTCCGATTGCGATTCAATCGGAAATCGCCAATCGATTGAATTGCAATGCGCTTCCACCTTTGGACTTCTTCACATTTCCGATCCGATTGAGGAGGGGTCCCACCTTATAAAACTTTGTTTTATGCGCTCCATAATATATATGCCTTGGACCTTTGGTTCTTTTGCTTTTGAGATTGATAATATGAAACTGTTTCAATTTCTTAAACTTTCCAAACTCCACTAACTTCGACACTGCCCGATTTGCATCAATCACTGGAATTCTTATAATTTAAAACAGAGTTGCTGCTACGTCATTTCTTATATATGTATACTTTGCTGCTGGAGTCAAGCGATTCCCGGAATAGTATTTGTGTTATATTAAATGTATAACGCCGGTTGGAGTATGCGATTCCTGGAATGTGGTTCTGTATTGTATGTGTAACGCCCGGCTTGAGTATGATTCTCGGAATTTATAACTGTTCTGCCTCTGTCTCTGCCTCTGCTACTTCTATCATTCTGCCTGCGCAACATAACACAGCACGTAAACTCTGCCTGTGATACATTGTATAATTTTAGCTGTCTCCTTTTCACCAATTACTGTTGCTCGATCTCTTGCCTCTCTTTTTGTTGTCGTTTCAAGTGCTCCTCCTTTGTGTCTGCAGCAGTAGCCTTTGCCTCCTTTGGACCCGGCGCTACCTCCTTTGCCCTCGGCAATATTTCCAACGGGGGAGGACGGTGCGTGTACGGGGCGCTCCAACGATTAGGCTAGAGTGATAGGTGTACGTACGCCATGCAAAGGTTTGCATTTTCATCCCTTTTGTCATAGCGGTAGTGCAGAACGGCGTGAGCTAGCGGTTCGATGCATTGTGGTTGGCTCCACAGGATGGGACATATGTATCATGGAGCCTTGAGGACCTTGCGGGAGATCACTACAGGTATGCCAGATTTCAGTACTGATCACTTTGATACTTGCAGAGGATGTGCGATGGGCAAGTTTTCCAAATCCCCTTTTCCTAGCAATGACAGTAGAGCGACTAGGATACTTGATTTGATTCATTCCGATGTGAGCGGTCGGATGTCTCATGTTTCCTTGAGTGGATATGAGTACTATGAGCACGAAAACTGAGACAACAGTCCGTACAACTGTTTTGTGGCACGTTTTTCGAGGAGAAAGGCAGCACAGTTTTTGAGGAAAAGTACAGCAACAAAGGGCTCAATTTCCAAGGTTGCTGGGCACGTTTTTCAAGGCAGCCAGCACAGTTTTCGAGAAAGGCAGTTAGCTGTAATAAATTTCTGTTTTGAGTATTTTGCTGTTCTGGCACGTTTTCCAAGGCGGAGGCAAGCACGGAAAACCAGATAAGTCTGTAATTAATTTGCTGGAATTTTTCCTGTATATTTCACCTCTGTAAAAGCATTTTCTAGAAATAAGGAGGAGCTTTCAAACTGGTTTTCTCCAAGAGTTGTAGGGGGTTTTTCTAGGGTCATGTTGACCAAAAATATCAGTGTTTAAATGTGTTGAATGGCTGTTTTAAGCTTGCTGATTTTTATTTCTGCATTTTCCAGCATTCTGTAAATTTTCCAGAATTTGTGTTTTCAACAAAAAATTATTTTTCTATTGTTGAATGTAAGGATATGGGAAAGGGAATTTAACTAAAAGGAGAAATAAGGTGAAACTGAAAACCGGGGTGGGAAAACAAGAAATTTCTACAGTGAAAACACTTCACCTTGGACAAATCCTGCTTCTTGCCTTTAGCTTTGGATTTTGGAGGGAATTTCTTCCCCTTCCCTTTCCTTGCTTTTGCTGCCAAAGCGCAATTCTTTTCATCATCATTCTTCGATGAAGAGCCATCCCTGGTACTTCGCCTTATCTCCTCTTGCACAAGATCCGACCAAAGCCGCTCCCATCCTGGCAGTTTCTGCCGTCCATTGATAGAGTCTTCATAGCTATGCCAAATCTTCGGAAGCCCAAGGAGAGCAAAGCTCACCAAGTCTTCATCATCAACAGTAATCCTCACACTTCCCAATTCATCCCTACAGTGGAAAAACTTCGTGAGATATTTTGGAATACTGTCGCCCTTCTCCATTTTTATTTTTCTGAGCTTATCTTTCAGCGCCAACTTCCTTTGGTGGCTACTGCTTTGGAAAAAATTTGTCAAATCCTTCCACATTGCAAATGGAGTGGCTTTCCCATGAAGGCTGGACATAATATGGTCCTTCACACCTTCCAACATAATTCTTCTTGTCTTTGCTACCTTCTTTTTCCATGCGTCAGGTAATGCAACATCACTAGAAACAGGCTTAGGAACATCGCTATCGATGAACTCCTTTAGTCCATTATCTTCCAGCACCGCCTCCATACTATCCTTCCAGGCTATGTAATTCGAGCTGCCATCAGGGGCATACTCCAATCACAACCCATTGAAAGACATTTCAATGTATACTCAACTGTCGCACCAAGAATTTTATGAAGAAAATTCGAATTGTCCACCAGCACAAACTCAACAATTCTTCACAATTTCAATCTTCAAGAATTAACACTGCTCTGATACCATGTAGAAATTATATAACATATGCATGTATATATCCAGATTCTCCTGATCTAACAATATTTATCTTCTTGCTAAATACAGAATCCTTCCACTGTTAATCTTTTGCGGAAATTTAAAAACTCAATTGCAAACACATGAAGCAATAAAAACAATTACACATAACACCGTTGTTTAACGGGAAAGCCTGAAGCTGAAAACCCCAAACATCATGTATTATGTATCATGGAGATCATGTAACAATCTCATACAAAGATTAGTACATCAAGCTCTCAGTACAATCAATCGTCACACACTAACATGAAGAAATATGCAAATCCATGCACTGATTTCTTGCCACTTGATAGCCTACCTCCACTGTGCAATCCCTACTGAAGAAGACCCCTGAATGAATTCGAATTGGCCTTGCCTTGACTGTGCAATCCTCATTGGCAACTCCAATGTGTGTGTGATGCAATCAATGCATCACTATAGTCACAATAGATAGTCCATCTCACCCTTTCACCTATCTCTCCACTGGGTCTCCACTGGAACTGACATGCACTGTAGTTAAATGTTGTATTTGTTCAGTTGATTAATGAGTTATTATTTGTGAATTAATTGACTAATTAATTCACTCCACTCTCAGTAGTGTATCATTCAGTTAGACTAGATAAAACTAGCTCAACTGAGTTTAACTCCAATAACTGAGTTAAACTGAATAACAACTCCATGAACTACTCTTCCAACTCTGTCATAACTTTGCCACTTTAGTTCTAACTGAGTCCTCCATGCGTGAACCACCAGTAAACCATAGGAATTATGTATTCCTTCAGCCCATTGATTTTCCAAAACTGTATACTGAAATAAATTGCTCCAAGAAAATAATTTGATATTTAGAGTCTGATTATTATTAAGGGCTAATAATAATCGACACTTCTATTTTTAGATCGACGATCTATAAATAGACTTCGCCCAATATTATAAAAACAGAATTCATCTACTTTTCCAACTTGACCAACCATCCACAAATAGCATCATGCAACTTCTGAAATATGATCACCATGTCTAAAAATAGACATAGTCTAAAGATAGACTTACACCTAAAAATAGCCTGCGGGCCCACTTAGTGAAGGCGACTGATTTTCACTAAGCTCATCATCTTGTTGAATCTCAACATTCTTGACACCTGCACATATATTAAGGACATCTAGAACAATTATGACACTTACAAACCTTTCCTAAAGATAACTAGCCAACCCACAAGACAATGGGCTGAAACTATAGACATCAAGAGCAGCTCGTAAGGAGATGAGATCGAGCTTGTAACAGAAAAGATAGTAAAAAGTGGAAAGAAATCGAAATTAGTATGTAGCTACGTGTTTTGGGAATGCTAGATAAGGACAAAGAAGATGTAATTGTGACTCCATAATCTCTCACCATAACCGTTTTGAAATTTTCGTACCGTTTCCATACCGTTAACAAAAAAACATACTTTCGTAGCGGAATTAGTGCTTGAGAAGGAAAATTTTCTATGGAAGTGTTAGGAACTTCCATAGAAAACCCTTAACTTTTTAAACTGGAGTTGTTACAAAAGTTGGCTAAATTTTCAAATTACTAATCATGACTAGATAAGCTCAAGGGACATGAAATTTTTTATTTTCCCATTTATGATGACCCCTACTAAATTCATAATGACCCTAAAAAATGACTAAAATACCAAAAAGACCTTGATACATGTGATTTATTAAAAAAAAAAAATTCAAAACCCTAACTAACTAAACCAAATGACTCAAAGACAAACCTAAGTGTTATCTTGGATAACAATGGCTCCAATGGGGATGATGCGCCCCTATGGTGCCACAAAGAACCAACAGCTCCAATGCCTTATTGAAAATAAAAAATGAAAGTTTGATGATGTCATCCATAAGTCGTTATGGCCTTCACCCCGGGCTCAAACTTGTTGAAAAGATCATCCACACTTGCAAGCATAATAAGGAAAAATGGAATATATACACTGGTGTTTCTTCTAGCAAACTGAGTTAAGAAGAATAATGCTTGTGAAACCTGCCATTGATAGGTCCTCCTTGACACAACTGACCATCCATCTCTTATAGTAAAAAATGTTATTTCCATGGTAGGATGAGATATTATATGGCCCTTTCCAAATTTTTTCAAAATTTCCATGTTTCCCTTGGTCTTCTATCTTAGCCTCCCACCTCAAAACCATATCTAGGATATTGAAATTTTCATCTTTTTCCTTTCTGTCAAATGCCCTTTAACTCTATTTTGATGCTGCTGATAATTGGTGTACACTTCTTCTCTATTTTCCTACAAAGCAATCAACTGATCAATCCTCCTTTGGACTGCATTTGGTTCTTCCTCCAATCCCTGCAAAAATATCATCACTGGA